>CM019823.1:158060552-158432261 GCA_009763385.1 Coix lacryma-jobi var. lacryma-jobi
GCCACTGCGCGTTCTCTCTCTCTCTCTCTCACACACACACACACACACACACACAAGAAATCAGTAGTTCAATCTCTCCTCTCACCTCTACACACCTCTGTATTTACTACAGAGTTGTTGATGTAGGCTGTACCCTGCTGGTTTGCTGCTCCTATATATCGTCCAATCCTATCTGACCCTCTTGATTAGCCGTCCTTTGCTTGGTGTGCCTGTGTATATCGTCGCCCCGCTTGCTTCCTCTAGCTCTCGTTCTTCTTCTCGATTAGCTCAAGGTGACCTCAAGGAATGTCGGCCCAGATCACGCCGATGATGCCGGAGCATGTGTGCTACGTGCACTGCAACTTCTGCAACACAATTCTCGCGGTAAATAAACTCCCCTTATGATCTCTCTGTTTGCCCCCCTCGTTCTCTCCCTCTCTCTTTCAGTTTCCCAGCTCTTCGTGCTTGCATCTCTGAATGAAGTGAAGATCTACAAAGGGGAGATGCATATGAAATGATTGGCTGCGCGCATGCATGCATCATCATGTAGTTAATTTTGTAGGATTTGGCTGTTCCTCTTGCTGGATTTCATCGATCTTTAATTTGCTAGCTCTAAATTGTTTTGTAAAGGTTGAAAACGAAATTTCTAAAGCACTCAGCCCGTACTATATATACTCCCGTCATGTCGTCCTTCAATATATATCTTTATTTTTGGCCGGATCGAGTTCTTTGAAAACTTCCTTTCCTTTTTCAACTCGATCTCTCAAGCTCGGTTTCAGTTTTTTTGAATGGAAGCTAGTAGCTACCTGCGCGCTGGTCTCTTGTACCTTTCGAATTTGACTACTCTTTCACGCACCATGGACATGAGAGGAGTAATAAGGTCAAGGTCAGCAGGCATTGAAAATTGGGATTCTTCTTGCACCTTTATTTTCCTCAGATCAAATCTAGGGAACAACATGATTAATTATCCGTCTTTAGACGACGGAATGAACTAGTGAGCAACAGGGTGATAGCTCCACTAGCTATATACTCGCAAGTTTTCAAGCATTCTTGCCTTCTGTACATACTTTTTCTGAGAAATCATCATCATTGCTGAGTGGTGGTTTATTAATTAGATCTCAAGTATACTAAATGACAGATTTTGTTTGCCTGGTGTAGTATGTGATATACATATTATATATAGCTTCCCGAGCACCGCTTCTTGCATATAGTCTGGTGGTTTAGTTTCAGCGACTACTCAAATCACAATAGAGCGAGCGTTAGATTTATGCATTTCTTACTTAATTGAACTGCAACAAAGAGAGCATGCGATAACAACCGTTAAGTCAATACAAATTTTAGTGTGCAACTGGATATGTAACTATTTATGTTTTTTTTTGCCTTACCCTCCTCCACTTTCTCCTTACACATAAAGCGAAGTCTTGTATAATATCATACTAATAACATATATTGGCCAATATCTGTGTTGGTAGCGTTGCTACTTTTTTATTCAAAATTTCCACTAGGGAAGTTTGAACATGATTTACTGGAAAAACTGCTCTAAAGATCAAAACTATTAGGCCTGCTTGTTTGGATGTTATCGGATTCACCTCAACCACACATATGTTAGTTGGGGTCAAAATTAGTTCAAGTTCCACTCCAAAGTCCAAACCTCATGTGAATTGATGTGAATCCGACCATATCCAAACGTCCTAGCTTAACTGGAACAATAGAGAGGAAGAACGTAACAATACAGAAGCCGTATATACAAAATTGAAATCATCACTTCATGTTTTTCTTTTACTTATTTTGCTTTCATGGTCCTGTTTTTTTCACAATTTTTTTCTGGATTTTCTAGTTGGTTTATTTGTTCCTGCTTATATGATACATATCATATTCCACAAACCTTATTGACACTGAATACAAGAAAAAAGAACTCCACTCTGCTAAACATTATCCACGTGTTTTCAGAAGAACTAATAAGGAGGTGTTCTCGCAAATTGTAGAATTAATTTATGCTTAGTTTAGGTTCAGCTTTCCTTTTTTTTTACCTTTGTTCTCTTGTGAATTATTAGTGTACACAGTTCACTCCATAGTCTCAGTCTTTCTTCATGGAATCAGCATAGGTGAGCCGTGATCGATAGCCATCATCACCATTTCAGTGTAAACATTAATTGCCTATAAGTTTACTACTTTTAAAAAAATCACCAGATTAAATCTAGCCTATTCTTTACCACCAAGTTCGTCTTCATTTCTAAGTTATTCACACTTCTTGCTGTAGTTATAGGAAATCCATATACATCATACGTACATCATCGCCGAGTACATATTTCTTGCGGTACTATTTATGTTTGTCTCTAGCATAGCAATGAAGTATATAGTCAAGTAGCAGGATCTAGCTGGGCATGTATATGCTGAGCTTTTTGCATGCATGAGATGGCTTATCATATCATTTCACACGTCATGTTCGATCCGTTCTCTACACTTCAACGTAACTTGAATATAATGCTGTTTTGCTTTCTCAAATGTGTAATGCTAGTAGCAGTGTCGTACGTGGGTCTAATTGATTACGTCTTACATGAGACTTATCCTCCATTAGAACTATATGATGCAGGATAAGTGGATAACCGTACCCAAGCCCGAGTAACTATATGCAATGTCTTGGTGTTTGGTTTTTTTTGCACGTACAGGCAAAAGCCGGTTTTAATGGAATTTTGTTTTGTTGTTTGCTTTTTGTTACATGTCTGCTCCTCCATGTTCCAGTTGAGGTATCATTTTTCTGACTGAGATTGGTACGGTGGGATATATAAGAATATTTTATTTTTTTGTGCATGTCTGCTTGTGCAAACTTACATTGTTTAATTTATATGGCGTACTAGTTAATATAGTTTTGGTTTGCTTTGAGCAATGTGTAATTCAAACATAAGAGCTTATGCAAGCGAGACCAAACACTTACATATGCTCTTATGTCTGATTAATCAAATTACAATGCACAAGCCTAGATACAAGATACTCCCTCCATTCCAAATTATAAGACATTCTAAGAATCTTGGAGAGTCAAAGTTTTTCAACTTTGACCAAATTTATATAATAATATAATAATATTTATGATACCAACTAAGTACAATGAGATTCTTCATTAGTTATATTTTCATAACATACATACTAGATGTCATAAATCTTTATGTTTCTCTCTAAAATTTTGGTCAAAGTTAAAAAACTTTGACTCTCCAAGATTCTTGGAATGTCTTATAATTTGGGACAAGATTCTTGGAATGTCTTATAATTTGGGATGGAGGGAGTAATACACACAACACTGATAGCTAGCGAGATCATATCTTTGGCAAGAGATCTCGCCTTGGCTGAAGTCTGAAGGGAGTGGCAGTACTTTTCTGCAACTCCAATGCCGTGTTCCTCTCTCCTATAGACAAAGATAAAAAGGTGTGGTTGGTCGATCTTGTTGGCATCCCCTGCATGACCCCACTAATATATGCATATATTGCATGCCCGTGCCAAAGTGGCTTCTGCATGAATTGTCACACTCTCTCTCTCTCTTGCATCTTTCTGATCTCCAAACTCTGTCCAAATATATTCTTTCAGTGTTTTGTGTGTACCCGTCTCAGAGACGATCGAGCATATGCATGGAACAGAAAATATATTTTATATATATAGCTCCACTACTATTTGTCATATTTTAATAGGGGAAAGAAAAGAGTTAACTCTTGCTCAAGAGCTAGGCTCATACACACATTCCAAGAATATGTGAGAATGTCATGTGTGTCTTATTGTATTAGGCCAGTCTCAATGCTTAGATTCACTACACGGTTACCAAAATGCCACATCAGCTGAAGGAGGATGAAACAATGAATGAAACTAGCCTTCACAATGCAGTGTTTCATTTGACCGATTCCTCACCAATTCCAAAGATAAGTAAAGCATTTAATTGCAATAGAACGATGAGATCATATATACCAATTGCTCGTGTGGCCATTTGCACACATACTAGTATGTTTGGATCAAATAAAGTGTCCTGCGCTGACCTTGTAATCGTGTAGCTATTTCTATATGTTAAACAACAGCAAAATACTAGTAGGAAACATTCATCGCCTGAAGCAGCAGCAACCATGTGCACACAAGTATCAGGCCTCTCTCAATTTACTTCTTTGTTCAGGCCAGCAGCATAGGATTCATATGGTTGGTTTCACCTTGCTGGACACTATCACTTCCACAAGACAGATAACTGCGATTCATATAGTTGCTTTCACCCTGCAGAAATAAAAGAGGAGATACGTCAAGCTAATTGCAAAGAAACATCACTTAAAAATCACAGAGATACATCAAAATTATTGCATCTAACAATATCGTATTAATCTATCTGAATGTTTTCAGAACAAAAGAGGAAAAATGCACTGTTTTTTCAGGTTTAGTACAACAATCATGCAGTCTGATAGAAATCAGCTACCTGTATTCACTAGTGCACACACACACATCCGTTTGTAATCATAGTTGACAGAAATCAACTACTTCCCGTTGAAGTACGAGATGATACAAATCAGTATTAGATCCAAATCAATTGCTCGTATAGATTGAAATCAACACATACCATAGATTTGGGACTTGCTGATTTCCTTCTTCTGATGGGAAATTTGAGGGCATGGCCCCCAATTCTGCCCCTTGTGTTGGTCTCGATGGCACTGATGCTCGTTGGAGTGGCCTCAGCGGCACAGTTGAAGTAGGAGCAGTAGGGGATGAAGTCCGCAGAGCAGGGGCAAGCGCAGGGGAAGAAGCTGGCACAGCCGGAGAGAGGGAGGAAGATGGAGGGGCCGACGGCTCAGAGAGGGAAGTCGGCGGCGGCGGAGACAAAGCCGGAGGCAGCAGCGATGAAGGAGAGAACGCCGTCTTCATTCCAAGGCGGCTGCACCTGCGCCCTTTCCTTCCTTTGTCGCGCCGCCTGGAGCTCTGACGACCGGCATCCATGGCGCTAGATCTAGGCACTGGCAATAGCTCCCAATTCACCTCTCTGTTCAGGGAATAGGGCTTGGCGGCGCATAGAACAGGATGGAGAAGATGGCGCGCGGGGCGAAGGAGGAAGAAGAAAGCACGGGAGGAATGGCGTGCATGGTGGGAAGAATTGGAGCGCGCCGGCTGGAGCATGAGATCGATGGGGATGAAACTTTCCCCCTCAATGGTGGTGTCGTGCGGTTACCAAGGACTTGGTAACTGCGCTCGTTCATTTCGTGGCCACGACACGATCTTCTTCTCTCTCTTCCTTGTTTCATGCATATATTGCATTTTTTTACTGATGTGACCCTCATGAAATCCCCACTGAGACTGGCTTTATGAGCTATTGCTAAAAGCTAGCGCTATTGGAGAGGTTGGCTTAGAGCTAGCAGCTGACTGTTATTGTTGCGGGTGCCCTAATGGATGATGAGTTCTCTAGATCACACATCACATCACACACAAATTAAAGTATACGGTAGGCATCACAAGCTAGCAACTCCCCTCGGCCTCGTGTGTGTGCAAGATATGAAGGGTGTGACACAGATCTAACTCATCAACGTACTGACGTACACACACACAATCATTTGTAGGGCATATATACGCTCACTTTTTTGTTCTAGCTTAATTAAGCCCTTATGGGAGTTTGTGCGCACAAAAAAAGGTCAGCGCCGGTGAGGAATCAAACAAAAGTAGGCCAGGCGCCCTTGCATTATTATTGTTTCTTCAGTTTGGGCGTGGCAGTAGTAGAGTACTCGTACTAGTGTGCACCAACAGTTTGTGTGGAATGAAATGAAAATAAAATAGAAAGGGAAAGGGAATGAACGCCAGTGCTGTACTGTACGTTGGAAAAGAGTGCCCCAGTTGTGGTCAGGCTCAGGCACTCAGCAGCAGCAGAGCCCCCTCTGATAAAAGTCATGGAGCAACAGTTTCGCAGGCAGCCAGGCAGCCGTAACAGAAAAAGAAAAAGAGAGAAGGCGTTCCTGCATGCTTTGTGCATATCATATATATATAATATATAATTAAGCATCTCATGAAAAGGGAAAAGCAACAGTCGGTACACAGCTTTATTTGTGCATCATATATATATACATCGATCTGCAGAAGACCTTGGAGCATGCCTTGATTTTACTCCTCGTTCTTCTGAAAGTATATACACTGAAATTTCTCCATTCAAAATTTACTGTAGTAATATATATAAGTTGCAGTGTCTTTTTAGTTTTTTTTTTTGAAAGTACAGTCTTTTTAGTTTTGTACAATGATGTTCTTTCTTCGAATGCATTTCCATCTTATTACCGATTGTTGCTTCTCCATCCTGAATCTATCTTCAATCTGCAGGTCAGTGTCCCGAGTCACAGCATGCTGAACATCGTGACAGTGCGTTGTGGGCACTGCACTAGCCTGCTGTCGGTGAACTTGAGAGGACTCATCCAATCACTCCCTGTCCAGAATTACTCACAGGTGGAAATGAATAAGAGGCATTATTTGGCTCTAGCTGCTAATTATATTGAAAGCAACGTAACAGTAACAGGTTGAAATGAATATATATAGCAACATTATATTAACTCGTGCAATAATATAATATTGCATGGTCTGTACATGAAATATTAAGACAACTCTAATAAACCTCTTCTAATCTAAGAGCAGCTAATTTCATATATATATAAACAACCCTTTTGCGCTCCATTGCTTCAAAATTTTAATCGTGCAATGCATTCATGTCAATATATATGTCATCTGCAAAGCTCGAAGAAAGTTGACTCCTAATTAACATGTGTGATGAGTACCGTGCTAGCTTGTTCTGCATTATTATTAGCTGGTAGAAGAGATATATAGGCCTCGTTTGGTACAGCTTAGCTTCACTAGTGAAGCTGTTTTTTAGAAAATAGTTTCATGAGCAACTTACTAGGTGAAACTGAGCTGTTTTGAAAAAAAGTGTTTGGCAAAACAGCTTCACCAACAACTTCATGTATGGTTGAGAGAGAGAAATGAGGGTATAAGCTGTGAAAAGCTACTTTTTTCAGCTTCATCTCAGCTTATATGGTTTTGTGAGAGGGAGAATAAAACAGCTTCATGGGTGAAGCTGTGTTTTGAAAAAAAGTGTTTGGCAAAAAAAAAACAGCTAGGCCTATAGACGGTTGTGATGTCATCATTCATGGACATTGTGATGAGTACCTTCTACCGCTAGACAGGCCAGATATATAGACGGTTCTTAAAGGACAGCATATGTACGCAGAGATGCCGAACATCTTAGAAAGTTGCCCTACCTACATATAGCTAGCTAGCTGGTAGCAGATAAAAGTAAGGATGCAGGTGGGTATCCAGTGGTGTTTTTTGGGTCACATGAATAATTACGATCATATGTCATTATAGCTTATTTTTCCACTTTCCTTAAACTACGAAAATGTCATCCTAGTTCGTTTGCTCAATTTTTTGGGTCGACCCAATGACCCAAAACAATTTTAACTTGCATCCCTAGATAAAAGCCACAATGTTATTGTGCTTGCATGGGTCATGTCATGTTTCAATACTTTATACAGTAGAGACAAGCTAAAAGCATTTGATCAGCGTGTTGTACTGCTTTCTCACATGAAAGAGTCTAAAGCTTGCACATGCTTTTGAACCAGATCGATGCATCTATCAGTCCTTATTACCATGAAACTTGGGACGGTTAGCAAAGTGTGTATACAACATATATACCAATAGCGCTCTCTCTCTCTCTCTCTCTCTCTCATTTTTTAATTTGTGTGATGATATACATACATACTAGTATGTTGGAAATGGAAGATATGCACAGTTTTAATTCGCTTGAAAAAAGAGTTTCCCACTAATAACAAGATGATTGTTTCAATGGGCGACAGGAGAATTTCAAGGTCCAAAATTTCAGCTTTACTGAAAACTACACTGAGTATGCGCCTTCGTCTTCGAAATACCACATGCCAACAATGTTGTCAGCAAAAGGTGATCTGGATCATATGCTGCACGTGCGTGGTAAGATTGATTCACATATGTGTGTATGCTATTGCTCTCTTTTGTATATGTAGAACCGGTTATTTTATTGCTATGTAAATAAACAGTTCTGAGCATTGGTTTCCTCTATAGATATTATTTAATGGGTAAATTAATTATATGCACATGCGATGAGTGGGTGCATGCAGGTTTTATGGCAAACCTTTTCTTACCATAAACACATGCATGAGGAATCCAAAAAGATTTGAGAGCCCGTATTGAGTACTAAATTAAACATTACTTGTAAATTTCAAGCTTAAGCACAATGTGATTTTTTCAGAAAACAAAAAATGATGTGGCTACAAAACCTAAGAATTTTTCCTTTTAGTATTAGATTTTACTTTAAACTATTTCTTGCAAATTTGTCCCTTCTTAGTATCCCAACATAAATTAAGTCTATCTAGACATAAAGTTCTAGATGATGATTAAATGGGGGGGGGGAGCTATAGTTGACAAGTAGTAATTATACAACCAATACAAAAAATACAGTCATTATGTGGAAAATCAGTATCTTACTAGCATGGCATCACATAAGAACTCACATTACTTGCACAATATTAAGTTAATAATATTAAAGAAGGAACTCATATGAGTGATTCGCTTTTACATCTTGTTTTGACACAAAGTGGAGGTAAAAGGTCACATATATCATCATCACTTCGAAGTTCATTGTGTACTTATTTATTTTGAGTTTTATTACTCCTACTCTAAATATTGAAATCGCAACTTCAAATATGAAAAAATACATTGCAAAAATGAATTATCCTTGCAAGTAAAACTAGTTTGAGTTACCATCAAGTTTAGTAACCACACTATGAAGTATTTTAAAAAGACATTTGGTTTCCAAAAGTGAATAAACCAAATATAGATGGATGTTTTACTTAGAATTTTCTTAGAAAAATAAGATTAAATGATAAATATTCTGGAACTGCTGCTTAATATAACACCAAAAGGTTTACCCTAATGTTTAAGCTTTCCCTTTGGTTGGTGTGAGGTGTTCATGAAGGGGTTTCATGTGGTTTGTGCAGTACACTTCACAATTGTATTTACTATTAGTTAGCTATATCAGAGTAATTTTTAACAAAAATGAGTTTTATAAAATATGTATTTTTACTGTGTGTATGTCATAATAACTTCATGTGTCTGATCTTTGTAATAAACAACAGCTCCAGAGAAGAGGCAACGTGTTCCTTCAGCATATAACAGATTTATTAAGTGAGTTGGATGATTTAGTTTCATTTATATTATATATACTCTCTCTAGTTTGAATTGCAAGTCAATTTTGTTTTGTCCTAAGTCAAACTTATCGATCTATCTTTGATGAGTTTATAGAAAATATGTTAGCATCTACACAATATCAAACAAATGCACTATCAAAATATATTTCATGATGTATGTAATGAATTTTTTTGATATGCTTGTGTTGTTTTATTTCCATAAACTGGTCAAAGTTAGAGACTTTGAGTTAAGACAAAACTAAAACAAATTATAATTTGGAACGAAGGTTGTAAGTTGTTGCTAGTATGGTTTATTTATAGGTACAAACAATGTAGTTTTATATAAACTAGTATCGAAATGGTTCTTGTATTGTCTTAGGGAAGAGATACGAAGGATTAAAGCAAGCAACCCGGACATAAGCCACAGGGAAGCCTTCAGCACTGCAGCAAAGAATGTAAGTGCATGGTTTGCATACACAAGTGTTGTGAATCTCAAGATATATTATATTTATGTAACGACAATTATCCCGCGAAAATGAATCAGAAGGGAAAACTACACTGAAATCAGCATTATATTTGGACTTCATTAATGAACATATCTAAAAATGCAATCTTATATATCTTAATATTTTTTAAAAAATGGTGAACAATGATTTTTTTATAATCACAAAGTACTTCTCAAATATTTGTTTGGTGATTAATTGATCTCTTATAACTCATTTATACTTCCAAACCATGCTTTCTTAAACTATTTAACTCTATATGATAAACATATATGGTACATGATGGATACCACAACGTTCTTAAATGAAAATACATTTAGTTATCCAACAAATTTATTCAAATCATCATTTTACATTATTTTTCTTTCTTCAAAGAATTAGTTAAGGTAAACAAGAGGTTATATGAATTTCTTAGAAACAATGTATAGAGCGCCCGCAATGCAACTTAATCCATATTACAATATTAATTTTATTTTTCCATTCCAGTGGGCACATTTTCCAAACATTCATTTTGGGCTAGGGCCCTATGAAAGTAGCAACAAGATCGATGAGGCCATCGGTGCAACGGGTCATCCCCAAAAAATCCAAGATCTCTACTAAGATCTATATCCACATCGTCCTTGGTTTTCCTATTGTAAGTAATTTGAGATTGAAATCTATCTTAGTTATGAACTAGTTTGCGAGTGGACTACATATATATAGATGGGTGATATGGTCTTGAGGTAAGAAATTAAGACGTATATATATGTACGAGAAGAACATGCTCCTAGTATCATGATAGACTAAATAAGCATCATCTCACTATGTTATTATATGTGCCTATATGTAACTATTGTTTGAAATAAGTTATCCTTTGTGTGCATTTTTTTGTGTTCATTTGTGCCCAACCTTGAGGGTTCGATCTTGCTAATTCAAAAGTATTATAGTTCCTCGTAGCTAGTAGTCCTAAACCATATACGGTTGGATGAAACCCATGCAGAGTTTGGGGCAAATTCATCCAAGTTGATTTGCACAAGGGCTACTAAATAATATAAGGATTATATTTTTTTTGCATCCAGAGGATTACTAAATACTAGCATATATGTTAGTGTTGTTGTTATGTAATTAGAGATTTTACACTACTAAATAAAAGAGAAACATTATTGGTTTTCAAACCACACCATTGTCGAATTTGGAGGCTGACGTGGACAAGCGGCAGTGAGCTAGTGATGCATTTCACTGTTGGTTGACCAACACTAATATCAGTGTCTAAAAGATAAAAAAATCCCACCAATGAGGCTCCTCCACAACTGGGGATGCTTCCTTGTAGGATCTAGTTGTGATTGCATCACTGAGGGAGCCTCACACCTGCTAGAGAGCTAGGCACCAAACTCGTGCGCAAACAAATTCTTTTGGCCCCATGTACCACAATGGATGAGGGAGTCCCACATGTTGATGGGTCTGCCTAGACACCATCACCAAAGGAGGCATGTGCTAGATCCTAAGCATCGTGCCACTGCTTGAACCACCAAAGGAGGCCCCATGATCCATGCACCATTGAATCTGCAGTGGCTGGCCCAAGCGATGAGTCGGCCTCGCTTGCCCCCACCGAGCCGAACCACTGAGAGAGAGAGAGAGAGGGAGGGAGGGAGGGAGAGGCATAATTTAGAAGATAGGGAATGGGAGACAGCGGAGTGACAATGGAGGTCGATGGCAAAGAGTATACTATAAAAGGCAAAGAGTATATCTTTTACTTCTTTGCCTTTTATGCCTTATTATCTTTTCCCCAGTTGGTTTTTGTGCTTCTGGACTTTCCCCAGTTATGTTTTCTGTATCCACTCTAAAAATTGGACGTTCTATACATATATATCGATCATCTTGACAAGAGAAACATAATGGTGGGAATCCATAATGCATTTTGACAAAGCTACTAAAATTGGTTTAGCTGATATTTCTAAGATCCGCTTAGGTTTGCCTCCTTCGGCCAATTTTGAGTGCCAACAAGACGTAGATATAGAATTTTAAAAGTCTCTTAGTGTTAGTGTTGTTTGTTGTACCAAATACCACAGCACGAGAGAGATGTCTATAGTTAAAGTTCTCCCGGTCGTATTGCCACCCACCCAAATAATGGCTCTGTTCGTTTAAACTTATGAGTCGGCTTATCAGTTGTACTACAACTTATTCTTTCTCACAAAACACTATTGAACAAAGGCGAAATAAGTTCAAGCGAACATACCCCATTAATATATATTACGTAGTTCCTCTATTACAAGATTAGTTTTTTTATTATATACTTAGATATAAACTATATATATCTAGATGTGTAGTGTAGTAAAAATAATATACTTAAAAAATTAAAATATTATAATTTGGAGTTGAAAAGCAATCGACAAACAACAGTACTGGGGCATATGCAGAAAGCCAGGTGCCGTGCCGGGGACCGGGGTGGCAGCCAGCAGGGGGCTGCTTAGACTATCCGCACTCACGTTCCTCTATTTTCATCCTCTATACTGCCTGGTCATCAATATTCTCTCCTCTATACTCATTTCTTCCGCATCCATTCATCCTCTATATCATCCTCTATCCACTGTGGGCCCACTTGTCACTTTATCTAAATATATCCATGAGAAATCTAGTTTTGAGGAATTAATTGCAACGAATTCAATGATGCAATCAGAATTTAATTTAGATTTTCGGTTTGTGAGATATAGTATTTTTTTAAATGAAATTGAGTGGGACCCGTGCTGTACTCTCTCCCCCTCCCTCTCATTGCTGGCTGGACGCCTGCGCGCGCATGCACTCCGCTAAATGGCTGCCGCTCCGCTGGCTTTGACGGATGCGCATGCGTACAGACCTCATCGCGTACGCCGCTGCAGCACTTTTCTCATGTAAACAGGTTTAGCGCACCCCGTAGGATATGTGGGTGCGGCTGGTCTTACTATACATGCCACACGCCATGTAGGAGTCGTACGTGTACTGATCGTTTAGCATGCATGCATGCATGCGTCGAGATTAATGGACGTAGGCCCGCCCCCGGCGATGCCATATACAGTATGCGGCATGCATGCGACCATGTACGCGCTTGCCTGCCCGGTCATGGATCGGTGCTCCACAGTACACAGGCGTGACGTGTAGCGTAAGTGTACATGTTGTGCTGTGCGTGCCTGTGGTCTGTGGAATTGATGGACGCCAAACAAAATAAACGGACCAGATCGATCACGAGCGCGTGCAGCGTGCTGCACCCCACCAGGCCAGGGCCAGCACACGAGTACGTACTCCTCTCCACCCGATCCCAGGCAGGTCCCAGCCAGCCACGCCGCAAGGCCTCTCGGAAATGGCACGGCAGGCCTGGCAGCAGAAGTGGCAGGTCGGCGCGGAGGCCGAGGGAATTACCAGCACCAGTACGTGGTGTGTGGTAGGCAGGGCGGTAGGCGTTCGGCTCGATCGGCAGCTTGCGCGAGTTCAATGCACCCACGTGTCTGACCGACGCACGAAGTACACCACCAACGTACACAACACGGCCTGCCTGATCTGTCTGACAGTGGGCTCGAAATGAATCTAGCAGGGGCAAGGGCTTGTTTAGTTTCCCCAACTTTCCCCAAATATTTATAGATTCTCTGTCACATCAATTTTTAGCTGCATGTATGGAGTATTAAATGTAGGTAAAAAAATAACTAATTGTACTTTTGGTATCTACATGTTGAGACGAATCTTTTGAGTCTAGTTGGTCCATATTTGGATAAAGTTTGTCAAATAACAACGAAAATGCTACAGTATATTTTCCAAATATTTCTCGGAACTAAACACAGCCTAAGGTAATTTCACTGTACGAGACGGTAAAAACTGGTGGTACTTGTCGCTTGTCGGTGGGCGCTTTTTAACGTGGTTTATATAAGTTGCCTATGTCTTCATGTAAGCTGCCCCCTCTTGCATTGATCACACTCTCCCAATGCAACTCGAACCATTTGCTGCTACTGAGACTGTACATATTATTCCACTGCAAAACAATCTATCTTTTACTTCTTTGCCTTTTATGCCTTATTATCTTTTCCCCTTTGCCTTAATCTCTACCAAATATCCATATGTTGTTTTATAAGCATGCCAACAGTGTTTGTGAGCATTTTAGGTGGCCTTGCACCTCCCCAACTGGGACCAACCAAAATCGGCTTAGCTAATTTTTGATGTGTCGGAAATAAGGTAAGCCAGTTTTAAAAGCCAAATAAACCAACTTTCCATGTCACTATGAATTGGATCCTCGAGGGATTCGAATGTCAAGAGGTATTAAAAACAAGGACGATGTCAAGAGGTATTAAAAACAAGGAGAAATGAAAGCACAAATACCACACCATCTATAAAAAGAATGTAATTATGAGAACCGGACACTCAAACTAGCTTAAGTTTGACTAAGTTTACAATAAATAGTACAAGCATTTATGTGTCTAAATAAATTTATTACAAAATTATATTCTATAACTAATCTAATTATACTTATTTTGTATAATAAATATTAGTATTTTATATGAATATAGTCAAAATTTAAACAGTTTAACTTCTCAAAAATAAAAATTTGTACTTTTTTTGACACAGGGAATATAAAATAAGCCCATTTCTTTGTAGTGCGGACATCAGGCCCCAAGGCCCAATTAGGAAAGCCTCCTAACCGCTGAACCAGACATCCAGGCCCATAGGCCCTGAACAAGATGATGGCCAAAATATCCGATCGAGAAAATGTGCGCGCAGCGCATGTACGTCCAAGGCTCCAGATTTTCATGCTACTTTTTCAGCTACACTTCTTCAAGCATTTCCCATTTCCTTTCTCAATCGTCAATCACATTGTTAAATACGTACATACTTGGATCTCTAAATAAGTTTTTTTAAAAAAAATTATATTAAAAAATCTATCGATGATACTGATACCATAAATATTAATACTTTATTATATACATTTTGTTAAAGTTAGAGATTATTGATTTTTTTGGGTAGCGAGAATGTTTTTTTAAGAGACGGGTAGTATATTACATTTTATTATATTATTACATATACGCAGTGCCATCGTCTTAAAAGAGAATTATTTTCCCTTCCACAAAAACCAAAACAAAGAAGAAGGAAAACGAAGTTCGTAATCGTAGTAGCATCATCGAACAGACAATCTCGTTTCCTTTTTCTCGATCTTCTCTTCTTTCCGCGGAAAACGAAGTAAGCCCAACCAAGAACGCGCAAGCAGAACAAGAAGCACGCCTACGCATCGCCGGAGGAGCTTGTCGATCGCTCGCTCGCGGGCCTGCCTGCCCCGATCACCTGTCGTCGTCGTCGCCGTCGTCGTGGTCGTCGTCGTCGAGCCCGAGCCGCGACGGGCTCCTCCAGAAGCCGGTGCCGTAGAACCTCGCCCACACCTCCTTCTCCAGCTCCTCGGTCTCCTCCAGTTGCAAGGCGGGCTTCACGGGCAGCGCCGCCGCATCGGCAGCGCTGGCGTCCACCTCGACGACGGCGGTCTTGTCCACGAGAAGCTCGTAGATCTCCGTGGCCTGCCCCGCGGAGGCGGAGCGCCGCCGGCCCTTGCGCACGCGGGCGGCCCTGCGGCACAGCGCCGCGGGCGCGCGCACCGTGGCGAGCACCACGACCTCCACCATGACGCAGGGGAAGCAGCAGCACACGGCGGCGCAGCCCGCGGCGGTGCCGCCGGCCACCTCGCTGCAGGTGCGGTGCTCCCGGACGTTGAGCTCGCTGTCGCAGCGCTGAGGGGGAGGGCGGCGCACCGCACCCGGGCGGCGCGGCGGGAACGCCGCCGAGCGCCGCAGCTGGGTCTGGTTATGATGATGGGGTTGCCCCGGCGAGAGCGGGCCCTGCTGCTCCCGGACCTGGACGGGCCCCCGCGGACGCTGGCGCGGGGCGTCGTCGGCCCTCGCCGCCGCCACGGCCACGGAGGTCGCAGGGCACGACGCCTCGGCGCGGCGGTCGCGGTGCTGGTGCGGCCTGTTGGACGGGACGGCCGCCATGGCGAGCTCTCCGGGTGGCCCGCCCGCCCAAGATGGATGGGAGGCCGCGGAAGGAGGGCGTGGGCGGAGGAGACGGGGGCCGGTTAATTATAATAATAAATAGTTGGGGGCTGCTGCGGGCCGGGGGCTCGCCGGGGGCAGCGGCGGCGAAACCGGCAGGCCCCTACCCAATTTTGGCCGGTGATTGGAGTAGAAACGGCCGGGCACCGAGCGGCAGATTCATGGCAGGCTGGGAGCATGCATTGCGTGCACGGTTGAGGCGTTGCACTTGCACGCGGGTTGAGAGCCAGCAATGCAACATGCACATCAGTCGCAGCTGCGCCAACCTGTGCCGCCCGTGCCAAACTGCCATTACCCGAATCCTTCCTTGTGCGTCCGGTCATGTCATTGCCAGAATCCAATCCATGGTACGTTCTTGGGGTGCCGAATGTCGTGGGCGTGAACATTCCTGTGGCATTGATCTGATCAGCCGGCCATGCGACAACCTCACTGCCCAAGTTCAGAGAGAGACGAGGCAAGAATGCACTCACACTCTTGCAACGGCTACGGCTATCTCTACATCTCCGTGTTAGTAAGATTCATACAGTCGCATTCATCAAGAAAAGAAAGGAAGAAAGAAAGAGAAGAAAAGCTCCCAACAGACTACAGTCCTCTGGTGGAGATCTTCAATTCACCCGTTCCTTCCTTATTATGCAGCAGTTTTCTCCTCACCTTACCTCATATCTCAGCTCAATGTCAGTTGCAGACAATTGAATGAAATCCATAAATTCTCTATGCCTTTGTAGTCTGTAAGTTCCCTCAACATGCAAAGATTAGCTCTATGCCTGCGCGCTTCCCAGATAGCTCAGCTCAGAATGTCAGTGGCAGTTGAACAAGTCTTCACGCGACAGGTTATCAAAATCCATGTCTTTATTAGATCCCAAAGGTCAGCAATTAGCCAAATCGCAAGGAACAATTCAGATTCACGCAGGAATAAAGGAAGACATCAAAAATCCATGTCTATGTTGTTTGGCTGGTCATTTTCACGGCTGATTTCGATTGATTGAATAGTATTCTATGAGAGAGAATAAGCTAATAAGCCGCCTGATAAGACAAACGAACAATAATTGAAGAAGTTTGACACCACATGTTTGACAACAAAAATGCAAATTGCAAAGCCACTGTCCACGTCCCACCAGCAACTCATGGATGATACGTGCATGTCAAATCAAAAGGGTGCAAACTTTATACATCTCCAAAGTTGCAGGACTGCTAGAAATCTGTATAACACAAAGATGGTCATAGATAGAGTACAATAATTTAGTAATCATGGTGTTTTGGTTTTGAACGAAACCATGGATGTTCATTGGTGTTATTAAGAAAGAATGTGCTAAGCTGAAGAAAATTGGCACCACATGCTGTTTGCAAAACTGCAAAGTGTTGTCCAAGTTCAGCAGCCATTCATCAAGCAAAGTCATTGGTATACCCAACCTTCTGGAAGAACACATATAACTGAATTACAAAAACTCAAATTTAGTAACCTCAATGTAAAAACTCAAATTTAGTAACTGCAGTGTTATAGAAGGTTCAGACATATATTGAGCGCAATTTGAATACAGAAGTTTCAGAAATCTGTTGAGCGCAATTTAAATGCAGAAGTTCTAGAAATCTGTTGAGCACAATTTGAATATAAAGTTTTGTCCTATATGATTCATGTTATATGTTTTTTTTGTCCTATATGATTCATGTTATATGTTACGAAATCATATCTATGCTCTGTCACAAGCATCGATGTTCATGTGCCTGAACCTAAATCGCTACTTGCCAGCAGACACCACACCAATGAATCTGGTACTACTATGCAGATATACACAAGTACACAACAGTCGATTCCGGAACCTGGGACTACCAAAATTCAGAGACGCTCTAGATTCAACTGAGATGTAAGATGTTCACGGCAGAGTACAGACGAAAGGACCAGAAGTTTTCTTGTCAGAAATCGATTCAATAATAATACAAATGTAATTTACAGTAAGTCTTAACATTACATAAGCGATTACACGACCTGTTGGGAAGAACAGACTGATCAGATCTTTAGTTCTTTATATCCAAAAATCGAAGGACTCTCTCATCAGGTTACACAGCTACACACACGGCTGGAGCAGTGGAGCCACGAGCAGCTGCTTCTTGGACAACGCCGATTCCACCTCTTCGTTCTTGAGCAGCTCCATCGCGTCGACCTTGGCAAACCATGGGTGTTTGAGCGCGGCGGCCGCCGTGAGCCGCTTGTCGGGGTTGCACGTGAGGAGGCCGTTCAGGACCTCGAATCCTTGCTGGGACAGCACTGCCTCAGGGAACACCTCGCGTAGGTGGTTGTCATAGTGCACGACGCCGTCGTCGCGTAGCATCGGCAGCAGTTCGGTGGCGAACGGCGTGGACGAGAACCACGGCCACGTGCTGTCGTCTGGGTAGCCGAGCACGTCGAAGATGGAGCGGGCCTGGCCTTCCTCGTCGCGGCCGTCCTCGAATAGCACCTGGCCATTGATGAGCTTGGCCATGACGCAGCCCAGCGACCAGGTATCGACGAGCGCGTCGCAGCCGGGCTTCTCCAGCAGCACCTCGGGCGCCATGTACCACAGCGTGCCCGTGCCGCCCGGCTCGTACGGCGACGCCTCGGACATGGACATGGCGAGCCCAAAGTCGCAGATCTTGACGGCCTTGCCATCGTCGCTGATGAGGATGTTGTCGGGCTTGATGTCGCGGTGGACGACGCGTTCCTCGTGCATCTTCCCGGCGCCCGTCAGCAGCTGCCACATGATGGTGCGCACCGTGGCCTCCGGGAGCGGCAGGCAGCCGCCGCGGCGCCGCTGTGCGCTAAGGAATTTCTCGATGCTTGGCCCGCCGACGCACTCCATGACGAGGCGGAGCTCCGTGGTGGCCGGATCGCGCACGAGGCCGTGCACGTCGACGATGAACGGGTGGCCCCCGCACGCCTCGTGGAGGCGCGCCTCCCGCAGCAGCTCCTCGGGACCGCCGCCGTCGGGCTCGGTGATGCGCTTGATGGCGACGGTCTCGCCAGTGACGCGGTGCCGCGCCTTGACGACGGCGCCGAAGGCGCCCTTGCCGAGGCAGCACATCTCCTCGTAGTCGTCGGTGCTGCCGAAGGCGTCGACGCGGCTCCTCTTGTTGGAGGTCGTGGTCGTCGCCACTGCTGTAGCGGCGCCCCGACGACTCGCTCCCGTCGCCGGCGTAGCGCTGCCGGGTGAAGAAGTGGCAGATCCCGCTGCCTGCTCCGCGGTCTGTGGCAAGCGTGGCTGCGGCGAGACGTCCGCGTCATGGAAGACGAAGCCCGCACAAGGATGGAGGCGCTCCATCTCGGTGGATCGAGGGCAGGAGTCGGCGTTCCGAGCGATCTGGGTTTTGGCTGCGGAGGAGGGGAGGAGCCGAGGAGGGGGGTTTTAATTTATTTCCTTGGCGGCAACGAAATCGTGAAGTTCCAACTGCTGGAGTGGAGAACTTGGGAGGGGATTGGCCAAGAGCTACGTATCCGATCCGATTTTGCTAAAAAAAAACGTATCCGATCCGATAGTCCAAAAATTAACCTAAATTAGTTGGTTTTAACAAGCTAGTAAGTTAATAACTAAGTTGTCATTTAAGTAAAAGTTATTTTCTATATATGTTTGTACTCTTCAATAACTTTTTTTTATCTTGTGGGTAGTCCAAAAGCTATTCTTGCTCTCCATATTTAACTAGCGCAAAATCTGAAATAAAGAATGTTTATATTTAAATATCTAATTGGAGAAGTTGTTGGAGGGTTTTTTCACACCAAAATGTCTATTCTTATAAACTAGCAGGAAAAATATAAAAAGTCTATTGGAGATGCTCTTGTTTGCACTAGCTAGAACAAACTACTAATTGGGACAAAAAATCTGCTCAAATTAGTGAGGTTATCTAACTAGTGTGAGCTAATGACTAATTGTAGGCTTGACAAAGAAAAAGAGTTACGGCTTATTTGCCTCCTGTTTGGATGTGCTGGGAGTAAAAATTAGTCCATTTATTCACACACACTGTTTAGATAGGTAATTAGGGCTAAAATTAATTAGTCGGACAACAACTAGCATATGCTTGGGCGTGGACTTAGAGCAAGGCTAATAATACAGCCTTCAGCTGGCTGTATGAACTCTTGCAGCCCACCTCTCAGCCAACTCATACAATAGTTGATTCTCTTACAGTCCACATTTCTCTCTCACAAATTTCTTGGTTTTTGTGCCTTTAGTTGGCTGTAAGCTTACAGCTCACCTCTCTTCTTTTTTCTCTTCCACATCAGCATACAGCCTTCTTGCAGCCCTTTATAATACTTGCTCTTAGAACACTTCTATGATGCTTAAAGTTTTGGTGTCCTCATCAGGCGTTGCTTTGTACTCTCTGTCCGAAAACAAATGTTATTCTTACTTTTTAAGAAGTTGAACGTTTTTAACTTTGACCAGATATATAAGAAAACATTAACATCAATGATGTATAATTAATATCATTAGATGAATTATTGATTATATTTTTATATAAATCTATTTAAAGATATAAATATTGCTAATATTCTCTATAAACTTAGTTAAAGTTAATAAATTGATCCGCACATATCATATAGTGATAATTATTTTGGGACTGATGAAGCCACAGAGCTAGGTTTGATAAAAAAATATTGAGCTGATCACTGGATATGCACCCACGCCCGATCAATAGGAAAATCATTTCGCTACGCTCAGAGTGCTTCTCCGGTGGACTAAATCATTTCACTGGATATAATATCTTAGACGTTGATGTGTGGAAAAGAAATGATATAAAAATGTTTGATATGCAATAGTGTCCCTGAATATGCTAGCACATTTTGGTGCCTGGTTAGTGATTAGGAATGTTTGCTCGTTTTGGCTGACTCCAAATCCTTTCCATCTCAGGGAAATGATAGCTGACGCTGGTTTAAGGAAGACCATTTGATCACGTTGAAACGAAACCATGAAAGTTCAAACTACTGGTACTCTGTAGTCTGCACCCGTTCTCTTCTGCTGCTGAATTAACCTGGGAATGGAATTGGAAACAATTCCAGCTGAAGCATTTGCACATG
The DNA here is from genome assembly GCA_009763385.1 of Coix lacryma-jobi var. lacryma-jobi. Taxonomy (NCBI): domain Eukaryota; kingdom Viridiplantae; phylum Streptophyta; class Magnoliopsida; order Poales; family Poaceae; genus Coix; species Coix lacryma-jobi. The sequence continues at coordinate 158,081,311 of CM019823.1, forward strand.
TTCTGATGCTCTAGTGCAGCAGAGACGTGTATGCCTAGCTGCGAAAGCATTTGTTCAAACAATTTACGACTGGTTATATATATGGGTAATTATTATAGTTTTAGAAACAGAAATTGTGTTGTTTCACTAGATTCGGTTTTCTTGGAGTTGGGGATTGTGAGTAAATTTGAATAAGCTAATGGTTTCAATTCCAATTTCCAAAAGATATGTTACTTTCCATCATATTGAAATAGCGCACCAAAGTCACCATGTCAATTAGTGTTATTAGATCGCCCGAATCCAGTGTCTTTTTAGCCATCATAACCCCCCCCCCCCACCCCCCACCCCACCCAAAGTTCCATCAAGTTCTCCTTCACTTATGATGCAAAACTGAAAGATAACAATTCATTGTGCAACAACAACAAGAGCATCTATCAACCTTACTACCAACTACGCTTCTCTCATCCAGAACCGAAACTGCAAACTAAAAATCCTAAGAAACTGAGAAAAACATAAAACATATAGGCTCACAGTAGTCACAGAACTACAGGATTAATAGAACACAATCTCACTGCGTGAGTATTGATCAATAGAATTAACCCAAACAAGTCTGGCCTGCTCCTCCGCCAGGGGAACTGGCCACGTCACCGAAAAAAACTCAGCCGTCCAATCTTCTCGTTCGACGGCCTAGATTTGTTAGAGCAGATTTTATCGGAAGCGGCTTCTCGTGTTCTCTTTACCTTCCTCACTTCTCCCTACTTTCTCCAGAATCCGGTGGGACAAATATATACTCAACTTCAACTTCTCCTTTTTAGATTCTTCTTTCCCCCTCCTCTTTCTCTCCCCATCAATCCTCTCCCTTCTGTCCCACGCGGACAGGCGGCGACGCCGGACGCGGGTGGCGGGCGCGGTTGCTCGGGCCGACCTCCTCCACTCCCCTTGCGCCGACCTCCTCCTCCTCTCCCCCTCCCTCGGTCTCCATACACCCTAGGGTTAGGGTTAGAGTACGGCGACGACGACTGCTGCGGCTCCTCGCGGTGGCTGCAGCCACCATCCCCTCATCTTCCTTCCTCCCCACGTCGTCCAGACGGGCTCCGCCACCGCGCATCCCTGCACGAGGCGCTGCCAGTGCGCGAAGGCACCCCCCTCGGGTAGGGCATGGCACGCGCGTCTTCGCCAGCGGTGGCCGCAACCAGCCACTGCGCCGCGCGACCGGCCCCCGCTGGTGACTGTCGGCATCGCTGCCCTCCGGTGTTGCCTCATTCCTCTGCTCTAGCCTGCTTCTGCGCTCCAGGAAACCCTAGCGCCTCATCTTTTCCTTGCCGGTGGAGGTTGCAGCAGCTGGATCTACCGGTAATGGCCCTCTTCTCCTCCTCTTTCGTCTCATGTGGTTACTGTGCTGGGTTGTGCTGCGGTGCGCCAGTGCTGCCCTGCGTTCGTGGCTGTAATTTTTGTGCAAGGATTCTGGTACTTGGAGTAATAAGATAAGTAAGTACCTGGTGTGCCTCGTGAATTTTGATTGAATTTTTGTGCTACCAAAGTTTCTCAAACATATCATGTCTTGGTTCAGCTGGACAGGTTAATGCCCAAAAATATTTCGTTGATTTTCCTGTCCTGTTCTATATGCATGCCTCTCAAGTTAGCGTATATGAAATCTTTACTGTACATTTTCTTTGTGTACCATTAATGTCTACGCGCATGTGCATGACCAAAGCTAAATCCTAGATTGTTCTTGTTTAGATGCTTACTTGAGATGTTTTGGTCCTATTTATTCCCTCCTAATACTTATATCGGAGATGGAAAGTATTCTGCATGTTCAAACTGCTCAGGGGGACACTGCCATAAGTAACTTTAGCAACGCCCGCTTCCTGCCCTTTTTATTGTGCTCCTTGTTTGGTTACTTGCCTATTATCATAGACTAGATCTTATGACAGGTATGTTCTGCTTATAAATATTGATAGTTAGATATATATTTTTAGTCATCTGCTGCATGTTTTTGCCGATATCTCTATGCTCCACAGCGGGGGATGAGCTGGTGCTGATTCTGTATGGTTCGTTTCTCTCCTTCAGTCTCCCTCTTTTATTCCCATATGATATGATATTTTTGTTTCCCTTTTGGGTTCCTCACAGACACAAGTAGGTGAATGAAGGGATGAGGGGTGCGGTAATGCTAAGATCAACGAGGACTGATACTCATTTCGTTTGGTTTGATGCTCTACTTCAGTCTCTCTTTTCTATTTTAATACGATGATTTGGTTTGCGTTTGGTTCCACGCCGACACAGGTACATGAACCAACAGATGAGATGTATAGCGAGCAGCTCAGAGGAATTATTACACATAGTTACTGGATTCATCCAATACAATTACCATCGCTAATTAACCTTCTTTAGTTAAATTCCGAGTCTTATTTCAAATAAAGTTGCCCTCCTGCAAATTTCAAACACAATAAAATGGTTGTACAGCTAGAAAAGGCTAAAATAAATTTAGCAGGTTCTATTTTTTGCTTAGATAATAGTAATTTCCACTTTGGATTGAATCTTAATACTTATAGCATATGACAATAATAGAACATTTAACTCTGCAAGGTACTATGTGATACTGCTAGGCGTGTCCATCTCAATAGCCATCAACAAATTGTGTGATTCTTGCAAGCTTATTGTTTAGCTGACATTATTCGGTAATAGTTCCACTACAGGTTTTTATTTTATTATAGATAACAAACTCATTGTTTACCGTCGTACAATGAAAATGAGGGCAAAAAGCCTGAGGTGCTCAATGGAACTAATATGTTCAAATATTTGCTTCACTGATTAACTATTGATTAAGCTTCTTTTTTTCTTCATTACACCCATGTAAACAAGTCCCTTAATCTCAAGTGGTCGTCAGTACAGACCAATTGGGTAATATCTGCATCGGTAACTAACAAATTGTGAAGCCAATAATATGCAGGGAGATAGCGCCTGAAATTATTGTAGGTTCTATAACTGTGTTGGCTCCATTGTGTTATGCTTATTTTCTCTTGGTGTTACTATTGTTTCAGGTTCCTCATATACTATGTATTCCTATTTGTGGGATGACATTATTCACTGTTGCTTTCATTGCAGGAATGTTATCTTTCTAAACAGATGAAAGATCCATTCTTCACATATACAAGAAAAAGAGATAAAACCTATTTTGTGATGGTTAATGAAATCAATAATCTGGAAGCAAGTACTTGAGTGGTGAATTCAGACTTCATCTTTCCCATAAAACATCCATGTAAGCAAATCCTTTATACCAAGTTACTGTTATTTAAAAAACCTCTACGACATGCCTACGTCGATTTTCAAAGTAGAAAATAATATGCACAAGGAATACCGGCCATCTGAATTATTGTAGTTTTTTATTAAAAACTGTTGCTCCCATTCTAATATAGTCAATAGGCTATAGCCTATTTTCCTTATTGTTATGGTACGACACTTTTCAACATATAGAAGAGTTTTGTTTCGAAAAAAAAACTTTTACGATCCTTTGTTATCAGTTGATATTGTTTCTACCACTTTCTCGGGCTGCTCACCGCTATTAACGCAACGGTAGGATGTACCCATGAAGCTCCTTGTTATGGTTCCCATGCAACAGGTCATGGAAAATATGTTTGTTATGTTGGCTCAGCAAAGGTCAAAAAGCACTACATGCATCTTACCATCCCACCTCAAATTTACCTATTTAATTTAGTTCTCTATTATGATTACAACAGGTCATACCGAGTACAAGAACAAAAGAAGGTTAATCCTCTGCTCCCACGCAAAACACAGTAATGAAGAATAGAGAATGCTAGAAAGAATTCAAAACACGGTATCATCAAAGTAAGTGGGCTTGCATGTGCCATCCTTTAAAATTATGCTTGTCATTTTGCATGGATGCCTACTACGAGTAATTTTCATGGGGCTACCTATATGCAATGGTGTATGCAAAGGTTGTGTGTACTCTTGTTTTGTGGTTTACCATCAAAATTTTAAATTATCTTTTGTAGTGGTGCACTAAATGAAATTATCAAGGGAGGTAACAAGATGAAACACTATATGTTGTTTTTACTTCTTAGTCGTGTGCCTGGGAGAGATCACAGATGACTACTCAGAATTATGAAAACCATGTAAGAACTCTGCCATTCGAAAGCATAAATAGACGAACACAAATATTTGATGCTATAACTGATCTGACGTGTGTAGCTTCATATGTTCCACCAGAATATTTGAGTCATATCATTGTTGTCTTAGTTACCATCGATTCCTCCAGAATACCTTCATATGTTTATGCTGGCCCAAAAAATTGGTATATATGTTTTCTATTGCTCCTTATATTTCCATGGTTCTGAAAAGTATGTTTGGTACAATATATTTTTCCTTTCTGTTCGGCAATCGTTCCAAGCTGATGACATGCATGTGCCTAGATGTATTTATTATTCCTAAATTCCTTTACATTTGAAGATGCTAAATTATTTTGTCATGTTCTGCGTGTTTGATGTCCGTTATTTTTTTGTGTTCATAGCTTCACTTTCTTCTATGTTACTGACACTAGACAGAATTGTTGTAGTTGTTTGCCTACTGAGTTCAGTGCAAATATGCTTCTTTATTTGTTGTGTCCAGCGGAGGCCGGTGCCTCCCCTCCCCGTCCTCCCCCCCCCCCACACACACACACAACCTATGGCACGTCGCGTACGCGCAGCCTGTGTCGTCCCCCACACAGCTATGGTCAAAAAAAAATCCAGACGACGAGAGCCATGGATGGGAATCAGATCGAAGTCGGACATCAACATAGCCAGAGCTACCACCACCACTGCTACACAAAAGTGATTGTGTCTGTAATATATGTGTAATTACTAACCTAGAAGTGTCTCAAACACTTTTTAGACAGCTCTTAGACCCTGAAGTATTATCAGAAAAAACTACTCTATATTTTGTAATATATAAATCCTATAATATGTATGTCCTCTAATATATATGAACCAATATTATACTATTAATACATCAAATTTCCTTTGTTATAAACCCTCATACAGTTACCATCTTTTTTTATAATTCATAAACTATAGTATTATATATACAAATCATAGATTAATAAAATGTCTTTATTGTTCCAACACCATTCGTAAAAATATATTTAGAGTTCAATTTTCTAAATATGTGCCCGCAAAATCATGTTTACTAATACAAAGGTGTCCAGGTGAAACAGCGCGAACATCGCCTAGCAGGCAGGCCTACTTTTCTATATTTACCAAGTTGGAATAGCAAATTGTTGGAGAAAGAACTTTTTTCCACTTACAATATAATTTAGCAACTTGTTAAACGACAAGATTTGACAAGTCAATTTTACCAAGTTGTTGGAGATGCTCTAAGAGTTTATATAATAGTACGGCTTTGAATATTGAACACGCTTCCAACTATAAAGGATTCCCATGCTATCGGCTTTTTACTACTCCCTTCGTCTATAAAAAGAATACAATTCTCGCATTCCGAGAAGTCAAACATTACAAACTTTAACTAAAACTATATAAAAAAATATTAATCCTTATGAGACAAAATAAGCACTATTAGTTGTATCCTAATAAGGGATTTTACCCATTTAAAAAATATCTTGATAAGTGTTTAACAAATTAAAAAAAATTGGATAAATGATGAATTCATTCAAAATTTGAGGACGAACAAAATTGATTTTCTAGAAGGAGAAACAAAAAAAAAAGATAGCATAACGATATTAATTGGGTCGGATGCACTACTATTTACCTCGATGTGCGACCTGCACCAACTGTATCCTGATTTAGTCTTTTTTTTTATTATTTCTAGTTGAAGTACTCCATCTGTCTCATTAAATGTGTCGTTTTAGATTTTCAGACTTTCCATTTGATCATTCGTCTTATTCAAAAATTTTGTACAAATATTATTTATTTTATTATAATTTATTTTATCATTAGAGATACTTTAATTAGAATAAGACGAACGGTCAAATAAGAAGTTTAAAAGTCAAAAACGTCATTTTTAATGGGACGGAGAGAGTATGTTTTATTCATCATCAAATTTTTCAAGAGGATACTTTCACCATCTACTACAGTACTTATTTATATTTTTGTTGAATTTTTCAAGCATTTTTATGAATTTTTCTAATGGGAGCACGCGAGCACCTAAGGTTTATTAGTTTTTTTTATGAGTTCTCCGTGCACGGCTACCTTGCACTCGAGCCGAGACCGGCCGGCGGCGGCATCTCAACGGACGCCGCACGCGCGCCATAAAAGGCTGCTGCTCCGCCGCAGCCGTGGCGCTGATCGTGCACGGCTGACCCGACTCACACGAGCACGACACATGCTATGCTGCTCCGTCGTGGTACACATCCTGTACTAGATCATCACAATTCACACAGACGACATAGCGTAGACAGCAGGTCAGACAGCCACGGACCCCGGCACCCGGGTTGACTCCGTGCATCTCCATGCCTGCCTGCCTCTCCATCATCTCCACCAGTAGTCCACGGGTGAAAACAATTTGAAACACGCTTGTTTCCAATTGTTCGGTGCGTGCATTTAGAGGCTGTTTGGATCTCACTCACTAAATATTTTAGTTACTTTTAGTACTTAAAATATCAAACACCCCCACTAAAAGAGACTAAAAAAATCTTTTTAGTTCCTTTTAGTAAAAATGTTGCTACTAAAACTGACTAAAATTTAGTGAATAAAGTCTAGTGGGTGGGATCCAAACATGCCCTTACTATTGATTATGTTTCTTTTTCGCGATGAGGAGCACCCAGAAGCTAGTCCCTCCATCTTAAAAGAAATAAATTCTGAAACTCAACATTTATAAATTACATTCTATATAAACATAGAACACTGTCTTCTAACTAACATGGAAGCTAATTATGGATGTATGCATAGAGATATACTCGTATATATCTTCATGGGAAAAAAAGGAGACAACCATACCTACATCTTTTGCAAACAACTTAAATTTATCAAAAAAATTAAAAAAACTTATTGTTAGATGACGTGAAAATTAGCAAGCACGCTGATGTCTTCTCTCTCCGTCTCTCGTGCTTCGGTGCATAGGCATGGGACGTGACGTCAGTGGCTGAGTGCGATGTGCAGCTTCTTCCAGCCGGGCGGAATCGAACCACCAATCAGCTTGCAATTGTGAGTATGATGCTGCCTCCGACGCGGCCGTGCAGCTGTAATTTTATCTACCACTCCCGTAAGAAACAAAATGCTACAGAGACAATAGGGCACTCACAATGTAGTTTTTTTTTAAAAAAAGAAGTAATTAAATATATTAAAAATACTAATACTTGGAAGGCTCAATAAGTATTATTAGATTTCTATAAAAACATGTTTGGAATGAAATGTTAATAGTACTTTTATATATAAAAATTAAAAATTTAACTCTTCTAAAAGAAAAAAAAGAAAATATTTTACAGTGAAGTGCGCCAAGCGTCAATGCAAAGTCATTAACTGAAACAACTTTTCCCGTGGACCCCAAGAGCGCGAGGGATAGATGAGCGGTGAGGCCCCGCATCACACCAGGCCGGAGGATTCACCACGCTTGATGTGGCTACCTGCCTCGGTGCCTCCGCAAAGCGTGCATGCAAACCGAGCCGTGCTGCCTGATAGAATCGTCGCACGCACATGCACCAAAGGAAGTCCCCGGAGAGGAGATCCTGGCTGGCAGGGTGGTGATGAGGAACGAGAGGACAGAGGAGGGAGGACACCATGCACATGCACGCCTGCGTCCCGGCCGAACATATGTCAACGCGTGTGTAGCTATAGCTACTCCGCTAGGCATGCAGTAGGGTTTTTTTTACCGACCGGATTAACAAAACCACCGGCCTCCAGTAGCGGCTTACCGGTCCGGTTTGACCGGTAACCGCCAGGTACCGGCCGGTTTGAAGTTTGAATTCAAACGCCTCAGTTGTTCGGTTTTGCAGCGGTAAACCGATCGGTTTGGGTCGGTTACCGACCGGTTAGATCGGTAACCGGACCAAACCGGTGGGTTGTCTTTTTTTTGTCGGATAAAAATGATTTTTTGGTACTTCCTTTGGACATATAGATATAAAAAAGACCGCACAATGCGGCAATAAATTCATTGTCTCAAAAACATGAACAAATAGTCGCATACAAATATATATACTCACTAGTCACTACACATAGACATAGTCGCATACAAATATATATAGTCATACATATAGTCGCATACAAATAAATATTGTCTCGAAAGCATCAACAACTTATTGTTGCATAAATATTGTCACAGGCTCACATCCTCACAGTCACAGGAATGCATGTCATCTACGCAAGATGTATGGAAAGGCCCCTTGTTGGCACGACATTTCATACTCGGCGATGGACATAAGAGCGATACCTTTGGCTTCCTTTGCATTTTTTCCCTTCTGGGTCCAGCGCCCTGTATCAATCCTTGGTTGTACCAATCCTCTCCTGCCACCGGATGCCACATTGTAGTCTTCCACGACCACAGGTGTCTCCCTCTGTGATCCTGATCTTCTGAGCATCCTCGAAATAGGATTCCCACCACGGGAACCTCCACTGCCACCCCCATCTCCACCACCACTACCACCTGCACGAGAAGTACCCCCTCCACGCTCGTAATGACCGCCTCTATCCTGCACACTCTGTTGATACTCATATTCAGCTCTCGACTGTTGCAGGGCAGCCTCCATCTGAGCCTCATACTCATCATCATTAAGGGGATGGTTCCTGTAACACCTCTGGTGTTTAATATGTAATTAACCAGACATGTCATCATCATCTTTAGTCATTAATCATTCTTGTCATGCATTTAAGTTTGCTTAATACCTGCGTAATGATTTCTTTTTCGAAAACCCTAAAAGCCCAAATCTTCCTTTAAGGGCAAAATGGTAATTTCACCTCTGTGACTTGCTTGTGTAAATTCTTGTTCGGTTTTGTGTCTTGAATCTTTGTTGTGTTGTTCAAAACCCAAAATCTAAAACAGATTTCAAATCCCTTTTGAAAAACCCTAATTTCCAAACCCTAGTTTTTACCCCTCTTTTTATAATTTAAAAACTATTCAAAATTTGAACTTGGTCCGAAAAGCAAAGTTGTAGATCTTGTCAAAAGGAACAACTTTGGTATTTGCAGATTTTCAAGTTTCTTTATAAATTCAAAAGTAATTTTGAAATTATTCAAATCCTAAAAGTGTCCCCTTTTCTGATTTTGAATTTAATTCAAAAACTGTTTGGAATTTGAAAATATTCTTTTTGACAAAGTTGTAGATCTCCTTTTTCTGCACAACTTTGGTATTCTGAGTTTTTTCTGTGCAGTTCAAAATTTGGGAATAATCTTGCCAGCACAGAAATCAATTTTCTAAAGAACCCTACCCTAGCTACTGTTCTTCTCCTACCTAGGGTCAGGAGGGGGCCCCGGCCATGGCCGCGCGCCAGCGCTGCGCACGCCGCGCGCCTGGCAGCCGCCCGCCTGCTCCCGACCCATCGCCCTCAACAGTGTTATCATTCCGCCCCCGCACGCGCGCCACAGTTGACTTCTATCCCGTCCCCCACTGCTCCCCGACGTCGCCGCCGCGTGGCCGTCGCCGGCAAGCACGACGCCCGGGTCCCAAACTGATTTCCGTCCTTTATTCATCATGCGTTCGATAGCACGCGCCACGGGCATTCTTATCCACCCCGCGCGCTCTCTATCTGCCCCTGACCGCGCCTATAAAAGGCCCGCCGACCGGCCGGAGCAGCTCACTTCCTCCGCCACCTTCTCGAGCTCATTCCAGTGACTCCGCCGCTCAACCACCTAGCCCAGCAGCTTCGCCTCATCGTCGCGCAGCTCCCCAACCCCTCAATTCCACCGCTACCGACTCCCACCACCGGGTGCGAGCCCTTCTTCCTCAGCACCGGTGAGAGACCGACCGGCTCGGATCGGCGGAATTCGCTGTCGTCGCTCCATCCCTTCTCTCTCTGACCCTTAATCTTTCTTCCTTGTTTCCTTGCGTTCCTAACTGGTTACTGGTGACCGTGCCTGGTGTACAGAGTCGCCGGATCGCCGAAGTCCGCCGCGGTCGTCTCCTTCCTCGACCCGCACCCTCGGCCGTATCGAGCCCCAAGCCTCGAGCGTTCCCTCGAGCCTCACCCTCGAGCACGTTCCCGAGCCACACCCTCGAGCACACCCTCGAGCCCCGCCCCTCGAAGCAGCCGAGGCTAGCCTCAGCCTCGGGCGAATCACACTACCCTCGAGTCGCAAGCCTCGAGTAAGCCGAGGCCTCCCTCGAGAAGTCTGCCGCAAGAGAACCCCGCCGAGGCCTCGCCCGTCGAGCCCTCTCTTCCATCCGCCTCGCCAAGCCTCGCCTCTGACTCTCGGTGAGCCCAGCCTCTGTTTTCTCAGCCGAGCCTCGAGCCTCGACGTCGAGCCCGCTCCGACTCGAGCTCAGTGCTCTTTTTCCTTTTCAAAAATTTGAATAGTCTTGCTATTTCATCTTTTTGTATGATTTTCTGTGTTGCTCTAAAAATTCTGAAAATTTTACAGTTAACTCTTTATACCTTGTAGTATTTTAGAAAAATAAGAAACTTGACTTTTCTGCAAAAATTGAAAAATGAAAAATCCTCCTTTTAATTAATAAATGGATAGTTTTAGATTTTTAGAAAAACATGCATAGCTCCATAAATTATGAAATTTGTTTTGTCACCTATTTATACCATAATGAACATATGAGTTTAATTTGGCAAAGTTTGGAGCAACTTCGTAAAAAGACCTTTTGGATAATTAAAATAGAAAAATAATTAGGTTTCACTGTTGTATGCCTTTGTGTGTGACTTTCGGATTGTTTGCTGTTCATAGACCCTCACCCATCTGGTCTATGATGTTTGTGATGTCAAGCCTTGGTCTATGCTTAGGTTAGATCAATGATGCTTAAAAGGTTTAACGAATCTTGTTTAAAGATAAAAGATAGGTAACCTTGTGTCTACCCTAGAAGTTACTCCCTTGTTAGAAAGTTATACTCTAGGATCAGTGCTTTGTCCTATGCTGCATTGTTCATGTGAGCATCCTCATAAGCATACATCCTTGCATCCGTTTAGTGACCGAAGGAGAAGGCGTCAAGATCGAGGCAGCCGCTGACGAACCTGTCCCCGAGGCTACCCCGAGCTCCGACACCTGCCCTGCCGCCGTCGAGCCTGCCCTCTTTGCTCTTCAAGGCAAGCCCCGGTGCATTTAACCCCTTTCCTTGAATTTATAAAATGATTTCCTTAAATGCTTTTGAGTTGAACTATTGCATTAGGTTTATAGGAGTTGTGTGCTATCCTAATTGATGCACTATCCACCTTGACCACTGATACACCCGATACCTGCTTTTCAAAAGTATTTGAAAAATGCTTAGCAATGCTTATTGAATTAGACTTTGCAATAAAATGCCAATTTCAAAAGTGTGATCACTGAAAGAATCCTTACGAGAATTTGGCTTTACTTCTCGTTCGATGACTGCTTGCCTGGCTAGCATGTGGTCATTGTCGAGAAGAGGTTATCTGCACGTACGGTGCCGTCATGTTATAGTCCGGGACTCAACAGTTGACACCGACCGGGACAGGGTTGAAAAACCGACAGGACCTGTACTCTTGGGTTAGAGTCCCGAGGTGCTTGTTGCTGACGGAAAAACTTTAGGGACCATCCGTATGGGGGCCTGCTGGTCAAGACTTGTAACTATTCACATACTTCGGAAAGCTCTGGCTCCGAGGAATCCTTTATTGGACCGACAACCGCGCACTGGGAGTGGAGAGATGGCGGAAGTAGCATGTACCCACGTGGTCGTCGTACCTGGATAGGAGTGGTGTACTGTACTTCCGGGTGGCGTAGGACCGGGCCCAATCTTGGAGGAATCGTGGTAGACGAGTTGGCATATGCAAGCTTGGGTGCTACATATGCAGTGTGGATAGGGATCCTCAGCTGAGTATTATTTATCCGGATTAACGTTGCTCCTCGGTTATGGAGACTTGGTCACTGACTGTCAATGAAGAGTGGTTCTCAACTAGGAATGTTTTGAAATGTAAAATGAATCAGGAACGATGAAGAATTGAGGAATACTGAATCTTTCCAAAATAAAATAAGGTTTACAAAATGCTTTTCTGCAAAATACCTGATCTTGCTTAAGCCTTACCTTGACTACCCTAAGCCTCTCATTCCTGAGTCTCCTCCCTTTTCTTTAGTCGGGTAAGTCTTGTTGAGTACCCCAGTACTCAGGGTTTGTTATCCATGCTGCAGGTATGACTGAGACCCCGATGTGTCTTGCGCTGCATGACCATCGTCTAGGAAGAGGCCGATGAGGCCGAAGAATAGTTGTGCACCCTCGGGCTGGGTGATTATCAGTATCTTTATTTTGTTGTACTCCGCTACGTTGCCTTTGTCTATTTCTATTATCAGAACTTGGTTTGTAATAACTGCACCTTAATTTCTATTTGGAACCCTGCATTGTAAAACTAATGTTATTTAAGTCTTCCGCTCTTTATTCCGATGTTATTTGTAAAAGTATGCAATGCTGTAACCGAATTGTGAGATGATCCTGCGGACATTGGGCACTGATGTAGCCCGGTGGCGAACAGGTCTTAATCACATGGAACATGGGTTCGGCTGTTAGAGGTTGACAGGGACACGTGGGCCATGAGATTAGGGCCGTTCCGTCACAGAGTGGTATCGGAGCATCTCACTTTAACGTTGCAGTGTTCGTTTTTGCGAAAACTTCAAAAGACCTTTTGAGTCCAAACAAACTAAACTTGACTATTTTGAGTCCAAATTGCTTCTCTCATCTTGTCTCTCATATGGCAACACAAGCTAGTGGAACAACATGTTTTAAGCCTTATGTACCTTATTTATTTATTGCATTGCTTTGTTTCGTAGGAACAATTCATGCATCATGTCATAATCACTTAAGTTAACTTCCTCTCTAAGTTCGTTGGGGTAGTATGCCTTTACCTGTTCTTGCTAGCCTTTCTCATCCATCTTCTCTTATCCAGACATGGCTCGCATTAAGCTGACCGCCCGCAAGTCGACTGGACCGCATGGTGTGCCACGCCACCAGCTGGCACCACGCGCTGAGGAGGAGACTGTAACACCTCTGGTGTTTAATATTGTCGGTGTTTCGTACCCGGGGGTATCACACCAACGAGTGATATGATCGCGTGGTTCTCTTCCTGGATGGTGATGCAAGAGGACACAAGGATTTATCCTGGTTCGGGCAAAGAAGGCCCTACGTCCAGCGGGGGGGATGTTCTTGTATTACTTGCACCTAAGTGCTTGTACAGGGGAGAATACAAGCTCAGTGAGCGTGGACCGGAGTCCGGACTCGTGCCTGTGTGTGGACTCGTGTGTTGTGTCCGTCCTCCTGAGTGAGGGCCCTGGTGTCCCCTTTTATAGAGCAAGAGGAGGCCAGGGTTACATAAGGGTATTACAGGTGTCGGGGCGTACGGTGCCCCATACGGAGAAGGGTAGGAACCCTGTCTTGTCGGGGCCACTGGAGCCGATGTGATCGTTGCTGTTGAGGCGTCCTTGGGTCGTGGCTTCCATCCTGGGCGCGGACGTGGTGGCGCGGCAAGGTGGGAGCCGTACAGCACCCATCCCGGAATGTACAGGACGCGGCGGGGTCCCTCCGGGTCTTGGGGTACCTGTCCTCCAATAGCATGAAAGTAGTTAGGGCTCGAAGGGCGCGGAGCCGACCTCGAGGTGGTGCCACGGGGGCTCGAGGGGCGCGGAGCCGGCCTCGAGGTGTTACAGTGCAGGGCTCGAGGGGCGCGTAGCCGGCCTCGAGGGGTTACAGTGCATGGCTTGGCCGAACAGTGCTGTACTGGTGCCCTTTTGCCCATGCTTGTGGTGAAAACGAGACTTGACCTTTACACCGAGTTACTGTGGTACATGCTGTGCACTAGTGGACATGACCGGAGTAGGTGAAGGCATTAAATGCGTGGTATGGGCTGGTACGGCTGTCTGTACAGCTCGAGGTCCGTGCGTTAAGGCTCGAGGTGTAGGGGCGCGCTCGCCCGAGGCCTGGAGGGCTCGAGCAAGACGGAGAGCGATCGTGCTCGCCCGAGGCCTTGCTCAGAGGGCTCGGGCGAGGCGGAGAAAGAGCGTTCGCCCGAGGCCTTGCTCGGAGGGCTCGGGCGAGGCGGAGAAAGAGCGTTCGCCCGAGGCCTGGCTGGGAGGGCTCGGGCGAGACGGAGATAGAGCGTTCGCCCGAGGCCTGGCTGGGAGGGCTCGGGCGAGACGGAGATAGAGCGTTCGCCCGAGGCCTGGCTGGGAGGGCTCGGGCGAGACGGAGATAGAGCGTTCGCCCGAGGCCTGGCTGGGAGGGCTCGGGCGAGACGGAGATAGAGCGTTCGCCCGAGGCCTGGCTGGGAGGGCTCGGGCGAGACGGAGATAGAGCGTTCGCCCGAGGCCTGGCTGGGAGGGCTCGGGCGAGACGGAGATAGAGCGTTCGCCCGAGGCCTGGCTGGGAGGGCTCGGGCGAGACGGAGATAGAGCGTTCGGGTGTTTGCGTTGATTGGGGGTACCCTTTTTTGTACCACCGACAGTAGCCTCCGAGCCCTTGTTTGAGTGCTTGCATTCGAGCAGGGGCTCCAGATTGGGATCTCGATGGATAGCTAACTGGTCTCGAGGGTTTTGTCGATTTGATTCCGTGGGTGTCGTGCGAGCGACACCCGCGGGTGTAGCCCCTGAGGCCATGGGGGAGTGGTTAGAACTCCCTCATGGGCTTCCCGAAGAATCCTCCGTCGTTTGGGAACCTTCTGCTCAGTGGGCGCGCCTTTTTAGGCGGAAATCGTCAGGGAGCGGAGATCGCGGCGCCGTGTGTACCTGTCAACAGGCTTGAAATGTGGTTCGGTAGTCTCATTAAATGTTTGCGGTTACCTTTCCTTTGTCGTGGGAGACTCCGTCCGAGGCTTGGCTCGGAGGGCTCGGGCGAGACGGAGAACGAGCGATCGTTCGAGGCCTGGCCTTGAGGGCTCGGGCGAGATGGAGGACGAGCGTTCGCCCGAGGCCTGAAAATCTCATGTTTACACAAAGAAAAGAGATTAGTCGTAACTGTCCGAGTTCTTAGACCCTCTTTCGTCGAGGGGTGCCAGGCTGAACCGACTGGCCGGCTCCTCGAGCTGTCCGGCATGCCGATTGCCCTGGCTTGTCATCCCGCGAGTCCTTTCGATCGGATGCGAGGGGGGATGCCTCGTACTACCCCGAGTGGGCGAGTATCGAGGTTCCCGGTGAGCTGGTAACGGGGAATCCAAGTGAGAGCTCGTGCCCCGTTCGATAGGGGTCGACTGTGGCCCGGAGGCGGTCTCATAAAGCATGGGTGCTCAGTCTGCAGGAGTACCGGGTCCATTTGATAGGACCCGGTGGCTCGATGCCTCCCTCCGAGGGGATCTCACTGCACGTCGAGCTCCCCGCCTTGGATACACGTGAGGGGCCTCGAGGGCTCGGCCCTCGAGTAATGCCGCGAGTGGCGCCCCTTGGTGTCCCTGACTCGGGTGCTCGAAGCCGGCTGTCGAACCCTTTTCGAGGGCCAGCCTTCGCTGCTTCGAGACTTAGGGCCGGGGCCCGTTTTTACCTTTGTGAAGAAGCCTCCGTCGTCTGGGAGTCCTTCTGCCCGGTGGGCGCGCCTTCTTAGGCGGAAACTGTCGGGGAGGGCGGCGGACGCGAAGCCGGAGCGACGGTCGTGGCGGGCCCGGGTAGTGAAGCGAACGGAGAGCTGCCGCGCGTTCCCTGCATCCGGCTCGAGACATAGTTAGACGGACGCATTAAATGCTATGCGTTTACCTCTTTCGTCGTCGTGGGAGACTCCGTCCGAGGCCTGGCTCGGAGGGCTCGGGCGAGACGGAGAACGAGCGTTCGTCCGAGGCCTGAAAATCTCATGTTCACACAAAGAAAAGAGATTAATCGTAATCCTCGAGCCCCCGAGTCCCTTGGTTGCCAATCGATGGCCTTGGGATTAGGGGTAAACCAAGGTTTTTTGACTTTATCTTGGGTGCGAGGCGAGCCCCTGAGCCCTTTTTCGCGAAGGGTCGGTCAGAGGCGGCCTTGTCTTGGTTTTTCAACCCCTACGCATCCTTTTCGCAAGGAAGAGGGGTGGTGACGCCGTGCTCAGGCTCGGCTCGGGCCATGCTATAGGCGACTTCCTGGGGACGTGGGCGGCGCCTGTTGCGGACGTGTGCAAGGGCCTACGACCAGGCATTTAATGCTTGCGTGCGCACCCGCATCGAGAGGATTCTCGCAATCATGAGATCTCCTGGCGTGTAATGCATTAAATGCGGGTGAATAGTGATCAACCGGGATCTGGCCGTTGGTTTTTGCCTTATAAATACGCCCCTTGGGGACTTCGGGGCGGTTCCTTTCCTCATTCGCCCGTCCCCCCTACTCCTTCGTCTTCCTCCACCGTTCAGCCGCACAAAAACAGAGGCGGGAAGGGAGAGACCGGGCCAGCGGCGGAGTAGAGGGTTGAGCGGCAAAGAAGAAAGACAGAGAGAGAGAGAGAGAGATCGAGACCTTTCCCCTTTGCGACATTCGCGCTTCCGCCTTCCGTTGTCCGGGATGGCCGACGTCGCCGAGCCGTGGGGCGCTTCTGCCGCCACCCCGGAGAAGCTAGCGGAGTTGGTGCAGAGAGGGCTTCTTCGGGGCCTTTTCGGCTCCGATAGGCCGGAGTGGATCGCCCCCGGTCCGGAGGAGAAGGAGCCGAGGCCCCCGAACGGCTACGTGGTCAGCTTCATCGCTTTCCATGAGCACGGGTTCGGGGTGCCGGCAAGCCGGTTCCTCCGGGCGCTTCTTTTCTACTACGGGCTCGAGCTGCATCACCTTGCCCCCAACTCCATTTCACAGGCGGCCATCTTCGCGACCGTCTGCGAGGGCTTCCTGGGGATCGAGCCCCACTGGGAGCTCTGGATCCACCTCTTCCGGGGCGAGCTCTTCACGAAGGCGGTTTCGGAGGTTCGGCGGAGACTGATGAGGTCGGGGAGCTGCGTGCTCTCCGTTCGCCAGCACAGGTCGGGCCTGTACATCCCGTCCCAGGCGGCCACCTCAAACAAGGACTGGCGCGTGGGCTGGTTCTACCTTCGCAACGACGACGGGTTGCTGCCAGCGTACACCGGCCGCGTCATCGAGTCGCGGCCGGACCTTTGGAACTACGGCATCGTCGACAAGAGGCAGGGTCGACTCGACCCGCTTCTTGAGGCCCTGTCGAGGCTGCGGAAGGCGGGTCTGACGGCCGGGATGGTTGTGGCCTGGTTCCACCAGCGGTGCGTGCTGCCGCTGGTGAACCGGCCCCTGATCATTGCGAAGATGAGGGACGACGCGCCTCTCCTGCGGGAGTGCCAGATGAGGGCGTCCCCGGTCGCCTATCCCGAGCTCGTTCGCCGGGCGAGGGATGCAGTAAAGGAGGTGAAGGACGCGAGCAAGCTGCTCAGTATTCCGATGCGCCCGTACCGCGGGTACATCAGCTTGGTAAGGGGATCGATCCTGTGGGTGTGTTGCCGCGGAGCTGTTCGTGTTCGATCCTTATTTCCTTCTTTTTGCAGGGTTTACAGGGGGTCAGCGCCTCGAAGCCTCCCCTCCCTGAGGAAAGGGAGGAGAGGCGGCGCCTGGCCGAGGAGAGGAAAAAGAAGAAGGACGAAAGGAACGCCAGGCGAGCCAAGCGTCGGAAGGACCGTGACGACCTGGAGAGGCGTCGGCGGCAACAGAAGCTCCATGGTGAGCCGGAAGAGTCCTCTTCTACGGAGGAGGATTCCGATGACGAAGACGAGGAGGGCTCGGAGGGGGACTCCGAGCCCCTGGCGGGGTTCCCAGACGTGGACCGCTCGCCGGTTCGGTCAGCGAGCCCCGTGAGGGTCACGTCCGGGGCGCAGGCGGCGGGGAAGAGCCTTGTTTCTGCCCCGGGCGCGGGTGGCGGGACTTCTGCGCCCCGGGGGGGCGACGGGTCCGCGCAGGGTCTGTCGACGCCGCCGTCGGCTGGGGCTTCGACGGAGACCCCCGGGACGGAGCTCCCGCCTCCCCCGAGAGGGGTTCCCCCTGCAGGGACACAGCGGCCGCGGACCTCACCCGTGCCCACCGCGAGGAGGGCGCCAAGGGCTGGGTAAGCGCTCGTCGCGTGCCCGTCTCGCGTTTGCTTGTGTGGGGATTTTTTCATGATGCGTATCTTTCTTCTCTTGTCTCAGCGGGAAGCGGTCCGTGGAGGCCATATCCCTCCGCCCTCGGAAGGCGCTGAAAGTGGGGGCGGCTTCCTCCGCCGGCGCGATGGTGGCACCGTCTGTGACGCCACCACTGTCGGGGTCCGGCGGGCCGGTCGTCACGCCCGAAATTATCAAGTCCCCAGAGGGGGCCCCGGTTTCCGCTGGTGGGGCGCCAGAGGAGGATCCCGCTTCTGGCGCATCGAGGGATGAGGGCGCGACGGGGGCCTCGACCGCTGAAGCCGAGGCCGCTAAGGCGGCTGAGGCAGTGCCGTCCCTGGCCGCTGCGCCCGAGGCTGGGGCCGACGCCCTGCCTCAGGGGTCACGCTTGCCGGAGGAGGTCCACACCATCTCTTCTGGCGAGACTTCCCCAAAAGGTGGGACAGCAGAGGTGGGGGTCGAGGTTACCAGCGCGCCGCCGAGGCTGTTGGTGACAGAGGTTGGAGGAGGGGGCGAAAGCTCGGCCCCCGTCCGCTCGGGAGGTCGCTCTCCCACCTGGGGCGGACCTCGAGTGGAGGGGAGGGATCCAGCTGATCCCGAGGTTGAGCCGGTATTCGTCCTCGACGATGCCCCCGAGGTTAGAAACTGGAACGACCTCGGGCGGCTCGGCTCGCTCCTCACGCGGTCATTGAAGACGTCTCTGGCGATGGTGGAGACGGAGCTACCACGGGCCGCCCAGGTGAGGACCCTTGTTTGGGCGATCCTCTTCTTCCCATTTCGTCGAAAAAAGGGGGGTTAATGTCTGGTCGACTATTTATCTTAGGAGCTCATGGGGGCCTCACAGGCCAAGTCGGACTTCCTCCGCCGGGAGAGCCACGTCTGGGAGCAGCTTCAGGCGTTGAAAGCCGAGCTCGCTCATATCCAGGGGCAGCTTACCGAGAAGAACGCCGAGGCGGACCGGCTGAGCGCCCGTTGCTCGGAGCTGACGGCTGCGGTTGTCGAGACGGGTCGGCTGCGCACTCAGTGCTCAGGCTTGACCGCCGCGGTCACCGAGGCCCGGGAGCGCGGCGTCCGGGAGGCGGAGAGGGCCAAGGACCTGGCGTCGCGGTTGGATGAGTCAGAGAAGACCGTCGAGGCCCTCCGCGCTCAGGTTGCCGAGGAGGCATCCAAGGCGCAGGCCTTGAGTGCGGACCTTGTGCAGGCTCGGAAGTCTGCTGAGGCGTCGGCCAACAATGCCCAGAAGTGGGAGGGCACGGCGAAAGGTAACGTTTTGTTCCGTTGGCTTTATGGTTTCCTTGTCGTACTTCGATCCTTCTTTTGGTGAGTCGCGTCGAACCTCTGCAGAGCTACGGGGGAGGCTTACTGAGGCGGAGGACGCTTCGGCCGCCTTGCAGTTGGTGTACCAGGCGGATACCTCGGAGCACCAGGTTCTGCAGGAGGCCGCCATCAGGGCCTGCGCGTCCCTTGGGGCCCCAGAGGGTCAATCAGGGAGCTCCCTGGTCAGCCGTCTGTCTGCCCTAAGGGGCCATAGGGACGATCAGGTGCGCGGCGCTCTGCACCTTGGGGTGAAGCGGGCTTTTGCCGTGATCTCCAGCCACTACGCCGGCCTCAACTTTGACGCCGTTAGCCAGGGGTTCATCCTGCCGGACGATGACGATGAAGCTGAGCGGGAGATCGCGGAGCTCACCAGGGTCGTCGAGGCCCCTGGGGAGGCCCTGGCTCGGTTTTTTGAAGAGGACGTGGGGCTTCCCCCAGCAGCGTCCTCGGCGCCTGAAGACCCCTTGATGGTTGCTCCTGCGGACGAGCCTCAAGAGGAGATACAAAGTTAGTTTGGGCCGCCGAGCCCTTGTGTTGTGTCCTCCGTGGGAGGATATTTTTGTGAGAAGGAACATGCCCGCGGCCCTCGAGGCCTAATGTAAAAACATTTTCGCATTTCATTCGTTGTTGCCTGTTTTGATAAAGCGAGCGAAAACGCAAGTCTCGGGGGCGTCGGGCGTCGGGTCGGAGACCCTTCTCCTGATAGCCCCCGAGGCCTCGGAGGAGTGGGAAGGACTCCTTCAAGGGCTTTCGGGGTGAGAGCCCGAGGTGATATTGAAATATCTTTGCGCTCGAGTTTTCTTATTTTTCTTTGCCTGAGTTTTGCTTCGACTAAGTTTTCGACACGGACTTGAGTCCTTCGAGGGTGGGAGCGAGTGGAGGTACCGTAGCCCGGGGGCGTAGGAGAGCTCCCGTCTCGACACCCTTGGTCCTTAGGGGGCCCAAGGTGTTTTCTTCTTAGTCGCGAGGCGCGTTCAAGGCATAGAAAAATAACAAAACGTCGAGTTTAGAAAACGTGCGAGGTTTTTGGGAACTTTAGGGGGGATCCCCTGGCTAGCTCGCGAGGAAGTCTTGACTCTGATAAGACAGAGTCAAGGCTACCCTGGTTTTGAATGAAACAAAGAACTTGGAAACGAACTTTTATTCATTCAAAATGCGAAATTTGTACAAAGTACGAGAAATGTACGAAGCCTCGAGGCTTTAGGGATAGAAAACAACGTAGCTGTTCGATGTTCCGAGCTGGAGTCGGGCTCGGAATTGTTTTCGTGGGGCAGCGCTGAAGGTCGAAGGCCGAGCCCCCGAGTTCGGTTCGAGGAGGGGCGTCGAAGGTCGAGCCTCTGAGTCCGGCTCGAGGAGGGGCGTCGAAGGTCGAGCCTCCGAGTCTGGCTCGAGGAGGGGCGTCGAAGGGACGTCGAGCCCCCGAGTCCGGCTCGAGGTGGGGCGTCGAAGGTTGAGCTCCCGACTCCGGCTCGAGGAGCGGTGTCGAAGGGACGTCGAGCCCCCGAGTCCGGCTCGAGGTGGGGCGTCAAAGGTCGAGCTCCCACGTCCGGCTCGAGGGGCGGTGTTGAAGGTCGAGCCTCCGAGTCTGGCTCGAGGAGTGACGTCGAAGTCGAACTCCCACGTCCGGCTCGAGGGGCGGCGTCGTGCGTGGGTGCCAACTTAGCCCGCTCGTCTGCGGCGGGCGCCCACGCGCACTTCTTCGTCGTCGTCGTCCTCGGCATCGCTCACCACCCCCTCGAGCTGGAAGCACTCCCTGGTGGGATACCAGACGTGCCGGTCCGCACATGTGACGGACGCGAACTTGCTGGGGGAGCGCGCCCGTACCCTGGAGGTCGTCAGCCGCGTGCCGGGCAGGTCTCCCCTCGGGGATTCTGCGCCAGCCGCGGGGAAGTGGGCGTACGCCGCCGGCACCGCCTGTGCCTGGCGACAATGGTGACCACGACGCCGCTCGCGAAGTGGCGACGCGTGGTGGTGCAGACGACGCGTCTTGCCCCCCGCGCGGGGTGGTGTGACACGCCTTCCGCTCGGGCCCTCCGTGGAGAGCGGGGTCAGCTCGTTGCCGTTGCCGGTGGCTAGGGACTCAAGGTTCCCGAACCACACGACGGCACCGGCAGAGAACGAAGGAGTCGAAGAAGCCATCCAGGAGATAGCGAGAAAATGTCTCGGACACGCGCACCCCTACCTGGCGCGCCAACTGTCGGTGTTTCGTACCCGGGGGTATCACACCAACGAGTGATATGATCGCGTGCTTCTCTTCCTGGATGGTGATGCAAGAGGACACAAGGATTTATCCTGGTTCGGGCAAAGAAGGCCCTACGTCCAGCGGGGGGGATGTTCTTGTATTACTTGCACCTAAGTGCTTGTACAGGGGAGAATACAAGCTCAGTGAGCGTGGACCGGAGTCCGGACTCGTGCCTGTGTGTGGACTCGTGTGTTGTGTCCGTCCTCCTGAGTGAGGGCCCTGGTGTCCCCTTTTATAGAGCAAGGAGAGGCCAGGGTTACATAAGGGTATTACAGGTGTCAGGGCGTACGGTGCCCCATACGGAGAAGGGTAGGAACCCTGTCTTGTCGGGGCCACTGGAGCCGATGTGATCGTTGCTGTTGAGGCGTCCTTGGGTTGTGGCTTCCATCCTGGGCGCGGACGTGGTGGCGCGGCAAGGTGGGAGCCGTACAGCACCCATCCCGGAATGTACAGGACGCGGCGGGGTCCCTCCGGGTCTTGGGGTACCTGTCCTCCAATAGCATGAAAGTAGTTAGGGCTCGAAGGGCGCGGAGCCGGCCTCGAGGTGGTGCCACGGGGGTTCGAGGGGCGCGGAGCCGGCCTCGAGGTGTTACAGTGCAGGGCTCGAGGGGCGCGTAGCCGGCCTCGAGGGGTTACAGTGCATGGCTTGGCCGAACAGTGCTGTACTGGTGCCCTTTTGCCCATGCTTGTGGTGAAAACGAGACTTGACCTTTACACCGAGTTACTGTGGTACATGCTGTGCACTAGTGGACATGACCGGAGTAGGTGAAGGCATTAAATGCGTGGTATGGGCTGGTACGGCTGTCTGTACAGCTCGAGGTCCGTGCGTTAAGGCTCGAGGTGTAGGGGCGCGCTCGCCCGAGGCCTGGAGGGCTCGGGCGAGACGGAGAGCGATCGTGCTCGCCCGAGGCCTTGCTCAGAGGGCTCGGGCGAGGCGGAGAAAGAGCGTTCGCCCGAGGCCTTGCTCGGAGGGCTCGGGCGAGGCGGAGATAGAGCGTTCGCCCGAGGCCTGGCTGGGAGGGCTCGGGCGAGACGGAGATAGAGCGTTCGCCCGAGGCCTGGCTGGGAGGGCTCGGGCGAGACGGAGATAGAGCGTTCGCCCGAGGCCTGGCTGGGAGGGCTCGGGCGAGACGGAGATAGAGCGTTCGCCCGAGGCCTGGCTGGGAGGGCTCGGGCGAGACGGAGATAGAGCGTTCGGGTGTTTGCGTTGATTGGGGGTACCCTTTTTTGTACCACCGACAGTAGCCCCCGAGCCCTTGTTTGAGTGCTTGCATTCGAGCAGGGGCTCCAGATTGGGATCTCGATGGATAGCTAACTGGTCTCGAGGGTTTTGTCGATTTGATTCCGTGGGTGTCGTGCGAGGGACACCCGCGGGTGTAGCCCCCGAGGCCATGGGGGAGTGGTTAGAACTCCCTCATGGGCTTCCCGAAGAATCCTCCGTCGTTTGGGAACCTTCTGCCCAGTGGGCGCGCCTTTTTAGGCGGAAATCGTCAGGGAGCGGAGATCGCGGCGCCGTGTGTACCCTAAATGCCCAAATCTTCCTTTAAGGGCAAAATGGTAATTTCAACTCTGTGCCTAGTCTTGTGTATTTTTTGTTCAGTTTAGTGTCTTGAAGCTTTGTTGTGTTGTTCAAAAATCAAAATCAAAAATCAGATTTCAAAGTCCTTTTGAAAAACCCTAATTTCCAAACCCTGGCTTTTACCTCTCTTTTAATAATTTAAAAACTATTCAAAATTTGGACTTGGTCCAAAAAGCAAAGTTGTAGATCTTGTCAAGAGGAACAAGTTTGGTGTTTACAAATTTTCAAGTTTCTATATAAAACCAAAAGTAATTTTGAAATTATTCAAATCCCAAAAGTGTTCCCTTTTCTGTTTTCGAATATAATTCAAAAACTGTTTGGAATTTGAAAATGTTCTTATTGACAAAGTTGTAGATCTCCTTTTTTCTGCACAACTTTTGTATTCTGAGTTTTTCCCGTGCAGTTCAAGTTTTGGGAGTAATTTGCAAAATTCAGAAAGTCAACACCTAGACCTAGCCCTGTTCATCTACTACCTAGGGTCAGAGCAGAGCAGGGAGGGGGCCCGGCCATGGCCGCTCGCCGGAGCTGCGTGCGCCACGCGCCTGGCAGCCGCACGCCCGCCCCCGACTTGTCGCCTGTGACCGCGCCATCATTCTGCCCCCGCACGCGCAAGCGCTGACCTCCGCCCCCGTCCCCCACTGTTCCCCGACGTCGCCGCCGCGTGGCCGTCGCCGGCAAGCACGACGCCCGGGTCCCAAACTGATTTCCGTCCCTTCTTCATCATGAGATCGATAGCACGCGCCACGGGCATTCTTATCCACCCCCGCGCGCTCTCTATCTGCCCCTGGCCGCGCCTATAAAAGGCCCGCCGGCCGGCCGGAGCTCCGCACTCACCCCACCACCGTGGCCAGCACACTCCAGAGTCTCCGCCGATCAACCAACTAGCCCAGCAGCTCCGCCTTGAGCCCGTGCAGCTTCCCAGCTCCTCAATTCCATCGCTACCGCCTCCCACCGCCGAGTGCGAGCCCTTCTTCCTCAGCGCCGGTGAGAAGCCGACCGACTCGGGTCGACGGAATTCGTCGCCGTCGCTCCAACTCTCCTCCCTCTGACCTCTGATATTCCTTCCTTGTCTTCTTGCGCTCCTAACCGGCTACTGGTGGCCGTGCCTGGTGTACAGGGTCGCCGGATCGCCGGAGTCCGCCGCGGTCGTCTCCTTCCTCGAGCCGCACCCTCGACCGTATCGAGCCCCAAGCCTCGGGCGAATCGCACTACCCTCGAGCACGTTCCCGAGCCACACCCTCGAGCACATCCTCGAACCCCGCCCCTCGAAGCAGCCGAGACTAGCCTCAGCCTCGGGCGAATCGCAACTTCCACCGAGCCTCAAGCCTCGAGTGAGCCGAGGCCACCCTCGAGAGGCTAGCCGCAAGAGAACCCGCCGAGGCCTCGCCGTCGAGCCCTCTTATCCATCCGCCTCGCCGAGCCTTGCCTCTGACTCTCGGTGAGCCCAGCCTCCGTTTTCTCAGCCGAGCCTCGAGCCTCGACGTCGAGCCCGCTCCGACTCGAGCTCAGTGCTCTTTTCCTTTTCAAAAATATGAATAGTCTTGTTATTTCATCTTTTTGTATGATTTTCTGTATTGCTCTAAAAATTCTGAAAATTTTACAGTTGAGTCTTTATACTATGTAGTATTTTATAAAAATATGAAACTTGACTTTTCTGCAAGAATTTGAAAATGTAAAATCCCTCTTTTAATTAATAAATGGATGGTTCTGGATTTTTAGAAAATCATTTATAACTCCAAAAATCATGAGATAAATTTTTGTGAGCTTCCTATGCCATGTTTAGTCTCTGGTGAAATTTTGAAGTCTTTTGGAATAAGCTGATTTTTGAGCCTTTATTTTAATTGTTAAATAGTGTCGTTTGTTAATTGATGTCTGATTTTATTTGAGCACCTTAATGACCTCCAAAAATTATGAAATTTGTTTTGCCATCTATCTACACCATAATGAACTTATGTGATTAATTTGGTAATTTTTGGAGCAACTGCATAAAATGACCTTTTTAAATAATTAAGAAAAACAGAAAAGGTGATTAAGGTTCATGTTGTGTGCCCTGTGTTGCATTGTTCATGCTAGCATACTCATGAGCATGCATCATTGCATTCGTATAGTCACCGAAGAAGGCGTCAAGATCGAGGCAGCCGCTGACGAACCTGTCCTTGAGGCTACCCCGAGCTCCGACAACTGCCCTGCCGCCCTCGAGCCTGCCCTCTTTGCTCTTCAAGGCAAGCCCCGGTGCATTTAACCCCTTTCCTTGAATTTATAAAATGATTTCCTTAAATGCTTTTGAGTTAAATTATTGCATTAGGTTTATAGGAGTTGTGTGCTATCCTAATTGATGCACTATCTACCTTGACCACTGATACACCCGATACCTGCTTTTCAAAAGTATTTGAAAAATGCTTAGCAATGCTTATTGAATTAGACTTTGCAATAAAAATGCCAATTTCAAAAGTATGATCACTGAAAGAATCTTTATGGGAATTTGGCTTTACTTCCCGTTCGATGACTGCTTGCCTAGCTAGCATGTGGTCATTGTCGAGAAGAGGTTGTCCGCGCGTACGGTGCCGTCATGTTGTAGTCCGGGACTCAACAGTTGACACCGACCGGGACAGGGTTGAAAAACCGACAGGACCTGTACTCTTGGGTTAGAGTCCCGAGGTGCTGGTTGCTGAAGGAAAAACTTTAGGGACCATCCGTATGGGGGCCTGCTGGTCAAGACTTGTAACTATTCACATACTTCAGAAAGCTCTGGCTCCGAGGAATCCTTTATTGGACCGACAACCGCGCACTGGGAGTGGAGAGATGGCGGAAGTAGCATGTACCCACGTGGTCGTCGTACCTGGATAGGAGTGGTGTACTGTACTTCCGGGTGGCGTAGGACCGGGCCCTATCTTGGAGGAATGGTGGTAGACGAGTTGGCATATGCAAGCTTGGGTGCTACATATGCAGTGTGGATAGGGATCCTCAGCTGAGTATTATTTATCCGGATTAACGTTGCTCCTCGGTTATGGAGACTTGGTCACTGACTGTCAACGGAGAGTGGTTCTCAACTAGGAATGTTTTGAAATGTAAAATGAATCATGAACGATGAAGAATTGAGGAATACTGAATCTTTACAAAATAAAATAAGGTTTACAAAAATGCTTTTCTGCAAAATACTTGATCTTGCTTAAACCTTATCTTGACTACCCTAAGCCTCTCATACCTGAGGCTTCTCCCTTTTTCTTTAGTCGGGTAAGTCTTGTTGAGTACCCCAGTACTCAGGGTTTGTTACCCATGCTGCAGGTATGACAGAGACCCCGATGTGTCTTGCACCCTGCTGCATGACCATCGTCCAGGAAGAGGCCGATGAGGCCGAAGAATAGTTGTACACCCTCGGGCTGGGTGATTATAAGTATCTTTGCTGTTCTCCACTATGTTGCCTATGTCTATCTCTATTATCAGAACTTGGTTTGTAATAACTGCACCTTAATTTCTATTTGGAACCCTGTTTTGTAAAACTATTGTTATTTAAGTCTTCCGCTCTTTATTCCGATGTTATTTGTAAAAGTATGCAATACTGTAACCGAATTGTGAGATGATCCTACAGACATTGGGCACTGATGTAGCCCGGTGGCGAACAGGTCTTAATCACATGG
Source organism: Coix lacryma-jobi var. lacryma-jobi (assembly GCA_009763385.1). Classification (NCBI taxonomy): domain Eukaryota; kingdom Viridiplantae; phylum Streptophyta; class Magnoliopsida; order Poales; family Poaceae; genus Coix; species Coix lacryma-jobi. The sequence goes on from CM019823.1 coordinate 158,108,193, forward strand.
AACATGGGTTCGGCTGTCAGAGGTTGACAGGGACACGTGGGCCATGGGATTAGGGTCGTTCCGTCACAGAGACTGGAGAATCTTCCAACAGTCGTCGCTTTCCCCGCCGCACCCGTAAGAACCTGAAGGAGGAGATCAAGAATCTGAAGGCTGAGCTGAAGAACTTGGAGCATGACTTCTACCACTCACGCCTGGAGTTTTATGAGGCACGAGCTTCCCTGGAGCAGGCCAACCGGAACACGGTTCGCGCTATCGAGCAGCGCAATGATGCTTGGATCCGCGAGGACGTTGTGACACCCCAATTTTAAGAACAAAATTGGAGCACAATATATGTATGCTAGGATCAATTTTCATACATATATTCACATCATAGTAAATATCAAAACAATGCTTTATTAATATATCGAACATTATTACAAAAATGACCCTCGGGTCCAAAAGAAAAGTACAGACTCTCATGAAACTGACTCTAAAATAAACTCTGATGAAGATGCGGAAGATCTGGACTCCATCTCCACAGGAAGGTCGACCGGGGGTAGCGCCATCCTAGTACAGGTCGTCAGGGTCGTAGCCACCGTCCTCTGGATACTCCTGCTCCTCGTACGTGTAGTCTCCAGCGTCTGGGTGGGGTAGCAGGGGGGACAAAGAGGAAGGGTGAGTACATCGAAATGTACTCCGCAAGTGTAGGAAATATATGCTTATGAGACTTATAACAAAGGTAGGCTAACTTTGTTTGACTCGAGCGCCTAAAGCGACACATCCTATTAAATCCTATTAAACCTATGCACCTATTTACTAGGTTATAACCACAGTCTCCAATAGGAAAGTAACAACACTCGGAGTCGCACCGAGCAAACCACACTCGGAGTCACACCGAGCAACCAACACTTGGTGTCACACCAAGCAACCACACTTGGAGTCGCACCAAGTTCCCACACCTGAAGTCCATCAGGCAAACCACACCTGAAGTCCATCAGATGACCCGAACTAGGCCGTTACAAGGAGTCCTACGTGTATTAGTTCCATACATCACGACATAGAGAGCTACCTTCCGTAATAACACCAGGTCTGCGCCCGAGCCTGGGAATCGCTCCCGTACCAAGCAGTAACCCGCGTAGAAGAAGCCTCTGTACCCATGTCATATGAGACTAATAACCACATAAGGCTTCTCTAACGAACTAGAACAAACCGACCAACTAATCTTGAAGAAGTCCAAGCCCGCTCGTGACCGTGAGCACGGCTGATATATCAGTTTTAATACTCTGCAGAGGTTGCACATCGTTACCCAGGAGTCGTGCAGATCCCGTCACGCTAGACACTGCCGAGGTGCATAGCGGGTTGCACTGCAAGGCCTTTACAAAGTCCCTCCAAGTCTGTGTTACACGTACTCTAAGGTTTCTCCCCTTTCCATAAGTTAACGACCCCAAGGGACCCCTCTTGAGCCACTAAACAAACCCCGTGTAGCATAACTTAGAGGAAACTAATTAATTAGCCAGGTCCAGCCCATCCAGATCTCATGGCTGCGCTGTTAAGCCGGGTTACATGCTCTGAGAACCGGGTCCTAGGGATCCAGGCAGGATATGTCTAGCACGAGCCCCGAACCAAAAACCAAAAGCAGCTGCCGAGTCCCACGGCACAAAACCACCAATACGGGTCCATCCTGCCGGATTTACCTAATAACCATGTTACTACAAAATTACCATGTCCACATTCGTTTCATAATTCATTAATCAAGATTATAAACATTTTAACTCCCATCCCAACCATGACTGCAGGGCTAAGCAAGACACCTACCCGAACATCCCAAAACAGGCGACAAGGATAATATATACAAATTCTAGTAAACCCTAACATGGGATTCAAATTAATGACAAGCATGCATCTACAAGATCTAACTACTCTAGTACCAAAAGTAAAATAAAGTAGGTGCAAGATGTTCAAGGACACTTGCCTTCGGGCTGGGACGAATCAACAGAGACGAAGGCTGGATTCTGGGGTTCCGCGTAGATCGCACTCGCTGGATCAAGCATCATCACATGGCCAAAACAAAGTAATATAAATAACAGTACATCAACAATAGTAAAACAGAACATAAACTGATCTACTGCGTAGAGCTCGACGAGACGAATCTAACGCGACTTGAACGGGTCGAAACGGAGTTAAAATGAGCAAGTTATGGGCTTTTGAATGAGAGTGGCAATTCTGTAAATAAGTTGAACTTATTTTGTGATTTAAAATAAATCAAAAACTGAAAAAGACAGTCGGCTGGATTGGGCTTCATTTAGCTGAAAGTGCAGGGGCTAGATCGCAAAGTTTCGGAAGACTCAGAACACTATGCAGGTGGAGCGCGGGTTGATTTCCGGAAAAGGCAGGGGCTCTTTAACAAAACTGCATCGGCGAAGGGGTATCGGCTATTCTCGGCCGTCGATCTAGTGATGAGCGGCTGAGATTAGATCAGGGGCAGTCGGCTGTGGGTGGACCGCGCCTCATTTCCAGGAAAACGCAGGGTCCAAAGCGAATAAATTCGCAGGCTCAGCGCACAGGGCTTGCTGGACGGCGGGTTGGTTCGTGGAAAACCGAGGGGCTTTTCTACAAAAGATCCGGGGCAGTTAGCATGGTCACGCCCTGGCTGACGTGTGCGCCGCGTGGCGCCGTGTGACTGGTGCGGTGCACCGCGTGGCTGTGAACTGGCTGACGCGGCCGGTGTGGACTGCGTCCACGGCTCGGTGGACTCGGTCTATTCCGGTTCGCAACAGGGTTCTAATCTTAGCCGTAGATCTAAGATCGGACGGTGCAGGGGCGATTTGAGGGGTGGGGTGACCGCCGGCGGCTCAGTGCGCGGCGGCGGGGAACGCTGCGGCGGCGGCACCATGGCAAGCTCGGCGGCGTGGCTCGGACCATGCCCTAGGGACCGTTAGAAATTGGGATTAAGGTGGAAAGGAACGAGGAGCTCACCGCGGGCTCGGAGACGGAGTCGGAAACGCCAATTTGGGGCCGGAGCGAGGTGTCCGCGGCGGAGACAGTACGGCTGCGCCGGCGAGGTCAGTTGGGGACGTTCCGGCGCTCCTAGTCGCCGCAGACGAGATCCTTGGGTGCGTCACGGCTCGGTGAGTTCGACAGGGGATGAAGGGACGGCCCGTGGCGACTTCTTCCAAGTAGAACCGAGCTCGCTCGAGCTCGGCAATGGAGGTGGCGTGGTGGCGAGCTCTCCGGAGGCTCTAGGGCGGTGCGAGGGCTTGTCAAGGCCTTGGATGGAGGCGGCTCTGGGTCGTAGAAGGGTTTATAGGGTGTGGGACAGGGTGGCGGCGTCTGGTGATGCACTTCCCGGATCGATCCGAGAGGGATGAGGACGAGCGCATAGGGCGGACAGGAGGTTGGGGGGGAGAGGGCTGACGGGTGGGCCACGGTGCGCAGTGAGAGCGAAAGGGGAGGAGTGCGGGGCCCGGCTGGAAGTGAGCAAAGGGAGGAGGGCGTGCGGCGGCGCTCGTGCGCGCGGGCCAGTTTGCGGCGCGATGGGCCGCAGGTGAGCTGGCTGGTGTGCGAGAAGGAGGCCCGGCTCGGCCTGTTTTGTGCGCGCGGAGGGGAGGGGACCGGGCCGGCTGATGGGAGAAAAGCGTGGAGCGGGCCGGGAGAGTGAATGGAGGGGGAAGGTGGCGGATTGGGCTGGGTCCAAGGAGGCGGAGGGAGAGGGGGTTTTGGCCTTTTTCTTTTTTTTCAAATCTTTTGCAAATTTATTTTCAAATTCAAAATTCAAAACAGATTTGAAATCAAAACAGTTTGAAGAGTTTTGAAAACATTTTCCCTAGGTTTTGAAAATAAAACTTGAGTTTAAATTTGTAAAATTTTCATAAATCTTTTATTTGCTTTCTAAATAGAATAAATCTGATTCGCCCTATTCGGGTTTAATAAATTCTTTTTCACCCAATAAAAATTATGCAACGGCATGAATGCGACAAACATCTGGCTAGAATTTTCCTCTATCTAGGATTTTGGCCATTTTCTTATTAAATTCTAATTTATTTTATTTATTTGAAAATCGGGGTGTTACAGACGTCACCAGAGCCGAGCTCCACGGACTGCAGCAGTACACAGCTCAGATTGAACAGTTCAATGATATGCTTCATGAGGAAGTGCATCAGTTGTATGATCAACTCCACCCCTTGGTACCCCCGGTTATGGAAGACCCTGAGGACGGAGTAGTGGAAGAACTCGATGTGGAACAAGAGCCAGACGTGGACGAAGAAATTGAACCTGCTGAGGACGTCCACGCTGAAGACGAGGACGAGGAGGAAGAGCTTGAGCTCATCCTCGAAGAAGACGACGGCGACGACATGATCATCTTCGATGAGGATTAGGCTCGTCGTTAGGAGATGGAGATCCCGTGTGTCTGTACCACCTGCTTACCTAAAACCTTATTCTAGGTTTGGAAGCGTTAGTCTGTCTTTTGTTAAGTCAGTCTGTATCTTTCTTTTCGTACCTTTTCTCCTTATCAGTCAGTCGCTATCTGTCAGTCATCTTTATCAATCTATCAGTCTTTGTATCAGAAGAAGCTATCAGTCTGTTGATTTCAGAACCCTATCTATGAATGCTAAGTTCCAAGTTGCTTAACAGATGCCTGTGAACACTCGCACTGGAGCTGGAGGTTCTGACGGTGCCAACCTTCCAAACCCTCCACCTGTACCTGCTACGCTAGCAGATGCCATTGCAGCCTTGGCAGCCGCTGCTAACCTAATGGCTCAAAATCAGGGGCAGCAGAACAATGGTCACCGTGGTCGCCATAACATCAACAACGAGACCACATATGTGGATTTCACCGAGACCCGTCCACCAGTTTTCACCAAAGCAGATGAACCCCTGGAAGCTGATGATTGGCTCCGCACTATGGAGCAAAAGTTCAGTCTTCTCCGCTGTACCTACATCCAGAAGCCCCAGTTCGCTTCCCAGCAGCTTCGTGGTCCAGCAAGCGCTTGGTATGCCAACCTGTTGGTTGCCCAGCCAGAAGGTCATCAGTTGACCTAGGAAGAGTTCCGCACCGCTTTCCGTGCACATCACATCCCTTCGGGATTAATGAAGATGAAGCTTGATCAGTTTCTGGCACTGCAGCAGAAGGACTCCACAGTGATGCAGTATGTGGGTCAGTTCAACCATCTTAGCCAGTATGCCTCAGAGTATGTCAACACAGATGAAAAGAAGAGGGATTGTTTCCTTAGAGGTCTGCATCCTAAGATCCGCAGAAGTCTGTCCAATAACCTGACCGGTTCGTATCATGATGCCGTTGATCGTGCTGTTGCATATGAAGAAAGCAACCGTCAGTATCAAGAGGAAAAGAAGAAGAAGAAAGCAGGATCCAGCAGCTTCTCTGGCAATCACAAGCGCCAGAGGATCATATACCACCCCAGTCACCACCAAAATCGCCTACCTTACCCCAACCAGCAAGTGGTCGTCCGTACCGCGGCCACCACCCATAATGCCAACCAGCAGAGTGCCACACAGCCGAACGCCCCAGGTGTTCGTATCACCACTCCACAAACAGCCTACAACCATCCCTGCTACAACTGCGGCCAGCTTGGTCACTGGTCTCGTGAGTGCCCAAAGCCCAAGAGGTATGCCCAGAATACTCAGAAGAATCCTGGAGGATCTCAGCAGCAGCAGCAGCACCGTGCACAGCAGTAGCATGTTCAGAAGGGCAAGATTGTCAAGAAGCACGGGCAAGTCTACTACACCGCTGTCAGCGATATACCAGAAGGGGAGCCCGTCATGATCGGTAGGTTTCCTGTTGCCAATCACCCTGCAGTTGTGTTGTTTGATTCTGGTGCATCGCATTCCTTCATCAGTTGTACTTTTGTCACCAAGCATGAGATATCAATTGAGGATTTAAAAGAAAGTTTCTGCATATTTTCGCCTGGAGGGCGTATAAGTACTAAGGAAGTGGTTCGCAGTATACCAGTAATGTTGGGGGAACATGTATTTCCCACCACCATGATAGTGCTTCGTGATCAGGAGATAGATGTCATCCTAGGCATGAATTGGATGTGTCAGTATAAAGCCATGATCGACATCCTGAATAGAGTTGTGAGGGTGGATATTCCTAACAGTACCGCCAAACTCCTTCTCCAACTTCCAATGCCTCAAAAACCAGCAGCCACTCAAATAAACACCGCCTATGTTCTGGAAACCGGAGACATCCCCGTGGTCTGCGAATTCCCTGATGTTTTTCCTGAGGATTTGCCTGGTCTGCCTCCTGACCGTGAGGTCGAGTTTGCCATAGAGCTAAAGCCCGGGACTGCTCCCATATCCCGCAGAGCTTATCGAATGCCTCCCAGAGAGTTGGCAGAGCTAAAAATCCAATTACAAGATTTGTTGGACAAGGGTTTCATTCGCCCAAGCTCGTCTCCTTGGGGCTGTCCTGCAATCTTTGTAAAGAAGAAAGACAAGACTCTCAGAATGTGCATTGATTATCGCCCACTCAATGAGGTCACCATCAAAAATAAATATCCCTTGCCTCGTATTGATCTTCTCTTTGACCAGTTAGCTGGAGCCAAAGTATTCTCCAAGATCGATCTCAGATCTGGCTACCACCAAATAAAGATACGTCCTGAAGATATTCCTAAAACAGCTTTCACCACCAGATACTGCCTATATGAGTACTTGGTCATGTCCTTCGATTTGACCAATGCCCCTGCTCATTTCATGTACCTCATGAACTCTGTGTTCATGCCAGAGCTTGATAAATTCGTGGTCGTGTTCATTGACGACATCCTTGTCTACTCAAAAACCCCTGAAGATCATGCCGAACATCTTCGTATCGTTCTATCCCGTCTCAGAGATCATCAGCTTTATGCCAAGTTCAGTAAATGTGAGTTCTGGTTAGATCAGATACAGTTTCTTGGTCATGTCCTATCCGCTGAAGGTGTGTCAGTTGACCCTGGTAAAGTGGCAGACATTCTGGATTGGAAGCCACCTACCACTGTTCATCAAGTCCGCAGCTTTACGGGAATGGCTGGATATTATCGTCGATTCATTCCGGATTTCTCCAGAATCGCCAAGCCTATCACTGAGTTAGTAAAGAATTCTGTGAAGTTTGTCTGGTCACCAGCCTGTGAGCAAGCCTTTCAAACTCTGAAGAAACTGTTAACTACATCACCAGTGCTAGCCCAGCCGAACATTGAAAAGCCCTTTGATGTCTTCTGTGATGCATCTGGTACTGGTTTGGGCTGTGTTTTGATGCAAGAAGGTCGAGTGATCGCATATGCCTCCCGACAGCTTAAGCGACATGAAGAGAATTATCCAACCCATGATCTTGAGTTCGCAGCAGTGGTGCATGCCTTAAAGATCTGGCGTCATTATCTGTTGGGCAGTACCTGTAATGTGTACACTGATCACAAAAGCCTGAAGTATATCTTCACTCAAGAGGAACTGAATATGAGGCAGAGAAGATGGCTTGAGTTAATTAAGGACTATGATCTTGAAGTGCATTACCATCTGGGTAAGGCGAATGTGGTTGCCGATGCGCTCAGTCGCAAGTCATATTGCAACTGTCTGATGATGAAACCCTATGATTCTTCTTTGTGTTATGAGCTGGAAAAGTTGAATATTGAAATGATTCCACAAGGAACTCTGAATAATATCAGAATAGAAACCCCTATCAGAGAGCAGATCATCGCTGCACAGAAAGATAACCCTGGAATCAAGCACATCATCGAAAAGGTCCAATCCGGAAAGGCTGATTGTTTCAGGATTGATGATACAGGAGTAGTATGGTTTAAGAATCGGTTAGTAGTTCCTAAAGTGCCTGAGTTAAGAAAGTTAATCTTTGATGAAGCACACTTGACTAGATTCTCCATCCACCCCGGCAGCAACAAGATGTACCAGGACTTGAAGCAAAGGTTCTGGTGGACAAAGATGAAGATTGAGATCGCCCGGTATGTCGCTCAGTGTGATACTTGCCAGAAAGTCAAAGCCGTGCACATGAGGCCCGGAGGAGAATTGCAACATTTACCTGTACCTGCTTGGAAATGGGACGATATCAGTATGGATTTTATCAATGGGCTACCAAAGACACCAAAAGGTTTTGATTCCATCTGGGTGATCGTGGATCGCCTCACTAAGCAAGCTCATTTCCTGCCAGTCAAAACCAGCTACACCGTCCCCACATATGCCACTTTGTACAAGAACCACATAGTAAAACTCCATGGCATACCCGAGACCATTATCTCTGATCGTGGTACCCAGTTTGTCACCAAGTTTTGGAAAGCGTTCCATACCTCACTTGGAACCAAGCTCTTGCATAGTACGACATATCATCCGCAAACAGATGGACAAACTGAGCGAGTCAACCAAGTGCTAGAGGATATGTTGAGAGCCTGCGTGCTCACCTTCGCAGATACTTGGGATGACTGTTTGCCCTTGGCAGAATTCTCATATAATAACAGCTACCAAGAAAGCATCAAGATGGCACCCTTTGAAGCACTGTACGGTCGCCGTTGTCGTACACCTCTCAGTTGGTCTGAACCTGGAGAAAGAGAATTCTTTGGAGTTGACCTAGTGAAAGATATTAAAGAAAAAGTCAAGCAAATACAAGAGAATATGAAAATTGCGCAATCTCGACAGAAGAGCTATGCTGACAAAAGACGTCGACCTCTGAAGTTTCAAATCGGAGATTTTGTGTACCTGAAAGTCTCACCCACCAAAGGAGTCACTCGTTTTGGAGTTAAAGGGAAGTTAGCGCCTCGCTATATTGGTCCCTTTGAGATTCTGGAATGTTATGGCAAGGTAGCTTACAAGCTAAGGTTGCCTGACCATCTTTCCGCAGTCCACAATGTGTTTCACGTCTCCCAACTCAAGAAGTGTCTCCGAGTGCCCGAACATGTGGTAGATGTTGAAGGTGTTGAGTTAGAACCTGATCTGTCATACTCGGAGTATCCAGTTCGTGTGTTGGATTCCAAGGACCGTGTTACTCGAAGGACTACCACGAGATGGTACAAGATCCAGTGGAACCAACACTCTGAAGAAGAAGCCACTTGGGAATCTGAAGACTTCTTAGCAAAGAACTATCCCGACTTTCTCGATACTCTGTAGATGTAAGGTTTTGCCCTTGTCCTTCTCTAGACGCAGAATCTCGGGGCGAGATTTCTTTTAGGGGGGAAGGCTGTAACACCTCTGGTGTTTAATATGTAATTAACCTGACATGTCATCATCATCTTTAGTCATTAATCATTCTTGTCATGCATTTAAGTTTGCTTAATACCTGTGTAATGATTTCTTTTTCGAAAACCCTAAAAGCCCAAATCTTCCTTTAAGGGCAAAATGGTAATTTCACCTCTGTGACTTGCTTGTGTAAATTCTTGTTCGGTTTTGTGTCTTGAAGCTTTGTTGTGTTGTTCAAAACCCAAAATCTAAAACAGATTTCAAATCCCTTTTGAAAAACCCTAATTTCCAAACCCTAGTTTTTACCCCTCTTTTTATAATTTAAAAACTATTCAAAATTTGGACTTGGTCCGAAAAGCAAAGTTGTAGATCTTGTCAAAAGGAACAACTTTGGTATTTGCAGATTTTCAAGTTTCTTTATAAATTCAAAAGTAATTTTGAAATTATTCAAATCCTAAAAGTGTCCCCTTTTCTGATTTCGAATTTAATTCAAAAACTGTTTGGAATTTGAAAATATTCTTTTTGACAAAGTTGTAGATCTCCTTTTTCTGCACAACTTTGGTATTCTGAGTTTTTCCTGTGCAGTTCAAAATTTGGGAATAATCTTGCCAGCACAGAAATCAATTTTCTAAAGAACCCTACCCTAGCTACTCTTCTTCTCCTACCTAGGGTCAGGAGGGGGCCCCGGCCATGGCCGCGCGCCAGCGCTACGCACGCCGCGCGCCTGGCAGCCGCCCGCCTGCTCCCGACCCATCGCCCTCAACAGTGTTATCATTCCGCCCCCGCACGCGTGCCACAGTTGACTTCTATCCCGTCCGCCACTGCTCCCCGACGTCGCCGCCGCGTGGCCGTCGCCGACAAGCACGACGCCCGGGTCCCAAACTAATTTCCGTCCTTTCTTCATCATGCGTTCGATAGCACGCGCCACGGGCATTCTTATCCACCCCGCGCGCTCTCTATCTGCCCCTGACCGCGCCTATAAAAGGCCCGCCGACCGGCCGGAGCAGCTCACTTCCTCCGCCACCGTCTCGAGCTCATTCCAGTGACTCCGCCGCTCAACCACCTAGCCCAGCAGCTTCGCCTCATCGTCGCGCAGCTCCCCAACCCCTCAATTCCACCGCTACCGACTCCCACCACCGGGTGCGAGCCCTTCTTCCTCAGCACCGGTGAGAGACCGACCGGCTCGGGTCGGCGGAATTCGCCGCCGTCGCTCCATCCCTTCTCTCTCTGACCCTTAATCTTTCTTCCTTGTTTCCTTGCGTTCCTAACTGGTTACTGGTGACCGTGCCTGGTGTACAGAGTCGCCGGATCGCCGAAGTCCGCCGCGGTCGTCTCCTTCCTCGACCCGCACCCTCGGCCGTATCGAGCCCCAAGCCTCGAGCGTTCCCTCGAGCCTCACCCTCGAGCACGTTCCCGAGCCACACCCTCGAGCACACCCTCGAGCCCCGCCCCTCGAAGCAGCCGAGGCTAGCCTCAGCCTCGGGCGAATCCCACTACCCTCGAGTCGCAAGCCTCGAGTAAGCCGAGGCCTCCCTCGAGAAGTCTGCCGCAAGAGAACCCCGCCGAGGCCTCGCCCGTCGAGCCCTCTCTTCCATCCGCCTCGCCAAGCCTCGCCTCTGACTCTCGGTGAGCCCAGCCTCTGTTTTCTCAGCCGAGCCTTGAGCCTCGACGTCGAGCCCGCTCCGACTCGAGCTCAGTGCTCTTTTTCCTTTTCAGAAATTTGAATAGTCTTGCTATTTCATCTTTTTGTATGATTTTCTGTGTTGCTCTAAAAATTCTGAAAATTTTACAGTTAACTCTTTATACCTTGTAGTATTTTAGAAAAATAAGAAACTTGACTTTTCTGCAAAAATTGAAAAATGAAAAATCCTCCTTTTAATTAATAAATGGATAGTTTTAGATTTTTAGAAAAACATGCATAGCTCCATAAATTATGAAATTTGTTTTGTCACCTATTTATACCATAATGAACCTATGAGTTTAATTTGGCAAAGTTTGGAGCAACTTCGTAAAAAGACCTTTTGGATAATTAAAATAGAAAAATAATTAGGTTTCACTATTGTAAGCCTTTGTGTGTGACTTTCGGATTGTTTGTTGTTCATAGACCCTCACCCATCTGGTCTATGATGTTTGTGATGTCAAGCCTTGGTCTATGCTTAGGTTAGATCAATGATGCTTAATAGGTTTAACTAATCTTGTTTAAAGATAAAAGATAGGTAACCTTGTGTCTACCCTAGAAGTTACTCCCTTGTTAGAAAGTTATACTCTAGGATCAGTGCTTTGTCCTGTGCTGCATTGTTCATGTGAGCATCCTCATAAGCATACATCCTTGCATCCGTTTAGTGACCGAAGGAGAAGGCGTCAAGATCGAGGCAGCCGTTGACGAACCTGTCCCCGAGGCTACCCCGAGCTCCGACACCTGCCCTGCCGCCCTCGAGCCTGCCCTCTTTGCTCTTCAAGGCAAGCCCCGGTGCATTTAACCCCTTTCCTTGAATTTATAAAATGATTTCCTTAAATGCTTTTGAGTTAAACTATTGCATTAGGTTTATAGGAGTTGTGTGCTATCCTAATTGATGCACTATCCACCTTGACCACTGATACACCCGATACCTGCTTTTCAAAAGTATTTGAAAAATGCTTAGCAATGCTTATTGAATTAGACTTTGCAATAAAATGCCAATTTCAAAAGTGTGATCACTGAAAGAATCCTTACGAGAATTTGGCTTTACTTCCCGTTCGATGACTGCTTGCCTGGCTAGCATGTGGTCATTGTCGAGAAGAGGTTGTCTGCGCGTACGGTGCCGTCATGTTGTAGTCCGGGACTCAACAGTTGACACCGACCGGGACAGGGTTGAAAAATCGACAGGACCTGTACTCTTGGGTTAGAGTCCCGAGGTGCTTGTTGCTGACGGAAAAACTTTAGGGACCATCCGTATGGGGGCCTGCTGGTCAAGACTTGTAACTATTCACATACTTCGGAAAGCTCTGGCTCCGAGGAATCCTTTATTGGACCGACAACCGCGCACTGGGAGTGGAGAGATGGCGGAAGTAGCATGTACCCACGTGGTCGTCGTACCTGGATAGGAGTGGTGTACTGTACTTCCGGGTGGCGTAGGACCGGGCCCAATCTTGGAGGAATCGTGGTAGACGAGTTGGCATATGCAAGCTTGGGTGCTACATATGCAGTGTGGATAGGGATCCTCAGCTGAGTATTATTTATCCGGATTAACGTTGCTCCTCGGTTATGGAGACTTGGTCACTGACTGTCAACGGAGAGTGGTTCTCAACTAGGAATGTTTTGAAATGTAAAATGAATCAGGAACGATGAAGAATTGAGGAATACTGAATCTTTCCAAAATAAAATAAGGTTTACAAAATGCTTTTCTGCAAAATACCTGATCTTGCTTAAGCCTTACCTTGACTACCCTAAGGCTCTCATTCCTGAGTCTTCTCCCTTTTCTTTAGTCGGGTAAGTCTTGTTGAGTACCCCAGTACTCAGGGTTTGTTACCCATGCTGCAGGTATGACTGAGACCCCGATGTGTCTTGCGCCCTGCTGCATGACCATCGTCCAGGAAGAGGCCGATGAGGCCGAAGAATAGTTGTGCACCCTCGGGCTGGGTGATTATCAGTATCTTTATTTTGTTGTACTCCGCTACGTTGCCTTTGTCTATTTCTATTATCAGAACTTGGTTTGTAATAACTGCACCTTAATTTCTATTTGGAACCCTGCTTTGTAAAACTAATGTTATTTAAGTCTTCCGCTCTTTATTCCGATGTTATTTGTAAAAGTATGCAATGCTGTAACCGAATTGTGAGATGATCCTGCGGACATTGGGCACTGATGTAGCCCGGTGGCGAACAGGTCTTAATCACATGGAACATGGGTTCGGCTGTCAGAGGTTGACAGGGACACGTGGGCCATGAGATTAGGGTCGTTCCGTCACAGTTCCCCTCCTGTGCAGCTCTTTGTTGTGCGAGCCTTTGGCGAGCTCGGTCAGCCGTCGCCCTCTTGGCGCGGTCAAGATCTCTCTGGAAATACTCGCGCACCTCTGGTGGCACACGGCTACAATGCACAACCTCCGTCCCGCGCGCTGCCAAATGCTGCTTCAATCTTGTTGCACCACCGCCCCTTTTGTCAGGTGACAATAATTGCACCGCCACCCGGGAGCGAGATTTTCACCATGCTCCCAGACAACGTCTTTGTGTCTGCCCGACATTGTCTACCTGCATAAACAGACAACACAAAATCACACCCACGTAAATTTTATCTATACAATATATACAAAAAAAAAATATACATCCTAACACAAATCATACCTCAAATCCTAAATCCTAAACAAATTAAATACATCGTAAATTAAATCGTACCCTAAACCTAAACCTAACCCTAACCCTAACCCTAACCTAAATCCATCCATCCTAATTTCTAACACAGATCTTGCCTAAGTACAACAATCCTAACACAAAACTACACCCAAAACATATAGCTACTTAACTAAAATACCAAAAAAGGGGGGAACTTACCTGCGGAACCGAGCTAACCGCTCGGTAACTGAACGCAACCGCTCGGTTACCGAGCCGCCGGAGCGGCTAGCCGAGGGCGCGTCGCCGGAGCGGTTACCGCTCGCTCCCGCTCGGTAACCGAGCCTAACCGAGCGCTTAGCCGGCGGCGGCGAGCGGACGGCGGCGCTGGGGGCGGAGGGCAGGGGGCGGGGCGCGGATAAGGCTCGGGAAGGCACCCTTCTGCCCCCCCCCCCCCCCCCCCCCCCGCGCCCGGCCAGGAGTCGTTTTGTGCCCGTGAGCGCCTAATGGGCCTCATGGGCCTTAACGGGCCGTCCCTTTTTTTTCAAAATTCCAAACGTCCAAATAAATACAAAACGAACTCCAATTTGAAAAATTTTTATACCATTGGTCTCCATAAATTATAATCTATTTTTAGGAATTTTTTGGGCACTTTTTTCAAATTTTCAAATTTCAAATTCAAATTTGGTAACCGGCTTACATGGTAACCGGCCCGGCCCGGTTGGACCGGTTACCGACCGGTTCGTCGGTTACCGTTCCGGTAAGAAAAACCCTGCCTAGCAATGACAGCGCACCCACGTTTACTACCGGCCAAGGGTAAATACTGCCACAGTTCTACAGTACTCCGTACGTTTCTTCTCTGCGCTCTCCGCCCCTGCTGGGGTGGTCCAATCATCATCACGGCATCACGCATGAGCGGACCCGAGAACGAGAACATCTCTCTCCCAAGTCCCAAATCTCCACATCAGCCCGCCGCCACGCGCGTGTGCCCGCCCGCTGCGTGGCGCCGGCGCGCCATCGCCAGATGTTTCGCAGGCGTCCCGTCCTTGGCGCGCTGTTTCCGACAGAACGGACGGACCCACGAGGTCTCGCGCGCTTCGCCACCGCGCTACACGTACTCCGTCACGCACACGGCCACAGGCCACACACAGCATCGTCTCGCTTTCCGTATACGGTACCATCACCAGATCGACGGCGACCTCGCTTCGACCCCCCGGCAGACCAGATGCCGTGTCGTCAGCAGCAGCAAGGCGCGGGGCCGTTCCGTGAAGAGGCTGCTCGCTGCCGCCGTGTGCGGGTGTGCCCTGTGCAGCCTGTGCTGTGCTGTGCTGTGAGCCTGCCTGGTTCCGTCCTAGATTTTCTTCTCTCTCTCTATACAACGGCATCCGCCGCATCGCACACGCGCTGCAGCCCCACGGCCCCCACCACTCTCTCTCTAGAAAAGGATTCTCCTCCACGGCACTATTTAGTCCCCCCGTACGAGGCGGACGGTGATCCTCGTCGAGGGCGGGCGAGGCCGGGGGAGGAGATATCGACCGCGGCGGAACACACAAAAAACCCTAGCCCACCTCCCGATCCAGCAGCGCCTCCCACTCCCCACCATGAACTAGCTCGCCTCCCAAAAGCTCCAGCCTTTTGGGATCGATCCCCGGGTCGATCGATCCGAATAAGCACTCGTCGATTAGAATTGTTTAGCCACCCAAATTGGTTTAATATTCCCACACCATAAGTTATAGCCACATTTCGGCCTGGTTACCCCTTATTTTGAATTCGATCCCATAACCATAAGCAGCAGCAAGTAGATATAATATCCACAGGTGAGTGCCCTCTCGTTGCGCTGGCATGCGTGGGGTTTCTGCGATCTCTCTTTTTAACCGCGTCTGCTCGTAGAGCAGTGTGTGCTCTCCGTGTTCGTCGTCTGGTCTCGTTCTTCGTTTTGATCTGGGCCATATCTTCTCTCTCCATCTGGCCAGCCGGTTCGTTAACATCTCTCGAGTCTGTCGATTTGATGCGAAAAGCGTCCTAAATCCCATTATATTTGCCTACTTGATCGTCTCTCCCTTTTGGGTGGTGCCGTGGTGGTGGTGGTGGTGGTGGTGGGTGTACTGGTGACGAGCTGTCTGGTGTTGGTTTTTGCTAGAGAGGATCGGGGTCGGGGCACGAGGAAGCCGCGCAGGCGGACCACTTCGTACCGCGCTGCGTGCGCGATTCCGCGGCAGAGTGCCAAAAAGCTCGCTGGTTCTATGCTCCGATCGCAAAAGCAGCTACGTTTTTCCCTTTCCAATCTCTGCTGCCTTGTCGCTGTTTTCCCCGCCCGGCCGCGCTTGCTTTTGTTTCGATCTATCCGTGCGGGTGCGGCTCGCCGGTAGCCGCAGTAGAAAGCGGCTGCAGGTTCTCGCGACTTTTGCCATCGAGACGAGGCGCTCTCTTTTCCTCTTGCAGCGTTCAACCTCAGACTCTCAGTTTGGTGACTCGGTGATTTTGCCGGCCGGCCTTTTGGTGCTTGGGAACTAGAGTTTTGAATGTTTTTTCGAACTTATTTCTGGATTTCACATCAGTTTGGTCGGAAAACGGCAGTGCGCAATTGTGTGTCAGTTCATCTAAGTTTTTCATTTCAATTTGGTTGGGTTTTCGAAAATTTCTTATGATCTCGATCACCCAAGGTTTCCGGTCGGTCAGAGATTAGCTGGTTCTGGCCTTCTTCCTTAAACGCCGCTGCAGCTTTTTTACCTAGCTGTTTTGATCGATGGGTTTGTTTGCCTTTTTGCTTTTGCAGGAGACAAAAGCTCCGAGGACCCGGATGCAGATGGATGTAGAGACGCTGCAGGCGAGTCCTGCGCTCGCGGCTATGCAGACCTCGCCGGTACGTACGTACTTGTCGGGCCAGTCCGGTCTTCTACAGTACACGTAGACACTGCAACTTTTTCCAGTTCGATTACATTTTGCTTTCTGTGATCTGGGTGATGAGATCTGTTTGCCTTTCCACTGATCTACACTGCTGCGGTCAGTTGCTTATGGGCGATATTGAGATGCAGTTGATAACTTGATATATGCTGCTGATGCTCTTGCAAGATATATACGCGGTAGTTTATTGTCGGTGCTGTAGTTATCTGGACTCAAGAGTTGGGTTTAATCAACTTGTTAGACTGGTCTTGTTCATAAGAGCAAGTGCATGAATGCTATATAGCTAGCCAAAATCGTCTAGTATTCTCCAACATGATCCTTGTTAAAATCTGCTGAGTTCATTAACTGCAACATTTTGAATGTGCCTTATCTGGACTCGATCTGGAATCTGCATTCTGTATCGGAGTAGTTAGTTTGTTCAGTTAATTATATACCCGTTGCATTGGTGGTACGGGTGTTCCGTATGTAGCTGATGAAGAAACATGTCTGTGCGTTAAATGAATAATACGTGTTTGCCAAACTAAACACCCTGGGCTTGTTGTTGCGTTCAGTTTTATGTGCTACTTTTTACAGGCAGTGGATAATGCATCTCTTTTTGTTTTGTTTACTTAGGCTGGGTTCTCTGTGCCACTGGCTGGATTAGTGTTATTGTTCTTTTTTCACAAAGAGGTGTTGTTGGTTTGTTTTGAATCGACTCACGGAGTTAGCATAGTTATAGTCCTAGATAGTAGTCATTAGTCAATACCAGAAAATCCATCTTTTCCAAGTGTCAAGCTCTTTACCGAGTGTTTTTTTACACTCAACAAAAAAATTTCTTTACCAAATATTTTTTTTGACACTCGACAAAGTTAATTTTTAAATCACATTTTAAAAGTAGTAAATTAATTTAAATGAAAAAGTTTCGAACTAAAAAGTTGTTTAACTCATCAAGATGAACAAAATTTGTTTTGGTAATTTCTTTATTTGACAAATTGATAATAAATTTATTCACAAATCTTATATATCTATATGTAGTTTATGAAACTATGAGAGTAATATATAAAATTTGTGAATAATGTTAGAACCACCATGTCGAATGTATAAATAGTTAAACAACCAAAATAAACATTGTAGATTTTGACAAGTTATGAAACTTTCGAGCTAACACCTTTTTATTTGAAGTCATCTTGTCGTGCAAAACTGCGTTCAAATTTAAAAAAAATATTTCAAAAGACCTCGGATGGAGAAATGACTAAAATAAAAGTTGTAGATCTTAAAAAGTTATGAAACTTCGTAGTTAACAACTTTTAAATTTAAAATAATCTTGTCATGCAAAACTGCATTTGAATTTAAAAATTTTAAAATTTGAATTTTTGAAAATACCTTAGATGGAGAAACAGCCAAAATGAAAGTTGTAGATCTCAAAAAGTTATGAAATTTTGTAGTTGACAACTTTTTAATTTAAAATCATCTTGTCAACGAAATATGTTTGAAATTTCTCAAATTTGAAATTCAAATTTTGTAAACGACCTCGGATGGAGAAACTTTCTAAATGAAAAGTGTAGATCTCAAAAAGTTATGAAAATTTGTAGTTGATAATTTCTTTATTTGAATTTATTTAGGGCCCCAAACAAGCAATTTACACTCAGTTTAGTATAATATGTGGGGAACAAAAACAGAATCTAAACACCAGTGATAGTGTAGTGTAGTGGTAGATGAGGTATGCGCGAGGGAGAGGTTGCAGTTGAATCCCGCCAGCCGCATTAGTCGTGAATTTTTGCAGAAAAATACCGCTGCTGGCTAGTGGACCCTCCCCCGATTAAAAAATTACTATTTTTGTCAGATTTATATTTTGCTGAGTACAATCTTGGCACTCAACAAAGCACTAAATGCACTGAGCAAATGGCCGAAATCCGGCAGTGAGTGTACAATTTGTCACTGTGTAGACTGCAGTAGTGTAGTTCACTTGCCATTAAACATTTCAAGTTAACTTTGTGAATTGGCTATATACCTCAGTTCTATTTTGGTGCGTGTCAGCGCGTGCGTGATAGATGTGTAAAGCTTTTCATATATATAGAGACTTACAAAACCATGTATTTGAATCAGAACTGGATCAACAGCCTTGCTTGTTAAAAAGTACTTTAGACTCCAAGCCAGGCTGTCCTATAAGAACAGAAAAAAATGTTCTCTTTGCATGTAAATGTCTCTTTTCATTTCTGCTGGTGTAGCTGCACATGATGTTGATTGCTGTCTCCCTTTCACAAGGCTAGGTTCTCCCATGCACACGCACTGCACGCTCACTCTCCAAAGCTTTACCATTTACCATTTCAGTGTACGTTTCTCTTTTCCACGAATCATACACGTCTCACCCGTTATTTGTGTGACCATTGCACATCACAAGAAGCCACAGGTCAGCAAGTACTACTTCAAGAAGAAAACCAGTAGTAGCCATGACAGAAATGGCAAGGATGATGCCAACCACGACTCCAGGATCCAACCCAGGTCGCCCCTGAGCAGACAGAGCCTGACCTTCGACGCCACTCCCACCTACCACGCTGGTGAGCACGACCGGGCATATACCAACACTACTCTTCTTCATGCCACACCCACCTGACACTTGTGTGAATTGGTCTGGTTTCCATCAGGATCCTTCTACGAGATCGACCACGATAAATTGCCCCCCAAATCCCCAATCCATCTGAAATCCATACGGGTGGTACAGGTGAGGGTTTTCTTTCTGAGATTCAATTGCTGCTCTCAATTACTTAATCTGTTTGTTTAGCATGTTTGATCAAGTTTTGTTTCAACTGATGTCTGTGCCTAGGTGAGCGAGTGCACGAATCTGGACATCACCGTGAAATTCCCGTCCCTCCAGGCGCTGCGCAGCTTCTTCTCCTCCAACCCGACACCCGGCACCGGGCCCGAGCTAGACGAGCGCTTCGTCATGAGCAGCAACCACGCCGCGCGAATCTTGCGCCGCCGGTTGGCCCAGGAGGAGCTCGAGGGCGAGGTGCAACAGGACAGCTTCTGGCTCATCAAGCCCCGGCTCTACGACTTCGCCGCACCTCAGCAGGTGCCGTCAGGGACATCGTGCCTGCCGACGCTGCCCGCTCCACCGGCGGCTACGCTGCGGCCGGCAGCCGACTCCTTCCTACTCACCACGTTGAAGTGCGATGGCGCTGGGTGGGGTATGAGGCGCCGCGTCAGGTACATTGGACGGCATCGCGATGAAGCTCCCAAGGAGACTAGTGTCGATGGCTACGAAACAGAGTCCAGCGTCAGGGAGGTGCAGCAGCCTCCAGCGACGCAGGAAGTTAAGAGGAGTGAAAGAAACTGTAAGAGGAAGCGGGAGGCAGAAGGGAGCAGCAAGGACAAGAACGGAAACGAGGGCAAGAAGAGTAACAAGGTTCAGGTCGGCAGCAACAAGAGCAAGAAGAGTTCGAAGAAGGTGAAGAAGCGGACCGTCGAATCCAAGGACGGTGACCCTCGTCACGGCAAGGACCGGTGGTCAGCCGAGCGCTACGCCGCAGCAGAGAAGAGCCTGCTCGACATCATGCGCTCCCGCGATGCCCGCTTCGGCGCACCGGTGATGCGGCAGGTGCTGCGGGAGGAAGCCCGCAAGCACATCGGCGACACCGGCCTCCTTGACCACCTGCTCAAGCACATGGCTGGCCGGGTGCCGGAAGGCAGCGTTCACCGGTTCCGTCGCCGGCACAATGCGGATGGTGCCATGGAGTACTGGCTTGAGCCTGCCGAGCTTGCTGAGGTACGGAGACAGGCCGGTGTGTCTGATCCATACTGGGTGCCACCGCCGGGATGGAAGCCGGGTGATGACGTGTCCCTCGTCGCCGGCGACCTTCTAGTCAAGAGGCAGGTTGAAGAGCTCACCGAAGAGGTCAATGGTGTAAAATGGTATCTCTTTTTCTACTCCTTTTGTCTGTTTGCATATGTATTTTTGTTGCAAATGCTACAACCCTGTTAAGTTCTTACATTGACGAGAGATTTCTTGTGAGTTTTATGCTAAGTTATTCTTGTGGTGGCGTGTCAAGGCAAATGGAGCAGTTGCGGTGCAAGGATGATGGGGACTTCGATGCAGAAAGAGCCTACAATTCATTGAAGGTATGCAAAAAATCAGCTAAGTTAATTCGTTGTTCTCTTTACTTTTTAAGGCTGCTGCTTCGGATACTGAGTAAGATATGGCAGTCATATTTCTGTAAATTTGGATATTTATTTGCACCTCTCATTGTTTTTGGAAAATCATAGGCATTAGAGCATTTTCCTAGCTTCTGCATGTTGAGTGGTGCAAGTCATGCACATCATTTCGTCTATTGATGGGAGGTTGAGGTTTTTTGAAGTGCTAGAATGCTAGCCCTGGACTCCAGGTTCAGTTTTTCTGATGTTTCATAATGCTTGTTATCTGTATGAGTGTATGACCATAGCTAACTCCTTGTCCAGTCTCTGAAATTCTGAATCCAGGATGTACTGATGATCTGACTAGCATGAACTACAGTTTCTCTGTTTTACTCCTCACATTGATTATACTAACTAATAGACGAAATGATGTGCATGACTTGCACCACTCAACATACAGAAATGATGTGCTAGAAACTTCTCTGTTTTGGCATGCCCATTTTGGATGCACTAATGGAAGCTTATCAATGTGTTTGTCAGGAGAAGTACCAGCGTGTTGTGAGGTCTAATGAAAAGCTTGAGAAACAGGTGTTCTGTTTGAAGGTAAGCATATGCATGCAGCAACATTACTAGGAAAAATGTGGGAGTTAGATTCAAACAAAATGAGAACCGAGAAACCATATGTGTTGCCAATTTGTCTTCAATAATTTCAAACAAAATGAGAACCGAGAAATCATGCCTGTTATTGATTTGTCTTCAGTTATTCAATTTACAAGGAAACTATGACTTTGATATCCTCACAAAAGAAAAAAAAAGCTATGTCTTTGCTAAGTTTGCTTGCTGAATTTAAAGAAACGATCTTGCCTTTTATTTTCAGGACACGTGCGAGAATGTGGTTAAGATGAATGGTGAGCTCAAGAAGGAGGTGTCATCCTTCATGGTACATTCATGCAGCTAGCTATGACATTGACAATATCTTTTTCATCTGTAACATCTATTCCTCTGCATATTTGCATGCTAGTTCCATACTTCCATGTAATTCCGGATACGGTTAGTGAAACACTGTCTAATTTCAGGAGCATATAGCTGACAAGAATTATAGGTTAGAGGAGCAGATTACCTATCTCTCCAACTCCTTCCTTTCTTTCAAGGTAGATCTTTGCGTGGCAATGCACTGTTTTTGTTCATTTTGCTCAGCCTATGCAAATGTACATTTGCCATCATCCATGAGTTGAAGTAAACAGAATTTGGTGGTGCAGGATCAGCTGGTATTGGCTCTGAAGATGGAAACAGAACGTCAGCCGGCAATGGCTCCCAGTGAAGCTGTTCCCCGCACAGCACTGTACGTTGCTTCCGGTGACCAGATGATCCCCCGGACAGACGGCACCGTCATCCAAGGCAGCCAAGACAGGCCGCCAAGGAAGAGCAGCTTCCGCGTCTGCAAGCCAAAGGCCACGTTCCTGTGGCCGAGCATGGCATCCGGCATGACCATCAGCGGGGGCGCCAGCAGCAGCTGCCCGGCCGCCGCCACTCCAGGCCCGGGGATCCCTCGCGGCACCAGTTGCCACAGTAGTGCCGGGCCGGGGCTCCCGCGGTCGTCGCGAGCCCCAGTTGAGGTGGTGGCGACGGCGTCCGGCCTGGACGAGCACGTGATGTTTGGCGCCCTCTTCTCTACGCCGCCATCGGCGTCGTCCACCAACGCCGCTGCCGCTGCCGCAGCTGCCAAGCTGCAGCTGTCCCTGCCCAGCCCGAGGTCGCCGCTGCAGCCGCAAAAGCTGTTTGGCACTGTTACTGCTGCTGCTTCTGGGTTTAGTCCTCAAAAGCTGATGCATTTCTCTGGCTTGACTCGGCGCCATGTGGTAAGTCCACTTTACTTACTCTCTCTTTGACACGATTCGTTGACTCTGACAATTAGTTCGTACTAGCCTGTTGTTCCATTGTTGTTATCAAGCATTAGTACTAGTTAACCAATCAAGAAACGTGCAAGCTGATTCATGTTCAACTGATCGTGGACTGTGCTCTGTGCAGGACACCTCGTCGTCACCGTCTGGGGCCTGCGGTTCCAGCCTGCTGGAGGGGAAGAGGGTCATGTTCGATGCAGACGCCGGCGGGATCAGCGCGGTGGGCACCGAGCTGGCCCTGGCTACTCCATCCTACTGCTGATCTGCTCCTACCTCTCCACTTCGGGATCATCACCTCTTCCCCACCATCTGCAAGCAAAGCTTTGGATGGTTGGCCTAAGGGTGCTCCAATTTTCTTTCTTTCTCTCTTTCAAAAAAAAAAAAATCTTTCTTTCTTAAGATAACGAAGGGGCAACACGTAGCGTAGATACAGAGATAAAAGAAAAAGATAAGAAAAAGGGAATAGGAACTCGAGCAGTCTCGGTGGCATAACTCGTAGCCATCTGAGGTTCGTCACTCGTCAGTTTCCAGTTAATTTTCGTCCAAGCTTGTGCTGCTGCAAGCCTGACATGAGTCGCTAGTAGTTGCATTGGATTGATCTATTCAGTAAGTCAATTGGGTATGGTCGTCTGCCCTGTCCATGGTGCATGACACATTTGGAGTTGAGATGTGTCAATTTTGCTGGCTCCATAGGGCGTATAGAGTTATACTAGAGTATACCTGGTCATTCTTGTATGCCTCGCTGCACCACATATTAAGTTTGACCATTTTTTCAGGCAAATATATATTGGTGATATATTTAATTTCCCTTACAATCTGTGTGTTCTTGATGTTGATGATAAGCACGATCATATCCACAGCTCATGCCTGCCTGCATGCTGCTACCTTGTGATTATGATTGTTCACATGTGATCGAATTGCAATCTTATTTAAAATAGATCAAAGTCCAGTGAATTGCCTGAAATTTGATGTTTTCCCCTTTTTATATTAGCTGTAAAGTGACAAGAGAGGGAGAGTAACTTCCGACAGCCAAGCAGTATGGCCAGTAGCATGTGTAAGTTTTCTTTTACTTCTCGGAAGCCTTCTAAACGAGGTGCATTTTACCTAACGTTGGCGAAGCATGGTCAGGCATAGTAGTAGTACTATGCTTATACATGAAAAATCAAAAGGAAACAGCAATTTCAAATGTAGTCCTACGGCAAAAGAAAAACACTGGATTTGAATTGCAAATTTGCAATTGTTAGCGTATATACTCGTGCAAAAGTTCACTACAGAAAACGAACCGAAATTGGGCAGAGCAACTATAAAAGTCTTCCTTGGCTGGCTAAACTTATGAACAAGTTTCGTAGCTTCCAAGTTTCTTGTTTATGATTTTCCTTTTCAAAAGGAGGACACGTGGTGACCAAGTTTCTGCGCATGGAGAGCTGTTTTTGTTTTGTCCGACAACCGGACGATCGGACGGCAGGACCGCAGGAGGTCAACTCAGCCTCAGATCCAACGGTTCGCATAGCTTTCTTGACCGGTACGTAGCAAAATCGAAATTGGAAGATGTCTTCTGGTGTCCGGGCCCCAGCCGGCCCAACAACACTTTCATCCTGTAACGCTCCAAGGCCCAAGCAAGCCTTTTCTGCCTGTTTCGGACCGCTCGCTCGAACAGTCGAACCTTTCTCTTCTCCGTCTTCCTTCCCCACCCACAAAGCTCCCCAAGCCCAACCATACCAAACCCTCTCCCACCACGGCAATGGCGGCGGCGGAGAGGACCGACGGGGCGGCGGCGGCAGCGACCTCAGCGGGTGACCCGCGCCGCGTCCGCAACACGTGCATCCTCGCGCACGTGGACCACGGCAAGACCACGCTGGCGGACCACCTGGTGGCGTCCTGCGGGGACGGGCTCCTCCACCCGAAGCTCGCCGGCCGGCTCCGCTTCATGGACTACCTCGACGAGGAGCAGCGGCGGGCCATCACCATGAAGTCCGCCGCCGTCGCGCTCCGCTCCCGGGCCGGCCACCGCGTCAGCCTCATCGACTCCCCGGGCCACATCGACTTCTGCTCCGAGGTCTCCTCCGCCGCGCGCCTCTCGGACTCGGCGCTTGTCCTCGTCGACGCCGTCGAGGGGGTGCACATCCAGACGCACGCCGCGCTGCGCCAGGCCTTCATCGAGCGCCTCCGGCCCTGCCTCGTGCTCAACAAGATCGACCGCCTCATCACCGAGCTCAGCCTCACCCCCGCGGAGGCCTACGTCCGCCTCCACCGCATCGTCTCCGACGTCAACTCCATCTACTCCGCGCTGCGCTCCCACTCCTACTTCTCCCTCCTCTCCGCCCTGGAGGACAGCCCCTCCACCAGCTCTTCGACCTCCGCTGAGGACCTGCCGGAGGACTTTGAAGACGACGATGACAACGAGGACGCCTTCCAGCCCCTCAAGGGCAATGTCGTCTTCGCCTGTGCACTTGACGGCTGGGGCTTTCGCCCCCAACAGTTCGCCAACCTCTACGCCAGAAAGACCAGAGTCAACCCCTCCGCCTTCCTGAGAGGATTGTGGGGCCCCAGGTATCTCGATAAGAAGACGGGGAAGGTTGTGGGGAAGAAAGCCATCAAGAGCGCAGACCCACAGCCAATGTTCGTGGAGTTTGTGCTGAGTGCCCTGTGGAAGATGTACGAGCTGGTGCTGAAGGACGGTGGTGAGAGTAAGGGGGTGAAGAAATTGATTGAAAATTTCGACTTGAAAATTCCGGAACGGGAGCTGAAGAACAGAGATACAAAGGTTGTGCTGCAGTCCGTCATGAGCCGGTGGCTGCCGCTGGCAGATGCTGTGATGGATATGGTGGTGGAGTGCACGCCTGATCCTGTTGCTGCTCAAGGGGTCAGGGTTGCAAGGCTTATGCCAAAGAGGGAGGTTACTCCAGAAGATGCTGCCGGTTGCCCTGAGGTTGTTGCGGAGGCAGAGAGGGTGCGGAGGTGTGTCGAGGCCTGTGATGTGAGTGCTGATGCGCCAGTGGTAGTTTATGTGTCAAAGATGTTTGCTGTGCCATCTAAAATGTTGCCATTGAAGGGAGTGGCTGGTGAACTGTTGAGCCACCATAGTAGTAGCGAGTCAGAGGAATGCTTTATGGCATTTGCAAGGGTATTCAGTGGTGTCCTTCATGCAGGGCAGAAGGTATTTGTGCTGTCGCCATTGTATGATCCAGTGAAAGGGGATACAGTTCAGAAGCATGTGCAGGAGGTGGAGCTTCAATACTTGTATGAGATGCTAGGACAAGGCCTGAGGCCAGTTGCCAGTGTGGGTGCGGGGAATGTGGTTGCCATCCAGGGCCTTGGGCAGCATATATTGAAGAGTGCCACATTGTCGTCGACCAAGAATTGCTGGCCCTTCTCAAGTATGATGTTCCAGGCATCTCCGATGCTTAAGGTTGCGATTGAGCCCTCAAATCCAGCTGATCTTGGAGCTCTTGTTAAAGGGCTTAGACTTCTTAACCGGGCAGACCCTTTTGTTGAGTATGCTGTTTCTCAGAGGGGTGAGCATGTCCTTGCTGCTGCTGGTGAGATACATTTGGAGCGGTGCATAAAGGATTTGGAGGAGAGATTTTCAAAGGTCAAATTGGTGGTCTCAGACCCCCTAGTTTCCTTTAAAGAGACAATCGAAGGGGAAGGTATCAGTTTTTTGGAGAGTTTGAAGAACCCACAGGAGTTTGTTGAGAGGACTACTCCAAACGGGAGGTGTACTGTGCGAGTTCAGGTTTTGAGGCTTCCCAATGCTCTGACTAAGGTCCTTGAGGAAAGTGAACAGTTGCTTGGTCAAATAATTGATGGAAAAACAGCAAAAAGGGATGGTGTTTTGGATCCTCGCCTTTCTCAGGAAGATGGTGATTCTGCTGCTACTCTCAGACAGCGGATGATTGATGCCATAGACAGTGAATTAGATACAATTTCTAAGCAAGTTGATAAAGAAAAAATTGACAGGTATAGAAAGACATGGCTGGGACATCTTGAAAGAATCTGGTCACTAGGTCCTTGGCAGGTTGGTCCGAATATCCTTCTTTTGCCTGATTCAAAATCAAGTGGTGGCACAATAACTGTCCAGGATGGAAGGCAAGGTATACTTGTGAGTGGCAGAGCTCATGTCTCTGAGAAATTGGGGTTTGTGAGGGATTGTGATACCAAAGATAACGATCTTGACAGTGGTGATGAATATGCAGCAGATGCTCCTGAATCATTGTATATAGAGTCTACGGCACTAAGGAACAGCATTGTTTCAGGATTCCAGATTGCCACTAATGCTGGGCCTTTATGTGATGAACCTATGTGGGGTCTTGCGTTTATTATTGAGTCTTACATATTTGCTGACGGCTCTGATGCTGCCAACCAATCTGATCAATACAATGTCTTCAGCGGTCAAGTCATCACTGCGGTTAAAGAAGCATGCAGAGCAGCTATTCTTCAGAACAAGCCAAGGCTTGTTGAGGCTATGTACTTCTGTGAGTTGACCACGCCAACCGAGCAGTTAGGTGCAACTTATGCAGTTCTTGGTAAGAGGCGAGCAAGGGTTCTGAAAGAAGAGATGCAAGAAGGAACTTCATTATTTACAGTGCATGCTTACCTGCCAGTCGCTGAGAGCATTGGATTTTCGAATCAACTTAGGAATTTAACTGCAGGTGCAGTTAGTGCTCTCCTCGTTCTTAGCCACTGGGAAGCTATTCCTGAGGACCCCTTCTTTGTGCCAAAGACGCAGGATGAGCTTGAAGAATTCGGAGATGGTTCAAGCATTGGGCCAAACTTGGCTAAAAAGCTTATGAATTCTGTTAGACGAAGGAAAGGACTGCATGTCGAAGAGAAAGTTGTGGAGCATGGCACAAAACAGCGGACACTTGCTAAAAAAGTATAGTTGTGTCCTCCAGGTGGTAGGAAAACTGTATCTTTGTCCAAAGACCAAGATTTTGTCCTGGTATACTGAAATATAATCAAAACTTCTATGCAGTGAAATAGTTTTCATTCAGTACGACATTGTTGTTTGAGAGTTGAGATGGGATTTGTACAGCGTTGGTGTCTTGTTCTATGATATTAGAAAGATCACAGTTTTTTGTGTGTTTCCTCGGAGGAAAACAGGGACGATTGCCAAAGTATGTCATTCATGATAGGTATCGTCTGGAAGCACACCCTTTACCAATGAAATAGTATATAACACGACCTTTTGCCCTGGCCCTGGGAGCACACTGTGTAACCTTTTTTAGTACTGGTGACAATATGTATTTCCATTTGTCGGCATCCTGCCTTTTCTTTTTCCACCATAAGAAAGTTTATGCAGAACATTTATTTTCTTATAATTTGTTCTGTATGTATGTACAGAGAGTGAGAAGTTATGTTCTTTGTAGCAAGCAAGCTGTCTTGTTGCTCTAGCTAATCAGGGTGTCAGAACACTCGGTTAAGCAATTTTGTAAACTTACCCTTTGCAAGAGAACTGTTGTAACACAGAAAACTAGCTCCCTATAGAGTGATACGGTACTATTGAATGGCATAGAATCCAATTACAAACAGGTAGTTGTCGAGTTTTTTGCTGGCAAAACCAGCGTTTCTCATTTGAGGTATTAATTGTGTTTCTGGGGATCCAAATCATGTGCTAACTTTCTGACATTATAAGATCTGATTATCTAGTTATGCATCCATGACTAAAATCTGGAAATAGGTACACATGCTTGTTATCCAAGAGGAGGTACATGCTGATTTGGTTAGTTGGGAGTTGGTGCTCACGGTTTTTGTAACAGATTTGCTTAGGACCTTACGATTTTGTGTTTTGATTTATTCAGTTTTTCCAATTTTGCATAAAATGGGTTCAAGATAGCTATTTCCCCATTTTCTCTTGCTTCTGCCCCAAACAGGAGGAGGCTTGAGATTACCATTTTTTTCTATGATGTTTGTTTTAAATTGTTTTCCATTGGCCTAGTTTGCAATTTTAGTTTCTGTGGCTCAATGAACTGCTCAGTTGGGCGGCAGGCCAGTCACCGTTTGTTCCTGGACTGCTCAGTTTAGCTGCGCCTCCTCGGCCTAGCAGTAAAAATATTCAGTACATTATGACATTTTTTTACGCCTTGTTGATTGCAGACTTTGAAGATCCTTGGGTCAAGGTCTTTGACACTTGTCAGTTCTGAAATGCAAGAGCAAGCGATCCTTTTAATTCAAATTCTTTAGCAGTCATCAGTAACAAATCATGGTGCTGATTGTTTGTCATCAACCAGTTCTTAGTGCATTTTGGCACTAGTTATATACAGTAGTATTTTTTTTTAGAGAGAAACGCCGTAGGAAATGGTAACTGGTTGATGTTATATTGCTTAGAGGAAGTCAGACATCTTATTTGAAGTCTCTTTTGGGGGATATTTTTTAAAAGTGGATGTGAAGAAATGTTATGGCGATAATGCTACATGCTGCATGGTTGTATGATACGGAGTATATCATTTGTTTTTTTTTAAAAAAAAATAAGAGATAGAATTTTATGATGATGCCGATGGAGACACAGGCACATGACATGATGATGCCAAACTAGCTACCCAACTGGAAGTGGAATTTTGGTGGTGCGTTTGGTTGTTGTCGCAGCAGGGTTACACCGGTTTTGGTTGGTTGGTGCGTCGCCTTCCTTCCCACTCCAGTTGCTTACAGCATGTTGCTAGTTTCAGGGCGTCAGGCAGCACACACGACACGAGCACGTCGATCCGATCGCACAGCAGCAGCGTAACGTGCGTGCAGGCTTTGCAGCCTGCCCGATGGTCCTTCCTTTCTTTTCGTTCCCAATACCAGAACATGTTTTTGCCCCTACGAAAGTTGCTGGATTGATAGGTACTGTAGTACAGTACTGATTTGTCTAATACATACTCCATCCGTTCCAAAATAAGTGTTACTAGAGATCAGTGTTTCCCTCACAGACACGCTTTCCGGACGACACTTATTCTGGAACGGATGGAGTAGTTTTAAATTTCACGCTATAGCGGCAGCTATAGCCTTTTGAGACACGGTGTCGTTATTTGTGTTCACGTATAATTTAGCCATTATATGCTGCTATAGCCCGCTATACCTCCGCTATTAGCGGTAAACCTCTGGGCTGAGACGACGATTCTGACAGCGACTCGTTCAGAAAGTTCCTCGTTGATCGTTTAGACTACCTGCACTACCCTGCTGTAAACCTTCCTGAAGGAATATTTAGGGTACTAGAGAGCTGCAACGGGTACTGAAAAAGGCACGATAAAGCAGAGGATGAGTCTTCCATCCGCCAAACATAACGGAGTAACGGATGGATGAAAAGCTGCGGCAGTAAGGAGCAGCCAATCGCTGGACGCAGAAGAAGCAGGCCCCACCTTTTCACTTAAAAAAAAGCTATAAGTCACGAACTAAAACACCAAATTAAATTCCGATTGCACCATTAAATTCGTTACAATTAATTCTTTAAAACTATATCTCACATGGATATATTTAAATAAAGTGACAAGTGGATCCACAGTGGATAGAGGATGATATAGAAGATGAATGGATGCAGGAGAAATGAGTATAGAGGAGAGAATCTTGATGACTAGGATGTATAGAGGATAAAAATAAAAATAGAGGAACATGCGGGAATAATCAAAATCAAACGCGGTGTCGCGCGCATTAATAAGCCAGCGACAATCATCCAAAAGCGAGATCGAGGCAGCAGCAATTTGAGACTCGTTTATTCAGAATGCATGCAGTTTGAGACTATCCATACCGTCTTCGGGAATCTTCTTGTTCCAATTCCAATGTCGTGGAAAGCAAACGCTGACACCACGCCAACGGTGTATGTGTCCTGTCCACGCGCCAGCAGGGTGATGTTGCCCAAATCAGGCAACGTTCAATCTTTTGCACAGTATCCGTCACATCAAATCTTTACACGCATGCATAAAGTATTAAATATAGGTAAAAAATAACTAATTATACTTTTAGTCTATTCATTCATGTCGAGATGAATCTTTTGAGTCTAGTTAGTCCATGTTTGGACAAAATTTGTCAAATAACAACGAAAGTGCTACGGTAACTTTTGGTCAGAAATTTCGTGAATTGAACGACGCCTCAATCTCATAATAAAGAACTCGAAGGAACGGTATTCCAGCACACAGGGAGGGAACTCCCCTCATCAACAAAGAGAGACTGCTGCTCGGTCCCATGTAGAAAGAACGCTTGCTCTTCTTCAACATAAATAGAAACCATCTCGTTTATTTATTTAGGGTCTGTTTAGATCCTAAATATTTACAAGATTTCTCATCACATCGAATCTTTAGACGCATGTATGGAGTACTAAATGTAGGTAAAAAAAATTAATTGCACAATTTGTTTGTAAATATCGAGACGAATCTTTTGAGTCTAGTTGGTCCATATTTGGACAAAGTTTGTCAAATAACAACGAAAGTGCTACAGGAACTTTACACCCAAAATTCTTCCAACTAAACACACTCTCATTGAAAACAAACCTTCAGTTTGATGCAATAGGGGGGCAATGGCAGACCTAGGGGGTAGCAGAATGACAGGGGCCATGCGCCCATGCCCCTCCCCTTCTCCCAACATCATAAAAAAAATACCTCATGTAACTTAATGGTGTGTATTCATATTAACAAAGATATTGTAACCAAATTTTAATCATATAAGTATATTTTGTTGGCGCCTTCTACACAATGAAATCATACATATCACAACTAGACTAAAATATTTATGTTCATCTAAAGATGTTTGCCTATCATTTATTCTAGTTTAGGGTTCTTTTATGAAATTTTAGGTTTTAACGAAGATGTACTTGACTAGTAACAATTCTTGCCAGTCAATACTTTATCGACCTTGCAAAAGGGCTTGTGGTCCGGTGGTAGGGCAGTCCAGTGGGACGCTATCCACCAAGGTTCAAACTCTAGTGTCACACCTTTTTCTGGATTTTTTCCAAAATTTACGTGTGGTGTGAGTATGGAGTGTGTGAGTTGTGTGCGTTCAAAATTGTACCTGAAAAAAAATACTTTATCGACCTCTAGCTTATTGAGTAGCGCTATGATTTATGTGTCGACTCTCTTTAACCTCGACCTCTAGCTTATTGAGTAGCGCTATGATTTATCTGCCGACTCTCTTTAACCTTCCCTCTTGCATACTATGCATAATTTCTGGTTCCACCAACAGTGTCTACGAGCTATGAGTGCCAATTGATGAACCATGTGTTTCACATTTTTTCCACCCTTATATAATTCAGCATTAAAGCATGTATAGTAGGAATGGCCAACACAAGGTTCCATTACTCATTAGCACCTCGCTCAAAAAGAGATGGATTAAATGGTTAAGTTTTGCACCGGTGTTTATTGTATGGTAACAAGATGGTTAAGCCTATTCACGCATGTAGTAGAAATTCAACTTAATGACGTGACACTATTATTTACTATCTTTAAGCACTCGCCTCAAAAAGCATCTTGCATTACATACTCAATTTAAGTCAACTTAATGACATCATCAGACATGTTCTCAATTTTAGTCAATGTAAAAAAGTATATGTGCTCAAGAGTACTTTCCGTCTTAACACTCCAGAGGATGTCAATTGTCGTCCAAGATTATGCTCCTAGCTACTATCATGTGATGATGCATGTGATGATTAACCCTTTCGTGGAACTAGTATAATACTACTCCAGTATGGTAAAAAAATCGTTTCAGACAGCGACACAGTCTCTAAAATATAACTTTGACCACTAGTTTTTTTAAAAATATTTATTGAAAAGTGGTATGTGTATACTTTTATGAAAGTACTTTTCAAGACAAATTTATTTATATGATTTTTACATCTTTAAACTCAATAATTTAAAAGTTATTCATGATTTATATTCCCAATATTTAACTCAAAACTTGTCCAAAACGACTTCTTTTACCAAACTGGAGGGACCACATGTACGCGTTGTACTACTAGAGACCAACGAGCACAAAAAGAATATCAAGGGACCACACGTAAGGTCATCTTCAATGCAAGTTTTATGTCTCAGTTTCTAAGGGCAGTCCCAATGGTTAAAACTAGACACAGTTTCCATAGCAGTCACGTCAACAAGAAACTATATATAGAAACTAATCCACACAATGGAGGTTTCTTTCTCTAATAAATATTGCCTTTTTCCCTTCTCTCTCCTAGCTCCATCATCTTCCTCATGGCACTAGGCGTGGGCATGTGTTCATCGAAGAAGCCTGTACGGACAATGTCTGTACTCGTGCTCACCGTGAAGGTGCTTGCACGGACGACAGATTGTGGAGGAGCCTCGGCCGGCCTCCCACCTCGCCAAGCGGGTCATGTGCTTGCATCCGCCATCGTCGTGGAGACCAACCTCGGCCAACAAGAGCAGCGTCAAGTCAAGCGCCTCCAAGGTGGATGGCAAGCGGCCTAGGCAACGACGACCGCGGAGGAGCCTTGGTCAGCTTCAGCCTCGCCATGGAGGGTCGCTTGCTCACACCCGTCATCGTCATGGAGCTCGGCCTCAACAGGAGAGCGACGCCGAGCGTAGCCTAAGCCGAAGGCGAGCGAGCGTGTGCGGCGACCGGCATGCCAGCGAGCGGTGCGAACCTCACTGCGAACAAACAAGTGTGATGGCCCGCCGGCGAGCGAGCGCGTCGGCGTGGGCAAGCGAGTGCAGGTAGACGCACACGGGCTCATCTGAGGCGAGTAGTAACGTCACATCGCGGACCCCAACGAGATGGAAATTGCTCGTTTCTTCACAACGGTGAAAACGCCGTTTCTTCCCTCCTCGGGTCTAGCGATAGACGTGGTTTCCCTCCTGAGAAACGGTTTCCTCAATTTGTCTTCTCTTTCTTCGTTAATTAGTGTGTCATGTTAGCATTTTGCTTAGTTGGCAAGTTAATTAATGGAGATAGAAACTACCATTAATACTCCATTGCGAGTACCCTAACGCACTCAGATTTTAGAAAACAGTGCATAAGAGTTTCATCTCTACTCCCATAAAACTCTTATCACCTCTCTCCTAATTAATATAGTAGCATGTCAGCATATTTAACGCTAATAAAACTCTATAAAACTTCTATTGAGACTGACCTAAAAGGTCGTCCATCTCGCTCGTCATCTTCCAATCGTCTTGATCACCATAAATGGTGTAGGGTTCGACATAATTGATGAACATGAGCACCACTTGCTGGAACACCCTGCTAAGAAATTACTCGATGAACATGAGCACCACTTGCTGGAACACCCTGCTAAGAAATTACTCAATTTTTTATTTATAATTTGAAATAGAGGGAGTATCAAAAAGAAGTAATCCACCCTTATATCAGAGGAAGATAGAGAGCACAACATATAGCTGAACCTAAACTTCAAATAAAATAGTTCACGTTTTTTGAATACCTTGGAGGTATATGTTGGAGGAATAGCTGAACCTAAAGTTCAAAACAGTTCACGTTTTTTGAATACGTATACGTTAGTCTGAACCTAAACATTTTTGATACCATGGATGCACAACATATCAGAGAAATAGCTGAACCTAAACTTCCCCGTATATAGCTGAACCTAAACCGGCCTCCAACACATACAGTAGCTCCAGGCAAGCCGGATTTTTGTTTGGGAGGACCACAGGACTAGTTTTTTTTTGTTGTTGTATGGTCCCAACAAGATCTAATCGTGCGCTACCAGGGCTCATTCGGTTATCATATGTTTCTGCTCCCTAGAATAATTCTCGGCTGAATCACTTCTCTGATTTGTATAAGCTTTCATCATCTGAAACAATATCTAAGAAAATTCAGATTAACCGAACAGGTCCTTCGTTTCGATAAGTGGTCGTACAGACTAAACTTTTGCCTTGTCGTGTGTGTGTGTTTGCCTTTTTTTAGATAATGGATAAAAAATATCCGGCTTCATCTGTCAATAGATAGACTCAGGCCAATTATTACAAGCCAGTTGCAACCACTGTAAACAGGCAACACAGGACCGAAAAGAGTATTGACATTACAAACCAATCAAACTACTAGATAACCATCCAAAAGGTCTAAAAAATTGCAAGGCGGCGGTCTCCAAGCTTTTGGCAGCAGCGACCAAACTATCCCGGACGTCTTCATGCCGCTGCAGCTTTGCCCACTGCCGAAGCCAGTAGGTTCCCCTGAATAGTACCTGCAAAAGAGATTTTGGTTTGCTTTTGTCAAAAACTACTTCGTTTCTTGTGATCCAGATACTCCAACATACGGATGACGCAGCAGTCAATAAAAGATCATTTAACTGTCTATCCCCTCTCCTGGACCATGTGTTGAACATGTCATCCATGGTATCCGGAGGGGGTAGACCAAAAAGAAAGTGCCCCGCCCTCCACAAGAATTTGGCATGAACACAATCAAAGAAAAGGTGTTGTATTGTTTCTGGAGAATGACAAAAACCACATTTTTTATCTTCATTCCAGTTACGCCTAGCTAAATTGTCTTTAGTAAGAATCACACCCCTTTTAAGATACCACAAAAAAACTTTTATTTTTGAAGGTACTTTGATCTGCCAAATATTTTGTGGAACTCTCAGGCCGTTATTGATTAATGCTGCATACATCGAGCTAACTGAGAACTTACCTGATGAATGTAAAGACCAGACAAACACATCTTTACCATCCTGCAACTGAAAGCTCAATAGAGGCTACAATTCTATGCCAATTTCTAAGGTTCGCACCCACTAAATTTCGTCGAAACAAGATGTTTAAGGGGGAGAAACTTAATACTTTTGCCACTGAATCCTGTTTACGCCTCAAAATGTTGAACAGAGATGGAAATTTGTCTTTTAATGGCGTATTACCCAGCCAAGTGTCGAACCAGAATCTGGTCTGAGACCCGTCTTTGACTGAAAACGTACCAAAACTCATAAAGTTTTCCTTTACACTCATCAGGCCTTTCCAAAAAATGCGAATCTGTTGCCCTCTTTTCACATTTCCCCAGTGGTTTATCTTTCAGGTATTTGTTTCTAACTAATTGCTGCCACAACCCATCCTCATTTAACAGCTTGAATAACCATTTACTTAGAAGACATTGATTTTGAATTTCGAGATTTTGTATACCAAGGCCCCCTTGGGTTTTAGGTTGGCACAAAATCTCCCACTTCGCTAGTCTATATTTCCTCTTGTGCTCATCACTCTGCCAAAAAAACCTTGATCTAAAACAATTTATTTTCTCTAACACTCCTTTTGGAACCTCGAAAAAGGAGAACATAAACATTGGTAAGCTCGAAAGCACCGAGTTAATTAAAGTTAAACGACCACTGACTGATAGGAGTTTACCTTTCCATCCCCCCAGCTTCTTCTCCAATCTGTTCTCTAGTTCTTGCCAATCTTTATTATTTAGTTTCCTGACGTTCATCGGAAGGCCTAAATATTTAAAAGGAAGATTTCCTAATTTGCAGCCAAACAACTCCGAGTAGAGATTCTCCTGTTCTTTTGCTTCCCCAAAGCAGAAGATCTCACTCTTGTGGAAGTTTATTTTGAGTCCCGATAGTTCCTCAAACGTAGATAGAATCAATTTCATATTCGTGGCTTTTGCAACATCATGACTCAAGAAAATGACTGTGTCATCTGCATACTGCAGTATTGATAGCCCGCCCTGAATCAGATGGGGAATCACCCCTGACACACGGCCTTCCTCCTTGGCCCTTGATATTAATATGGCTAGCATGTCAACCACTATATTAAATAAAATTGGTGACATTGGGTCCCCTTGTCTCAACCCCTTTCTTGTTTGAAAATAAGGTCCTAACTGATCATTTACTTTAATGTTAACATTACCCCCTTGGGTGAACTTTTCTACCCAACTATTCCATTTCTGGGAAAAACCTTTCATCCTTAATGTTTGCTGTAAAAACTCTCATTTCACCTTGTCATAAGCTTTTTCGAAATCAATTTTAAAAATAACCCCGTCTTGTTTTCGCGAATGCAATTCGTGAAGAGTCACGTGTAAGATCACTGCCCCCTCTAGAATATTCCTCCTGGGTAAAAAAGGCGGTCTGGGTTGGTCTAATGACCTTGTGAGCCACTGTCACCAGCATGTTTGTTGCTACTTTAGTAAAGATCTTAAAAGATACATTCAACAAACAAATCGGTCTGTATTGTTGAATTATCTTGGCATCTTTTTGTTTAGGCAACAGGATAACTGTGCCAAAGTTAAGACTGTTCAAAGGTAAAGTGCCTTGTTGAAAATCCATAAACAGAGCCATCAGATCTTCTTTAATTAAATCCCAGAAGACCTGATAAAACTCAGGCGGAAATCCGTCAGGCCCAGGAGCTTTGTTATGTTCCATTTGGAATATGACTGTCTTAACTTCGTTTTCAGTAAAATCAGCAGTTAGGAAATCATTCTCAACCTGTGAAACTTGAGGAATATCACTAGTATGTGACTCGTCTAAATTAATAGACGAGGTCTCTGGGGGACCAAACAGAGTCTTGTAGTGACTAGTAATGTGCTGCTTTAAGCGAGCATCGCCACTAATTACTTCATTTCCATTTTCCAATTGGAAAATATGGTTCTTCCTATGCCGCCCATTAGCTAGGAGATGGAAGTATTTCGTATTTGCGTCCCCTTCTAGCAGATGCTTGGCTTTTGCCCGTTGGTACCATTTCAATTCCTCTTCTCTTAATAATTCCGTGAGTCTCTCACGGAGTACCAGCTTGAGATTTATTTCCAAACCACTAAGCGGTGCGACTTCAGCTTTTTTGTCTAGCTCATCAAGTTTATCTAGCAGCCTCTTTTTTTCTTTTTTGTAAACCCCGCTTGTGTGTTTCGCCCACCCCCTGAGATATTGGCGAAGCCTTCTAATTTTCGCTTGCCATCTCTCGATTGGGGATCCTGCTGGCTGAACGGCCATACCTCAGCAACTGTGTCACAAAAACCCTCTCTCAACAACCATCCCAATTCAAATTTAAACTGGGGCTGGTAAGAAGTGGAGGCATTATTCGTGCAACACAGCAGTGGAGTGTGACCCGAAATTTCTCTCGACAGAGCACAGACTGTAATGAGAGGAAACTTGGATTCGAACTCCGTACACACTAGAATCCTGTCAAGTTTTTCGAAGGTCTGATTCGGCAAGTTATTAGCCCAGGTGAATTTTCTTCCAGACATGTCTAATTGTCTAAGGTTAAGAGTATCTATTATTGCATTAAACAAAAAGGGTCATCTGTCATTGTAAGCATCATTGTTCTTCTCATCAGTACGACGAATGATATTAAAGTCGCCACCTATACAGATAGGTAAGGCATCTTTAAAGCACACCCTAACTAGTTCTGATAGAAAACTGGATTTAAGTTCAGCTTGCGCAGGTCCATAAACCGAAATTAAGTTGAATTTGAAATCATCTTCTTTACACCTTAATTTAAAACGAATAAAAAAATCACCGTCCTCAATCTCTCCTATATCAAAAACTAATAAGTTGACACCTAGTAGCATACCACCAGAACGCCCCCTAGGGGCCATATAGTGCCAGAGAAAATCTCTGCTTGCGCAGATCTTATCCAAGGTCACTTGCGGAAACGACGGTCGTCCCGTTTCTGATAAGGCAATAAAATCTAGGTGTTTCTCCTTAGTAAGGTCCGAAAGAAATCTATACTTTTTTTGGTCTGCAAACCCATTATAATTCCAAAAAATACCCTTCATGATTTCACTGTTTTTTTGTTATTTTGGGCCTTCTGGAGTAAACCTTCTTGTGGTGTGATAAAGGGGACTGCAAACATACTGAGTCACATCCCCCATCACCCAGGCACTCCGAAACTTCAGCACAAATAAAATTCAAAGCCTCTAAATCCATCGTGTCATCGGCGGAACAAACCGAGGAATTATCATCAGCAATCTTTTTTTCTATGAGTAAATTACAATCTGAATTACTTGTTTTAGATGCCTCTAAAGATTTAAGATGAGAAATAGAATTGGCAATTGACTGAGAATCATCACACAGAGAAACCCCTAAAACAGCAGCCGTATCTAAAAAAACCGAATCCTCAAAATTATTGAAAGAACCTGGGAAAGGGTCATTACCTTTTCTAGGCGCAGTATCTAGGTTCTTACGCGCTTTAAGCTTAGCCGCCCTCTCCAGGGAGTCCTGATCTGCAGCCCCTGCGTTCCTTTTACTGGATCTCAGCGGAGAAACTGTCCCACCGATGTGCACATTGAGCATACTAGAAGAATCACCACCTTTTGGATTAGACACTGAATTTATGTGTGAGAGCTTTACCACATGCTTTGTATTGCTTGTAGCCATAGCCTCCACAGTTACGTGCTTGTTACGCTGCTTCCCAGAGCCTTCACTCATACCCGAGGCTGAAGTTTCACCCTTTTTATCACCCATTGGTGGCTCCTGCTTGCCACCATCTTCTTGCATGGGGTCATCACCCTCTTTGCCCCTTACGCCTATATATTTTTTTCCAACCATTATAAAATTTGTCTAAATCAACACCAACGTATAAAACTTCCGCTGATTACATCATTTTTGCTTTCATGAATGGCCTTATCTTCTGAATTGGCAGGAGCCGATAAGAACGGTTGGCAGTGGCCAGCAGGATCTAAGTGCCCGCGGAAGCAGAGAAGCGTGCACTTGCTTGCAAGTCGCAACTTTCGCTAGGATTTTTAATCAGGCAGGCAGGCAGGCAAGCACGTGCTGAAGGCACTTAATAAGAAACCATGGTCGTGCCTCCGGATTATGTCGTCCACGGTTAGGTTAGATTAAAAGGGAGGATGATTCATGCGATTAGAGAGGGTAAGTACCCCTTGTGTGGACACGACACGAGCAGGACAGCAGCCAGCGTCCGTGCTGTACTCCTCCTGATCCTCTCGTGAACTTATGGAACTTGGAGGTCAAGCAAATAGATGAGGGACATGCACGAAAAAGGGAGATGGAAGGACACGGTGGGCCCACATCGAGATCTCCTGTTCCTGTTATCCCGTCCCCGGCCAGTAATAGATTAACAATAACTGCTCGCTCAATCGTGCTGGGCTTAACGGTTTTCATCATCATCACAAAATATATCAAACCTGACAGCCTCATGCTTGCTGGATGCCGGACTACCTTTTCGAAGGATATTTATTCCCCCCCCCCCCCCCCCCAAAAAAAAACAATAACAACAATAAGGTCATCCTCAATGCAAGTTTCATGTTCTCAGTTTTTAACGTACCCAGATTTTAGAAACAGTGCAGCCCTACTCCCATAAAACTTTTATCTCTCTTCATTAATATAGTGACATGTCAGCATATTTAATGCTCATAAAACTCTATAAAACTCTAATTGAGACTCGCCTAAGGCCAATCTCAATGAGAGTTTCATTTGTATTAAATATGGTGTCACATAAGCTTTTTTTTGATGGCATGACAATGTATTTAAGAAGAGAGAGATGAAATGAGTTTCATACTCTCTTGACACGGATACCAACTCTCTATGAATCATGAAATTTAATGTCTATGAAGCTTTAGAATGAAACTATCACTCTCAATGGAGAGTTTCATTCAAGTTTCATTTTCTTTCGTATGACATGACAGTCTTAGAAACATCAAAATGAAACTCACCACTGAGATTGGCCTAATACTTTCTTTTCCGATTTGATCGCCACCATTAATTATTTTGACTGATTCAGGATAAATGTTGAAATGGCAATCTGCAGATAAAATCCGGGGGGGTGACACCCTAGTGTCAAGCACTGCATTAGGAACCACATTAGCTACTAAAGAGCATAAGTAATGCATTACATCATTTCATGTGCATATGGGTGCTTTTTGCCTTTTGTTTATTTATCTGGATTTTGGATTTCTATTTGACTTGATGATTAAAGTGGATTTCTGTTTTGGCAAATAGTTTTATAAAATAGAGAATATTGAGTAGAGTGCTTTTCATGTTGATATTTTGACCTAGTTCAAAATAGTTTATCAAATAAAAATGAGGCAAGCAAAATATTTTATGTTTCAAAACTGGCTTTGTTTACGTGGAGGTTGTAAAAATGGTTTTCCGAAAAAGTGTCTTATATGAAAGTTGTAGAAAAAATTATTTTGACCAACTTTTATATTTCGGTCAAAGCCTGGTTTGGAGTTTTTGAAACTGTTTTTGAATGGTCAAACTTTGGAAAATCCTTGGAAAAAGAAAAAGGAAAACGAATTTTTTTCCGCGCCTTCACTTCCGGCCCATCTGGCCTTTTCGGCCCAGCTCCGCACCGCGTCGGCCCGCTCCCGCACTCGCCCGTGCGCGCGCCGCGCAGCGCCGGTCGCCGACCGCGCCGCGCCGCACGTCGGCCGGCCTGCCGCGTGGCGCCCCGCCTCTGCTCCAAATCCGCCTCCGCCACGAGACAATCCGGAGCTCGCGACTGTTCTACATCGACCGAAGCTTCTCCGCTTCCCCTCTTCTCCGTCGAGCATCACCAAGCCAAGGCAAGGTGAGAACACCGACTAGCCTCAACGCTACCGCTCTCACCCACCTCTTCTTCCCCGGCCGAGCGCCATGGCTGTCCGCCGAGGCCATGCCCGAGTCCAAGCTTCCTCGGAGCTTCCCGAGCCAAACCGAGCCCTCTGATAGCCTCCCTAGGGTTCGAGTAAGCCTATGCCTTCCCCAATTTAACCGGCGACCGCCGGAAACGACGTAGCCGTGTGTTGCCGCCGCCGCCGTGCGCCACCTCTCGTCGCCGGCGAGCTATGGCCACCCACTGGCCAAACCAACACCACCGATAGGTTCGCCTCGTCGAGACGAGTCCATCGAGCACCACACCGCCGCCAGAGACCTCATCGCCGGCGAGCAATCGCCGGTCAACCTCTCTCCCCTGTTTTCTCTCTCTGACGGGTGGGTCCCGTTGACCAACGGACCCCGCGTGTCAGCCTCACCCGGTCCATGGACCACGTTCACGCAGGCCAGCCGAGAAGATTCAAATATGTTTTCCTTTTGTTTTATTTTCTAAAAATGCTTGTTATTTTTGTGTAGCTCGTTTTAAAAGTCCAAATGAAATAATTTCAGTTTTGTTAGCTTGTTTATGAGTAGTCTATCATGAAAAAATATGAAAGTATTTTTTGTGAAAGTTTTTATTACTGTTTTTATTTAATTCAGTTTGTGAGCTTTTGTTTAGATAAATGGAAATAGGTGTTTTCTGGTTGAGTTAATTCATGGGAAAATTTGTGTAAGTTTATTATCATGTTTTGCACCTGTGAAAAATATATGAGGCACTATTTATGTGGAAAAAGTTTCTGCTATAGTTAAAAATCCTTTTTGGCTGATTTCTTAGAATAAATATTAAGGTGTTTTATATATCGAAATAAAATGTGGGAAAAATTGTGTAGTCTCTGTATGACATGTTCAGGCTAAGAAAAATATTAAGGATGAGCTGTTGTATGAAAGAATCTGAAGTTGCTTTACAAATGTACTTTTCTGTGTTTTCCTTTGGAAATTCATGTAAGAAATAATATAATATTTCTGTTCGTGGAACTTTCTTGATAAGTATGGAATATGGAGTAGAATTTGGAAAAAAAATATGAAAAGGAGTTTAGCACCCCTTTCCAGTAGGGTTGTAGTTCAATGGGTTTAATTTAGAATAGATTTGTTTATTTTGGGTAGACTTGTATATTTATTCTCTGTCAGTAAATTTTCTGCAGTAAAGTGTTCATGAGTAGATGCAGCTAGAAAAATTATGAAATCTGCTGTTTGACACTTTTTGTGTGAAAAGTTAGTTCAAAGTGCCTTTTGAGCAGTTTATTTGTTCTTTTTATATCTGCTGTTCTATATTTTATTTCTGACTGAAAATTGTTCAGTAAAGTCCAGCAGGTGTTATTTGCCTTCTGGAATTTTTGTGGATTTTTCTGAATTCAGAAAAATGCACTTGCAGTTCAAACCTGAATTTCTTTTGAATTTCTAAATAAGAAATAGGTAAATTAATGGATTTTGTTTTATGAAATAAATAAGTATTTACCTCAATGTCAAAAGTGGTTCAACAAGTTGGTTTTGTTGGTTTGCAAGAAATGTTACTTTTCTTACCACCGCATCTCGCACCACGTATTATTTGTTTATCATTTTCAACCGCATTGCAATAGGATCGACAGTTCAGGATCAAAACCAGGAGCAGGAGACAAACGTCGAGCAGGAGATCCCGGAACTTCATCAAACCGAGGAAGTCGACCCCGCGGCCGACACTAAACTGCCTGAGTGCCCCTCCCACGAGGCCTCGGTCTTCTCTCAAGGCAAGCCCCGGAGCATATTAAGCCTCCTATCTTTTGCAATTAAAAATTTACTTGAGTCCTTTTATATTGTGATGCATTAGGTTTAGGAGTTGGAATGAATCCTACTTGCTACATTATCATTCCTTGGTTATTGATTAATATCTACCTTGTTATCCTGTTATTTATTCACAATGTAGAATGACGTAGCTTGCTTAATAAAAGTAGTAGTTAAGAATGTTCCCGTAATACCCTGATGGGTAGTTACCGGATCACTGTTGGCTATATTTGCTATCGTGGAAAAGAACCTGAGTAGTAATAAAATACGGTCAACTGGAAGGCAAGGCACAAGT
The DNA here is from genome assembly GCA_009763385.1 of Coix lacryma-jobi var. lacryma-jobi. Taxonomy (NCBI): domain Eukaryota; kingdom Viridiplantae; phylum Streptophyta; class Magnoliopsida; order Poales; family Poaceae; genus Coix; species Coix lacryma-jobi. The sequence continues at coordinate 158,151,050 of CM019823.1, forward strand.
TTGGAAACTTGGGTTAGTCCGTCCGTTGGATCGTATAGGTTTGTAACGATTTTAGCCCTCGTTCATTTTTGAACGCGCTCTTTTACTTAGGGATATGTCGGTGCCGTAATCATCGACCCCAAAGCCGGTTAGAAGCTGTTCGGGCCGGTTTTGACCCGTGTCGCGCCCTCTAGTATGAAAATGTGATCTGCCGCGAGAGGCCATCACCAGGTTCCAATTGGGCGGTCCGTGCTTGAACCGCGACGATTACCACCATGAACAAGCATCGAGCGGTTGCCCAATGCATGGACCCGACGGGGAAAGTGTGGGCTGGTATTAAAGGTCTTTCACCAGCTGGTTTGGAATTCGATTCGAGTCGCCATCTCCCCCGGTTAGTGGGAAACTATGGCGAGCTTCACCACGACACAACTCCATGTGATGTTTTAAAGGTTCAACTAAAAATGTGGATAAGTCAACTGGATATGGTTATATTATTGTTTGTTAGACTCAAGTGTGTGCAATAGTTCATGTGCAAACCTAGAGTAAAGAAATAGGTCTAAAAATGACAGCTCAGCAATATCATTAAATCCTCACTTATCTTAATTTGAGTTTTTCGCAACTAAAGATCCCAGATCCATCCAAAAAGGCCTTGCATACCCTTGGTGTCTTTATTTTTCAGTTGGACGTGTAAGTCTAGCTGAGTACATTCCCGTACTCAGGGTTTATCCCATTTGTTGCAGATGACCAGGTCTACTTTGGCTATTGTAAGCACTGCCTCTACCCGGTGGAAGGTGATGAGGAGTAGGCCCAGGGCAGGGTCGTCCAGAAGCTTCCCCTTTTTTTGCTGGTCCGAGACTCCTAGTGACACATTATGTAAAAAGGAAGAGTGAGTTGTGTTGAGTTGGATTTGTCAAACAATGTTTTATTTGGACCACATGTGTGGTGGTCGAGTTTCAAACTATTTCAGCTTCCGCACTTTTAAATTCGGTATTGTAATAACTCTGTTTTAAATTCGCACTCTGATACTTTAAATTCGGTTCTGTTTCTCTGTGATGTATCTTTGTGAATGTAATTCTTGAACAATGCGATCATGTATGTTGTACGGTGATAGAAATCCTTCGAGATTTCCGGACTACCGGGGTTATATGGGTTCAAGTATGAGTCGAAGTCAGACGGATTTGACTAAGACGGTACTTGAGCTCTTATAATCAGGACGGTTCCGCCACAGGGGGGTCGAGATGGGCAGCCTGTTATTATTAGGGAATTTGTATACTCCAAGATTAATAAAAGCAACTCCAACGGTTTTGCATTTTTTATTTCGCAAAACATGAAATTTGTCAACTCTCAAATCAATATGGGGAGGAGAAAAAAAGGGTTATCTCCAACAGTTTGGCAAAATTAAGTTGTCAAAATCTAAAAAAGGAAATCCGGCAGCGCGGGAGTAGTACACGGGACGGAATGCCAAGCCGATCGCGAGCTTGCATATATGCCAATCCATCTCAGGATTTTGCCAAGTTAACAAAAATGCAAAGCACATTTGTCAAACCGTTGGATAAGAGTTTTGTAGACTTTTTTGTAAAAATAAGAATGCAAAATCCATTTGCAAAACCGTTGGAGAGTCTCAAACGGCATGAATTATGGGTTGCTGATTCTGGGTCTGGGTCGCCGATGGAAGCAATTTGCAATCGTTTTGTTTCATTCATCTGTTTGCGAGGAACACTAATGAAGCCCGTCGTCCACATGGAACTGCCGTTTTCTTGACTCGCTCCAAATTCTTGGAATGGAACACGTCCTCGTCCTGTGCTTGCATAAATATCCCAAGAGCATCACAATAGTCTAGAGAGGGGCAAAAGGTGGACACCGTTTCACTGAGAAATTTGGACGACATTGGAATGGACAAATTCACAGTACACGCCATACCCCTGGTCGAGATAAATTCACACAATATATAGGCGCCACACCGTCCAAGACTCAAAAACCTTTAGCTGTTTAGCAAAGGAGCAGAAAAATTGTAGTGCTACAAACTGTGGGAGCAAACAAAAAATACAATAAAAGGTGAAAAAAATAATAAGTATAATAAAAAGCTAAAAATATCTAAAAATCCAAACGATTTCCAGTACATAGCCGCTGCCGCTGCCTACTTTGTTGTCTCCTCCTCGACCCCACTTCGAGCCGGACGGAGGATGGAGGGGCCCCACCTCGAGAAGGGGAAAAGCCGAAAAGAAGAAGGCCAGAAGGGGACGACGAAGCGCTCAACACATCAATCCGCGCCCATCCCAACTCCAACTCCCCCGCACCGCACCGCACCAACAATTCCTTCCAACTTGCTCCCAAATCCAAACGAGAAAAGGCTCCGCGTCTGCGCCTCGCTGCAGTTTTGATTGCGCTCGCGCCCCCCCGAATCCTCGCCTCTACTCCCGCCGCCGCCGCCGCCGCCGCCATGGACGACGACCACGACCACGACCACGACCAGGACCCCGACGCGTCGTCGCCGGCCGCCGGGGAGCCGTGCCCGTGCTGCTCCTCCTACTCGCCTGCCGTGCCGTGGCGCCGGTCCGTGAAGCGGAAGCTGGGCGCGGAGAAGGGGGGGAAGGAGGGCGGGGACGAGGCGGCGGGGGACGGGGCTGGCCCCGCGGCGCGGGTCGAGGCGGAGGACGAGTGCGCGGCGCTGCGGGAGGCCGTGGCGGCGGCGCAGTCCACGGCGTCGGCGCTGCGGGCCGAGGTCGAGGAGGAGCGCCTCGCCGCGGCCAGCGCCGCCAGCGAGGCCATGGCCATGATGCTCCGCCTGCAGCGCGAGAAGGCCGAGGTCCAGATGGAGCTCCGCCAGTTCCGCCGCTTCGCCGACGAGAAGATGGCGCTCGACGCCGCCGACATCGACCAGCTCCGCGCGCTCCTGGCGCAGCGCGCGCGCCGCCTGGTGCGCCTCCGCGCGAGGCTCCGCGAGTACAGGCTGCAGTTCCTCCACCTCGGCATCCCGCTCCCCGAGGGCGAGGACCTCGTGGCGCAGAACGCCGCCGAGGAGGAAGAGGACCTCCTGCTGCTCGAGGGCGAGGACGGCTACATCGACGGCGATGGCGATGGAGGGTACTACCCTGAGCTCCGCTGCAACGACGGGGAGTACTACTACTACGAGGACGGGCAGGAGGAGGAGGATGCGGTTGCTGCCCTCGATCTGGAGCGCCGGATCTGCCGCCTGGAGCACGATCAGGAAACTCGCCTGCTTGAGCCACCCCTTGAGGAAGAGGAAGGCACCCCCCACCTCTACACAGATGAGGCGTTGCCGGACTTGTCTGGGCATGAACGGGGTGGCCTCTATGCTGAAGAGATGTTATCCGAGGAGGATGTGGAAGCAAGGAGCAACCTCCACAATGATGATGAAGAGCTGCCAGAGTCCCCTACTGCTGGAACTGGAGGTGGTGATGAGGAGGAAACAAGCGAGGCTGATGGTGCTGACAGTGCAAGTGGCAGTGGCAGTGATAGGGTATACACCATTGACAAGGTGCATCAAGGTGCGTCTGCGCCTATTGCAAGGGTCATGGATGAGTACCAGGGTGAGGCAGTGGAGCCAGACATTAAGAAGCTTTACATGAGGCTGGAGGCACTGGAGGCCGATAGGGAGTCCATGAGGCAGGCCCTTGTCGCGATGCGCACAGAGAAGGCGCAACTTGTTCTTCTTCGTGAGATTGCGCAGCAGCTTGCCAAGGATGGAGTTCCAGTTGGGTCAGGAGCTGGGGTGGGGCCAGGTGTACACCATTCGCCTAGAAAACGCGCAGTTGGGATTGTAGAAAGGAGATTCACGGAGGACAAGAAGGCGGCGCTTGTCAAGTCATATTCCATGGTTGCCTTGTTCAAGGTATGCTGCTTGTTTTACTGATAGGATACTGGCAGTGCAAAACATTGCAGGATTTTTCTGGAGACCACCTTCATTTAGTAGATTATTAATACTGTGTGGTTTATTAAGATCTAAGTTAGGATGGTTGTGTGCTGATTTAGTATATAAATCACTTGTAGATTCATTCATTCAGTCAAGTAGGATGCTGCTATCTAATATGTATGAGCACTCTAGCAGATATTTGAGCATATTTAGGAAGTATTGTTGTAGAATGCTGCTGTTGCTGTAATGCAGTATATAGCTGTTCATTTGAATAGTTTGTCCAACTCTAAAATCCAAATGATTTTGCTAGTTAGCCCTAAAATAGCAATGTTTCTTTTTGATAGCAAATTAACTATGGCCCTGTTTGGATCCGTAGAGATTATAGTTAGCTGCTAATAATTAGCTCCTTGGATCCAAACAGGTCTAGCTAATAGCTTAGCTAATTGTTATCTGAATACCCCACTAACAACTATTTCACTAGTTAGATCAAACTAGCTAATAGTAACTAATATTAGCTATGAACTATTAGCAGCTAATGGATCCAAACAGGGCCTATGCTTAATATGATTATCTATTTGCAACCGTTTTCCTAGTTTCTTTTATTAGGGGCCAAAGTAAGTTGGGAACTGTTATTTGCTGCACACAGTATGAATTCAAGCTAGGGTAGTTCTGTGCTATACTAAATGCAGCACATCTGAGCTCATTCATTCTTTGGTAAATGAAGAGATAAATTTGGAATATCTGTCTGCATAGTTCTTGCTGACTGACTTGATTGAAATTAATGTTGCTTACTGCTGCGACATAATTTATTTCTAGATATATATATATTTTTTTAAAAATAAGGCCAGAGGATACCACTTTCAAAGTTCTGTACTTAATTTGTTAGTGCAGTTCTGCTCACCCTTTACCATCTGTTAGAAAAAAAGTATTCAGCACGAGTGATGTTTAGCGGTGCTTGTGCGTTTTTTTTTTGGGGGGGGGGGGGGGGGGGGGGTTGTCCTTATATAAGTTATGCTTGTGGCAGTGGTTTGCTGGTCAATCGTGGATTGTCAGACAATAAATGGCAAGCTGCCTACCTCCCTGTGTACTTTCACCTGTCCTGATTGCTTTCTGCTTGTACTAAGGGTTGCCAATTGTTTTTTACTTGAGCACGAGCCACACTTCTTAACCATGTGATCAACATACCATTAATGTGTTTTACATGAATAGGTACCTAACTTTTGGGAAAAAATAATAAATAAAACTGGCTGTAGGCACTATTCCAGAGTCGATTAATTACATTGCAATATGTACTCTACATAATAAATGTTAAATATTCTTTAGATGTGAGGCTGTGACATTCCCTTGTGCTTTTACACATCTTTTCCTGTTCATAAGGATAACCAAGTATACTCCCAAACCTAAGAATTTGTTGTCATCTTTTGCAGTGGGTCCTCACTTTATTTGGCAAGAAAAAGAAGCTATCTCAAAGCAGGTAGGAGAGGCTTCAATTGGAATTCAGTTCATGTTATATACTTATTTTATCTGTAAAGCATGGTGATATTGACTATTTTCCTACTTGGTTGATAGGTATACTTTTGGCTTATCAAGTAATAATGTTGGTTTGCTCCTACTCTTGGATAAGTGCCCACGGATCCAGAAAACCCTCACAAGAACAAAGTAAAACCTGCCGAAAGCAGCAGCAGCAGCTGTTCGATTGTAAATAAATAGCTGTCAGTTGCGAAGTTTGCATCAGATTGCATATTTTTTGTTTATGTTGGCTGGAGCCAGAGTTCTTTTGATTCTTTAGTTGATGATTTTCCATCTCCCAGCTTGGGTGATGAGGATATTATGCGTTGGTCTTGCAATTGTTCAAGTCACAAAAACGCTTTTGTTTCTTTCTCACCAGCAAGAGCTACAATGCATGTATAGTGCGCTTGTAATACACTGTGGTGGTTGTTTTGTTTGCTTCCAGGTTGATGAGCTTACAGGTCCAAACTCCATACTTTTGTTAAAAAAAATGTTGTATTCAAACCAAGTCTGGTTATACTTGTATATGTTTAGATTTGTTGGACTGCCAAATATGTTTAATGTTTAATCGGAAATCTGTGTAAAATTCCTAGTCTGAACGGCTGCCCCTCCAAAATATCAATATCTACACTGAGTGTGTGTTTGGATACGTTCTATCCACCTCGGGCCATGCTTGAATGTTGTCAGATTTATCTCAATCCACATGTGTTGGGGTGGCTGAGAGCGAAATTTAGTTCAAGTCCTATTTGAATCCACTCTAACATTTGTGGATTAATGTAGATCCAACCACATCCAAAAGGCTTGAGGTGGATAGAACGTATCCGAACAAACCTTGACAGGTACGCTGTTTGCATGGCAATTACCTTTAGGGGCTGTTTGTGTCTCTATATTTTTGAGGAATTGAAATCCGTTAAATAAACTAGACTATTTGGTTTAGAATTTCACATTTCAACACTTGTCAAAGTCTACATATAAGACTATTTCAAATTCATAGGGTGAGAGAGCGAAATGAATTCTATAGATCATTATACTATATTTCTACTTTTCAACTCACTCCTCTATAGTAGGAATTCAACACATGAGTATCTTTCTCGTGTAGTCAACGATGATACACAAATATAATCCATATATAACTATTTTAGTTTAATTAATATATGTCTAAATTATGATTCTCAAAATAAATTCAATTCCGATCATCCAAACGGGCTCTAAGCTCATCTTCTGACTGAAATCTAATACACTCTGGGTATCTTTAGCCGAAAAAAAGCTCATAGGACCTATGCTACCTGTACAATTTGATTCCTTTGTGTCATCTATATGTGCACGTTGGGATCTGTTGGTTGAAGTTTCTGGCTTTTTGTGAAATTCCTCACCTACATGCTTGACGCTTGAAAACTTAAAGTAGTTATATAGTAGTAGTACAGAAATATACTGAAATTGCCTGTGAATAACAGATCTAGCTAGACATCTAGTACAGTTAAGCAACTTACCATTGCACTACTCCTTTGCTTGTTCTTTCATATACGAGGCAGCAACCATTTGGAATTTTGGATGATAATATGTCAGGGAACCCACATATATCAGAGTTAAAGTGCTGTTTGTTACATGATGTGTTCTGGTACTTAAAAAAGAGTTCAGGGCAGCACAACATTTGACTTCACTCTTACAGACAAAAAACACACCAATAATCAGTAAATAGGTCAACACAATAGCTGACAGCCTGACATCATTGGTATATAGTCCCTCCATATCCATATTAGTTGTCGTTTTAAACAAGATTTGAGTCAAACATTGGGAATATAAATCATTAATAACTATTAAGTTTCTAAGTTTACAAATATGAAAATTATATGAATAGATTTGTCTTCAAAAATACTTTTATAAAAATATACATATATTACTTTTTGATAAATATTTTTATAAAAAACAATATGTCAAAGTTGTGTTTTGAATACCGTGTCGTTATGCTAAACGACAACTAATATGGGTATGGAGGGAGTATTCCGTATAACAGTTCCACCATTCAAACTAGTAGAATGGAAGGAACAAAGGAATTAATTAAATCCTCCAAATCTGAACCAGGTGGAGAATGATAGAATGCAACTGATTTTGCTTGCTTCTTCGATGGGCTCGGCTTCTGCTATATCAGCACAGTTAACTTAATTGATTGACACTTGCCAGGAATTAATTAACGGATGTAATTAGCCAGAGAACATTCAGCTTTGATGGGCATCTTGGTGACTATTGATAACATTAGTGTTACAACAGTAAGAACATTGTAGCTTTCAAATCCCCATCGATAGCATTGCCTGTGAGTCCCAGTATTCTTTGGACTGCTTCACCATCACACTTCGCTCTTCACGCAGTCTCTGCACAAAGTAATCTTTGTCCCTGGTTAGACAAGAGATGCAAGTTAGATCTAGAACACACATAATTCTTTTTCACAAGAGGTGCAGGTTAGATTCCAATACCTTCTCTTGAGGAGTAATTCGAGTTCAGTCATATGCACGGCACGACCAAACACACCAACCTGAAGATCGTCAAATCCAAATCTCATCACCATGGAAGATGAAACAGTGTACGGATACAACTTTCGTCATGTATTTACTGGACAATTCGTTGTTTACAACGTAGCATGAATGCCAAGGTAGTTTATGGTGATGTAAAAGAAAAAAAAAACTAAACCAACCTAGGACAAACCACGAGGCTTTGTATTAAGAAAACAGGAACTATATTTGCCTCTACGATTTATGGGTGATGTAGCAAAGGTACCCCAGTGCCGAGAGCTCCTGCACTGTGCGGGGTCTAGGGAAGGTGATGTAGCAAAGGTGATCAAAGAAAACATTTCACAGATGGAAGATACCACTAATAGAAGACACATTTCACGGCAACAAGGCTGAACAAGAATTATGTCTGGCAGCAAGTAGGATTGCTCACGTACCGCTCGGCATACAGGGCACTTGGCCTCCGGAGGTGCCGACTTGACGCCCTGGAAGATGTAGACAGAAGCAGCACCACATGCACAGGCTTTGCAGAACAGATGCCCACAGCTAAGTGCATAAGGGTTGAACAAGGTGTCCTGTACACATTGTAGTGGAAAAATCATCACAAATGGACATTAAAATCAACACACATCTATTCAAGCAAACAGAAGAGGGGAAAAAGATACCCTGCAGGGACAACATGCAAAGTTTCCACAGCAAACTTCCCTACCAACAAGGGCTACCTTTTAGTTCTATGATATTTATGAGCCAAAGAAAACGGAAGTTAAAGAATATCTCACCAAGCAAATCGGACAAGTTAGGCTGTACTCATACTTCAGAGTTTCAGAAATGGTCATTGTCAGTAGTGGCTGTGCTCCACTCAGGTCACAGGAAAAATTCTTGAAGAATCCATTCTTGAAGAACCCTCCAGCTCCAGGTTCATTAGCATCTGAATCATCACAGTTGAGATGGAAAGCACCAAGCTCTATCAGCCAAGGTGACTGCAACAGTTCAATATGCTCAGTTTGCATCTTGCTCTTGAAATCTCTGCCGCTCACAGAACCATGTATCTGCAGGATTATAACAATATAAATACACAAAGATACATTGAATATGTCTGCTGACAATCAGGAGATCAACACTTGAGAGTTGAGATCAACAGTTACCTTGTCATATTTCTTGAGAATTTTTCGAATAGCAATAGCATTCATGGTCACATAATTGAGAAGCATTCTGCCTTCTTGAACCATTATTTGCTGATCATCTATGAAACACTGCCTAAAACGCCATATACAGCGCTGTAGTCCTGAAGGGACATGAAGATGGAGGAGGCGTTGTACTCTAGATCTGAAACAACCTGCTATTTCTGATGCCTCCTTGTTGAGTTCTGTAAAGAACATCTCATCACACACTGAACAAGAAAGATACTAAAAGTTAAAATCACAGTAGTATAAGTTGTAAGACAAGCATAACAAGATGAAAAAGGAGTTGCTGAAAATGTAAAGTTAACGACCTTAAGTAAACTATTCTAGTCAGGCTATCTAGTTCTAGGTTTCAGCTATGAATTTATATGGTTGGACCAGGAAGTCAAACAGACATGGAGCAAGGAGCCCAGTTGTACAAAATGAAATGACTAATAATATTTCAAAGCAAGGAGCCCAGTTGTACAAAATGAAATGACTATTATTCTGTCATGGAAGAGAACAATGACTATTGTCATCTTTCTTTGGTTTTTAAATCTCATTTCATCAAGTTGATGCCAAATTAGTCCATTTTTTGTCAAAAAATGACTATTTCCTCAAAAGTTCCTGAGTTGCAAATTGTAATAAAATCACATGTGGTTCAAAGTAGCAAAATAAATGGCTAGTGCAAAGGGAATGATTTTTAACTATGGTGAATACATTATTTTGCTTCCATATCATAAATCATAAACACAAAACACGCGCATGAAGATGGAGGGGCATCGTCTAAGACTATGGGCATACATGTGCATGAGTTGCATTCACAGATGTTTGAAGATTCGTCACTCCCCTCCTGCAGCTCATCACCATTTGTGCCATCTGCTTGCAGTGAGCGGCCAACACGACATTTCTTCAATACCTTTTTGAGGCGTTTGTATTCTACATGGGAGCATTGTCCTAGGAATTTGTCCTGCTCTGCCCGGAGATACTCCTCATATGTGGCACCAAACTTCATCTTGTCTACTGGAAAAAGAAAATGATAATGAATTATAGCCATGCAATGTTGACGAGGTTAGGCACTCCATCATGAATTCTAAGAACGAAATAAATCAGCAGAAACTAAATGCATTATGACATATAATGAGTAAATTGGTCACAGTATTATGTCCAAGATTGATCAAGGGATATTTTCAGCTGCAATTTTAATCTGTCATCTTGCAACCAAAATTTCACAGGAGAAAAGACGTTTTTAACATGCAAATGCAGTTTCTTTGGGAATAATTTAGTTATGGTCAAAATTAGCCTTGCATGCATGAATTAACTGATACAGCTAACTGATTCTGCAAAAGAATACAGGAATAGAATCTAAATTGTAATGGATCAAAAACAAGATGAATAAAATACTAATACACAGTGAAAGCAGAGGCTAGGATGTTCAGTTGATGGTTTATGCGCCTGATAAGTTGGCCAATGATGTTTTGTGGTGAGAGAAAAATACCGAGCTGGGCTGATAAGTTCAAGTGAACCCATTTAGCTGTAGTTCTATATCCTTCTTCTATGGACCTTATCCAGAAAATGTAATAATAGATTATAAAGTTGTAATTCCTGCTGCACGCTAGCCAGAACATTGTTGCGAGGCATAGTGATCCTAACTATTGATCTTATATGCCTCCTTGTAGTTTCAATAGAAGACAACTTTAAATTTACAAGGTTCTATAAGAATATCTTCTATATCTTTTATAGGAATTTAAACGATGTGAATTCAACTTTCTCTGTACGACTGCAACTGCATACTCAGAAATTTCATAAAGAAAAGGACCTAATGATTTCTGCTTCTGCACCAAATGGGCGAATATTATAATCGTGCAGAACAATGCGGTTGCTGACTTTTGAACCTTAAAGGAAAATATATGATCTTATCGATCCAAGGATATATTATAAGAAACATTAGTGCCAAATTGTGCAAGAACGTCAACATCATTGCGCCAGCAACTTAATATTCAAGCTAATTGAATGTAGCATTTGGAATTTCCTCAGGGATGGCATAGCTTTAATTCTTTAAACCCACACATGCATAAACATATATATTGACAGTTGTTTCGGGAAAAAGAAATGAAATTGCTCGGTACCAATTCAAAAAAAAAAAACTTGATTGTAAAAACATGACGTGCAATGAACCAGTGGATAAGAACATGGCTGAATCAAATATTTACGTTAACAGGATAGAGCACAAGAGTTTGCTCAGAATCCACGCGGCTTTATCTTAAAACCATATTGACTGATAAAGCCCAGTATAGAAGAAAAACACATAGTATAGTATAAATTATTGTTGGCATTGCAACTGAGTTGGTTGATCCGAGGAAGGAAACAGCCAAACAGGATACGGAGTAGGAGGGAGGAGAAGGGCATGCAGACAAACGAAAAAGAAACGACGAGGCATGACGTGGCCCAACCAACCGCATTTATATCGCGAAGAATCGAATCGGCCCCCTCGGCCGAGAAAGGACGAAGAGACGGGACGGGAGAGGTTTGAAACTCTCGCGGCGGCCTCCCTGGCCCGGGGGTTTGGAATCGGGGAATAAGAGTTCAAATTCGCTCGCACCACTCCCAAATCCCAAACCTCGTCCGCCGCCGATAAGCTGGCGCAACAAAAGGCCCGCGGAACGGTGTAAACGGAAAACGATCACGGCGGCGGCGGCGCCGGCAACAAAAATGCATGGCGCGTGAGAGGAGGAGTAGAATCGGACGCAACGGAAGCAGCAGGAGGGCAGGAAGGACAGCTGGATAAGCCATTGTGGGCCCCCCGCGGCCCCGCCGACCGCACACGGGATGGCGTAGCTAGTTAATTACCTGGCGCGGGACCGCCGGAGCGCGTCAGGGCGGGGATCGATCAGGATCCCCAGGCTCGCCGCTCGTGCAGAGGCGGCGTGCATGCGGCGGATGTTCAGCGGGGGGAGTGAGCGGCGGCGGCGGCGGCGGCGGCGGCGGAGTTGCTCGGGCGACGCGCTTGCTTGGGCGCAAATCAAACGCGGGAGCCGGGAGCCCGGGAGGGATATGGTCGCGGCTCGCGCTGGCCTCTCTGGCTTGTGGCCGCCTTGCTTTGGTTCCGTTCCGTTCCGTTGCGACCTGCGAAGCAATTAAAAGGGGGGTGGGGGTGGGTAGGGACGCCACGGGTTTCCCGTATCTCCTCCACCTTGGACGGGGCCCACACTTCGCAAGGTCGGCTGCGCCGGGCCCAACCGCAAGTGACAGTGCGGCGGCGGAGAACGGAGATGGGTTGTGTTGGTCTTGGTCTTTTCCTCCACCTCCGCCTGCGAGTGCAGATGGAGAATGCGTGTGCGCGGGCTTGACTGCTTGGCAGCAGCCGTGGAGGACCCGCACCAGCAGCAGCGGCAAGGCTTTTACGGCGGCGGCGGCCAGCGGGCCAGGGCCCCATGGGGGGCACTCTGGACGGGTCAGGGGCGCCCTGGGTCCACCTGTCCGAGGACCGCGGGCTTTTTCACCTGGCGATGGTCAAACGGGTCATTAGCGCCATGATGATTAAGCAGGCCATCAGCCAGCGATGAAACTGATAGATAAATATGGATGGACGGCGCGCGCGGGTGCAGTGCAGGACATGCTTTTGGCGCTAGGAGGATTATTCGCCACTCCTAGTCTTCTAGCATTATTAACGGCAGAGCTTCTTCCAGCCTCACTGCTCACGGCCACATTCACGCGGCAACACCATTTTTCTAGTAGTATTCCATTCAGCGTTCTGCACGCGGTTCGCATCAGCCAACACGACATAAAAGTCACGGAGCACCAACACGACATTTTGTGACCTCTGTGCAAGAGATCCTGGCCCACCAGCCGCTAGAAATGTGTCGGAGAGGCCCAAACCGACGAGGCCGGCCCGGGCTCTCGGCTCTGTGCAGTGGCCGCTTTGAGTGGGCCGGGCCGCATAACGCATGGGTTGCGATGAGATGAGTCGATGAGGCGACATCCAATTCCAATCTCCCACTCTCTTTAGCCGGACCCGGACCGGAGGCAGCAGCGCGCCAGCGAACAGCGAGCGCCGCCGGCCATGCTCTCCGCCATACCCAGGCTCCGCTTCGCGACGCGACCGCAGCAGCGGCTGGGGCGGCCGTCGGCTAGGACTTACTGGCCGCGGCCGCTCTCCTCCTCCTCCTCATCCAGCCACGTGACGCCCGCGGCGGCTGCGGGGTCGGGGGCGGGGGCGGGGGAGCTGGAGCCGCCGGACCTCGCCCGCTTAGCCAATGCCGCGCGCATCTCGCTCTCCCCGCAGGAGGTCAGTCGGCGTCCTTCTTTCTTTCTTTCTTTCTCGTCATGTCAAGCATCTGGTACTCTTGTGCACATGAGAGGCTGACGATGATTTGCTTGTGTGCTCGCTCGCCAGGCCGAGGACTTCGAGCCCAAGATTCGGCAGGTCGTGGATTGGTAAGTTTTTTCTACCTATTCTCTACTAGGAATGCTCTGCCGTGGGTTTACATAATTTCTTAGTCTGGGGTATCTTTAATTGGGAAACCAATGAACACATGCCGTAGTGCATTGCCAATTCCAGACTGGAAATGCTTTAGGTGACTCAAACACTGAAGCAATACTTGTACCTTTTGCAGACTGTAAATATATCTCACTATGATCCCTCTAAAGTCAGTGATTGAAGTCCCTCTATCTTAAGTTAGAGGAGAACCATCCTTAAAGTTTGATTTCCAAATATACACATCGTTCTCATAACTTTACCATGAAAACAATATAGCTGCCAATTGTTGTAGAAGATGTTGAGGAGTAGAAAACGCATGAAAGGTTCAAAGCAGTGGAAGACCACCAACCAGATGAACATCCTCAGTCAACACCCTTGCACCAACGAAGGCACCTTTCTAGGATGAATGGGACACTGTTTTTAAAAGATGAATATGGCAGCCTCAATTTTTTAGTGAACAATGCAATATGAAGTTTCCTATGGCAGAACACCGATGCCGGCCCGTCACAATCTAGTTAATGGGATTGGTAATCCTGAAGAGATGAAATATGCTTGATGAATGAACAGTTACAGACTTAATTACTTGAAGCTTTCGCATTTCCATCCTGTTCACCTGAGGATTATAGCTTGATCAGAGTGGATGCTTTAAATTTGTATATATAAAAAGTGACAGATAATGATTCTTACTGGTGTAGCCTGATGGAAGAGAGTATGTTTGTATTTTCAAGCTAAAATTGATATTAGGATGATTTTGTGTAGCTATGTGATTCTTAATCACAAAATGGGAAGTTCATGAACTTTTGTCACTACAGGGGTGTTGGGTTTTGGTTTCTATGCTGTATGAAAATCAAAGCTTGATTGGTTATTTGTGTGTTGAACTTAGCTGCTCTTTGTTTTTATTTTCTTTACACAGGTTTGGGCAACTTCAGGCAGTTGATCTTGAGTCCATTGAACCTTCACTTAGAGCCGGTATGCATCTTGGTGGCATTGTCATAATTGATTATTGCTTATTAGTGTCTCTTGATTTGCTAGAATTTGGAATTGTCATCATTTGTTATTGCTTATTAGCGTCTCTTGATTTGCTAGAATTTGGAAAGCATAAAGCATTTCCCACTTCAATTAGCATGAAAACTTGATTTACTAATACTAAGTTCCCTGTTCCAGTTGGTTGGTAGCACTGTGCTTGACATCATGTTAACATCACTTGTGCTATAATTTTGAATGGAAAGCATAAAGCATTTCCCACTTCAATTAGCATGAAAACTTGATTTACTAATACTAAGTTCCATGTTCCAGTTGGTTGGTAGCACTGTGCTTGACATCATGTTAACATCACTTGTGCTATAATTTTGAAGGCATAAAGCTTAACCTATTTTGATGTGCGTGAAAACATGATTCAGATTCACTAAGTTACCTATCCCAATTAGTTGTGACATGAGGGCTTTTAGTGAGCATTTAGCCATTTGTTCCATACTAGTATTGTGCATGACATCATATGTGAAATGGAAGAATCATGAAGAAGGATTATAATGTCATCAGTTAATTATATTTTAAACAATTAGTTCTGAATTCTAATGCTTTCATCCAAAAAGGCAAAATAGCCATTTTCGTCCCTAAACTATCGTCCGAGGCTCAGTTTGGTCCCTAAACTTTCAAATTGTCCACTTTAGTCCTTAAACAATAGATTTGCAGCTCAATCCCATCCACTTCATCAAGCATGTACGTGAAATGTCACTCCTGCCCTTCGCTCCCTCATTTACCTGCTATCTAGGCTCACATGTTTTCCTTTCTCTCACCCCCGCTGGTAAAGCAATGTTTTAAGTTGCACCAAACAATGTTATGTACCCTTTTATTTACTACGAGGTAATATCTCAAGTAAATCTGAGACGTTGATTTTTATTTTTTAAAAATTAATTAATTAGCCTAGAAAAAGAAAAGAAAAGAAAATTATCTTTAAATCTCGTCATGCACGGTAGAGACAAGCAGCTTCGGTAGCGTGACTCTTCCTTGTTGATCGTGCAACCTTCCTTTCAGTACGTTTTAGGACTTAGGATGACAACAAATGTTTGATGTGTGTGTACTATGTATACAACAACTATCACAGTTTATTCGGTTATTAAAATATATTGCATATAGGAAAAATAAAATTTAACGTTTTAACCGAGACATGAACTTTAGTGATCTAGAACATGTTTTATGTTGGCACATCACAAATCCATTTTAAGGACTAAAAGGAGAGAGAAATACCGTGAGCCAAACCAACGGGTAAAGAAAGGAGCAAGGGGTAGGAGCGACATTTCGCATGTAGTGTTCGCCACGTGGCGAGATACAAAGGGAGATGGACGAGATTGAGCTGTAAATCCATTGTTTAAGGACTAAGATGAACAATTTGAAAGTTCAGGGACTAAACTGAGCCTTAGTCAATAGTTTAGGGATGAAAATGGCTATTTTGCCATCCAAAAACGAAATATTTTATTTGATTCCCTACCTCCAAAACCCCCCAAAGGAAAAAAAAAGAGTTGTACTGCAATGTTATTATTTTGTTCCTAGAGCTGTTAAGACTAAAGAGTTCATCATTATGTTTAACCATGCTGCAATGGACTGACCTAGAGCTTCCCTCGCATCCCAACTCAATAGCCCTTTTCAACATCGAATCGCTACAGAGGTAGGAAATGGAAACAACACTCTCTTTTGGACTGATCGGTAGCTGCATCGTTGCTCAATCGAAAGTCTTGCGCCAACAGTCTTAGCTTGTGTTCCTACCTTATGAGTGAGGATTATGTTGGGGACCACCCTTTCTCTTTAATACAATGAAACGCAGCTCTCCTGCGTTTTCCAAAAAAAAAAAGAAGACTAAAGAGTTCTTAGAAGCCCGTAACACAATGCTTATTAACTGTTCGTTTGTTTCTGTATTTTCATTTCAGCATATTACCATTTTTCATGTTCCACTATCTCATCTGCAGGTACAACAGCTAGTAGTTCTTTGAGAGAAGATAAGCCTGAAACATTCGGTAACAGGTGAGAAAGGCAATGGCTCTTCCATGATTGCCACTAAAGCATTGCATGCTTTGCACCGAAAGCCTGAGCATCTTCTTTTTTGTCAATGCAGAGATGCCATAGTGGAGGCCGTTCCAAGTTATGATGATCCATATATCAAAGTGCCAAGAGTGCTGAATAAAGAATGATCTGTAGCCTGTATATCAAAATTGTTAGAACATTAAAACCTGTGCCATTTGTACAATGCAGCATGGTTAAACATAATGATGAAATCTGCTAAAGGATTGAACTGAGCAATCAGCA
Source organism: Coix lacryma-jobi var. lacryma-jobi (assembly GCA_009763385.1). Lineage (NCBI taxonomy): Eukaryota > Viridiplantae > Streptophyta > Magnoliopsida > Poales > Poaceae > Coix > Coix lacryma-jobi. The sequence goes on from CM019823.1 coordinate 158,167,856, forward strand.
AGCTGAATTGACTTTATTTGATAATGTTGTGATTGAACAGAGCAATCGGCAACCTTGGGACAGGATCATAGGAAAGATTTTGGAGACCTGCTTCAGGAGATACCTTGTTTTCTTTAATGCAATTAATTTTTGCTCTTTCACAAGTATAGACGAGTGCAGCCTTGAAGCCCATCCAAATCTATTTTCAATTCCTTGGAGATTATGCTCCATATATTGAAGGCCTTTGTCATTGTCAATCAGCTGGAGTGTAGAATCAAAGTTATAGCAGAGCTCTCAAGTAACCCTGTATTTAGGGTTGAGAATGTGGGTGGTCCCAATCTTAGCATGTAATTAGTCTAGCTATTTCTTTAGATTGGTACTTCCATTGTTCTAAATTATAAGACGTTTTATTTTTTTTCTAGATTCATAGTTTTTGCTATGCATTTAGATATAATTTAGAATGGAGAATATGCTAAGCTGCATTTTTTTTTTGAAAAAAGGGCTGGCTAGTTTTTACTGCTGATAACCATATTTCTCAAACATGTTCCTTCTCATATGATACCCATGCTGGACTGTGATACGCCTGGTATATCAGAGTTGGGTTTTTGGATATCCAGGAACAAGGATGGGGTGAGCTGCATTAGGCTTTGTTCGGTCACGTCGGTACGGAGCCGTTCCGGCCGGACTGATTTCATCCGGTTTTGAATCCAGTTCATAGTAAAATAGCCGTTTGGTTTAGATTTGGTTCCGGACGGATTGATGTGACCCGGATTGAATTTAGCTTATTTCTTATGTTTTAAGATCTGGATTTGTTCTCTATCTCTTGAGGTCAGGAACGAAAACAATCGGATCAAGTGTATTTTTTTTGGTTCACTCATTCCCGGTCTAGAATGATTTTGGACTCTATTTCGATTCAAAGAAAACGAACGAGCCCTTAGTGTTCACAGGGTTCTAATTTGCATTCACAGGGTTCACATGGTATATCATAGTATCATATTTTTTGAGTCTCGCTGCTCCTAGGATGATCACCCCATTTGTGTTGGATCTGGACTGCCACCGCTTTTTGTTGATCTGAGTCTTGTTGCTCCTGGGAGGCTGGGACGACCGCCTCATTTGTGTTGGGTCAGGATTACAACCCCATTTGTGTCAGATCTGGACTACCACCCCCATTTTGTGTTAGATCTAGACTACCACTCCATTTGTGTTGATTTGGATTGTGTTGAATCTAGACTACCACCCCCATTGGATCTAGACTACACTCCCATTTGTGTTGGATCTGGACTACCACCCCATTTGTGTTGATCTGGATTATTATTACTGTAGTATCCAAAGCTTCTTCCTTCTCATGATATATAACTAACACAGCTTCCTTCTCATAATTAACTCCACTGTAGCTAACCAAGAGCCAGCCCAATGAGTCACCCCAACTTCCCCCAGCACCAATGAGTCACCCCAACTTCCCCCAGCATGTCCTACTCTACCAAATTAGCTGCTGCACCATGAGCATCTCACGCCCAGGATGACCTAAAGTTACTCCATATTGTAATACGAAATATCTCCAAAGATTTTGCTCAAAGCTGTCATATGCCAAACATGATTACCCCTAAAGCCAACACAAAATGATTTGATTTAAATTTTGACAAGATACAATGGAACAGTTTCTCAGCAGGTTGCACGATCAAAGATGACTATTATGACCACTATAATCAAAATCCCAATAGTTCGAATTCCAATAAAGAATTCAAGACGCAGAAATCCGCAAAATAGACCACATCAAGTATTCAAGATGTGAAATTCATACATTGATCAAGTCAAGTAACATTGGCTTGGATGAACAACAGTATCTACTTGTCAATTGTCAACATAACAGCTGATCCATAAAACGTTTCAACAATCTCTCTTAAAACGTTTCATGGTGTCATAGTGATTAACTACTTCATGGACACTGTATTGTTTTTGCAGGTTGTTCCTTGGTTGTGACAATACACAGGCCAAACCTAAAAAGTCTCAAAGCAGCAGTGTTTTAAAGGCACTGCCTAGTCGTCTAGGCGTACCCCATCTCGCTTGGGAAACAGTGGCACCTTGTCGCCTGGATGCCTAGTCGCCTTCAAAACACTGCTACGCAGGCTAGAATTCACGTCTTATATAAACATATTAAAAGGGGAACTGTCCATGTTAGTCTGCCTGTGGCTTGTAGATTGTAATAATTTGCAAGCCAAAACAAATACACTAGCTGTTTTCAGATTAAATCCATCATTTTCTGATTGTCCGTATGTTGAGGTCTTGACAGAATCCAACATTAATTTCTACTACTTTACATAAATTCTGGAGACGACAGCCTTAAGAAATGCAATTAGGCCACAGTGTTGTTTCTGCACCTCTGGCATAAACATGATTGCAGTTGCAGCCATCCTTTTTCAGCAACCACCATGGCACAACCTACACCATGCTCCACTCCCAAATCAATCACATCCTACCTTTTGAACCTTTGTAAGAAAACAATTGGCTTGACATCGTGCTTCCTTTGAATTTGTACTTTACGGTCAAACTTCAACCCTAGGAATGGAAAACCAAATTCATGTCAAGAGGAACAAAATTCAATTAGTGGGCGACTGCTTTCAGGCAGAGGTAGCAGTTATCAACAATTAAACAGCTCACGTATAACTACACAAACCTGCTGACTCATCAAAATCTCAATGGCAACATTTGGATCTCCATCAGCTGCAGCAAGAGCAACTTCAGCCTGAGTCTGCAGCAATATAATCAATATGTCAGTGAGGTAGTAGACCCATAGCATTTACACACAACATAAGCATAACTGGAAATGTGGATGAATAACCGAAACAATTGTGGGCTCTTAAAAACATGTGACTATTAAGGTGTGTGACCTTTATCTTCCAATATTAGTATAACCTAGCATGCGAACCCCAATGCACTTACCTGGAACCTCTGAAAAATTCACCAAATAAGGCAAACACAGATAACCAACAGTTGAAATAGACCCAAATCTTAATATAGGTGGATTAGGTAGAGGCCAGCAGGACATGATCAAACAGTATACCATCATGATATGATAAATGGGAAATGTACTAATGCAATAAGGCAATTGAGATTCAGGACAAGACTTGAAATACCTTTTCAAAGCCCATCCTGACAAGCTTCTTAAGTTCTTCATCAAATGTATCAACCTGCAGTTAGGATGTAAACAAGACCTGTTACTAAACCAATAGAAACAACCAATAAAAATCCAAGAAGGTACAGAACACGGAACCTGATCAGCTGGCACCGTTGCATCAGCTCTGACTGTGGCCACAGTATGCCTGTTGGTATGAGCTTCATATTAGAGTACTGATTCACGCATGTGTTGATAAGAAGATTTTTTATATTAGACATACAGAAAGAAAGAACAAGTAATACGAGCATTGTCTGATTGCCTAAAACCCTAAAAGGGTGAACATACAATTAGCTCATAGAATGCAACTGTCCACTAAATCTCAAAATCAAGATTAGATATTCCAAGCACAAGTTGCATCATTCTCAGCATCCACAAGAATTCAGGTTACCAGCAGTAATCATACAATAAAAGTTCACTGTTGTCAACAACATTATCCATTTACAAAGCTAGATAATGTAAATCTTATTTATTTATTTTTTCAGTTCAGTTTGGAAGAGTTGGGCACATCTCCGCTGCAAATTTTTTATCTGGTTATTTTTCCATAATAGGTGCTGGACTGTTGATCGTCTCGCTAAAAGAGCTCTGCCCCATCCTGAGGCCTGCCCTTTCTGTGATCAAGCCGAGGAAACCATCCATCATCTTTTAGTTGGCTGTGTTTTCACTCGCCAAATTTGGGCTCTTATCTTCCAGCAGCTGGATCTCGTTAATCTGATGCCTGACCTTTCTGTTTCTCGTTTCTCTAAATGGTGGTGGTCAGCGATCTCACGAGTGCCCAAGGATGTGAGGAAGAGGCTCAACTCTTTGATTATCCTGGCCGCCTGGAAGTTTGGAAACATCGTAACTCATGTGTTTTTGACCATGTTAGGCCATGTATTCAGGAGGTTCTCAGGGCAATCTGTACTGAAGGTAATTTGTGGCGCAGTGCTGGAGCAAAGAAGCTTCAGGAGCTCTTGGCCAGGTCTCTGACTCTGGGATTTTAGGTGTTGGAGGTCACTGGTCAGGTGTGTGTGGTGTGTGTGGTGGTGTAGTAATGTAATTAGGAGGGTCTTTCCAGACTCATGTTTCTTTCTTCTACCTTAATGAAATGACACACAATTCTCTTGCGTTGTTCGAGAAAAAAAATATTTCAGTTATTGCTTCAGTATGCATGCTTCCACCAGTTGGTAAAAAAGTCCACTGGGTCCGGCCTCTGGGAAACAAAGCCAAATAGCAGCAAGGTTGAACTACCACTTTCTTCTCTTTGTATCATATACTATTATCTATGTCTCAAGTTAGTATTACTTCACTGGAGTAGGATCTCATGCAAGAATTTTTACATGAGATGCAAATATAATTGATTTGCTAAATTTGCTAAATTACCATAATTCAAACATGTGTGCATCTGAATCAGGCTCAAATTGGCTCAAGCACATTGAGCTAAACTTTCTCGACATATAAAGGCAAGCCTACGAGTGCTAGACAAAACCAAACAAACTTCCACCAGGATCCCTTCATACAATACAGAGTTTAACTTCAGATTATAGTCTCTACAAAACAGTGATTTCACAAAAACTGTCAAACAGAGACTTATTATCAATTAATCAATAAAAGGAAACTTATTACTTATATAAATTATTTCAGAAGGGCTATGGCATAGCTTTTTAGGAGAGGATTTGACATACAGGAGGAAGAAATTTTCACAGTGCAAATAAACAACGAAAGACAAGGAGGTACTAAAATATAGTGTTGACCTAATTATTTGTTGAGGATAAGTATCTGATTTACAATAGTATGAGTCCTAGCGTTTGCGAAAAAAAATAGAAGAGATCAACTAATTTATTCCAAGTTGTCGTTGCTTCATATGATTTTCTGATTTCAAAGCATACGTGGAAAACACAGGATGTGTGATACATTAAAGCAGTGTCAAGTAGAAAATGCATTACTGTGTATTCGTTAGTGGGTCACTTGGAGTTGTGTTATCCAACAACCTAGCATGCAAATGTGCACTTGCCTCCCTTGCAGTGGGTTCAGTTCCTGCAGAACCAAGTGTTCGTGCTCTCCCAGGAAACCTTGGGTCTTCTCCTTCCTACAGGAGAAAAATCAGAGAAGCCATGACCTCACACTACCTCTGTTCCAAAAAGAATGCCACTTAAGTTTGGCCTAAGCCAAACTATCTTAGGTTTGACCAAGTTTATAAAGAAGATTATCGACATTTATGAGACCAAATATGTACACTATGAAAATATATTTCATGATAATTTCACTTAGGACAAAACTAGAATGAGATTCTTTTTGGGGCAAGGGAGTATAATGCAAGGAACCAGCTAATGACAAGTTGACAACAGCCTTTAGCTCCAAGCGAGATAGGTAGGTAACCCATATTTTAGAGAGAACATCATTTATGAATTTGTAATGTACTGGTCGACACAGAAGGACAATATTAAAACGTATCAAGTGGTATCGATCTTGAAATTAACTACCATAACCAGCAATATAGCAGGGCGGAGGTTTTACTGTGTAATTGTCCAAAGTAACTCTGTTCATGGAACTTTTAGTATTTTTTTTTAAAGACTCACAGTAAGGTGTCAAAAAAAGTGCAGCACCCTTTTAAGAATGCAAGTGCCAGCAAAGGAGAAATTTTTGTTTTATTTAGCAGAATCTCTGGAATAAGCTTCTATCAATTGGATGATCAAATTGCACAAAAAGTCACATAAAAAATTGCTATTATGTTGTGTTCTTCCATGGAAGAATTCAGTTTTGATCCAGGTCCCTCAGAAGCTTTAACAAACAGCTTCCAGGAAAATCTACATGAATCAGAAAGCTATTTCTAATGATTCCTCAGTAGATCAAAACTTTTAGCATGCATGTCTAGAACTCCTACCGAAAGCCACAGAATAGGTGAAAAACAAATCAGATTGGAGAAGCCCCAAAAGCCTTCCAGGTTATAGTAAATTTCTACAATGGTTGCTTAAACCCGATGTAGAGGATGAACATCACCAACAGAAAATTATTGGTATGAGTGTATTTGAGTATATGGCATTGCTATTTTTTCAATACCTGAGCAGGTGTTGTGTGTGTTGTGGTAGGCATCCATGAAGATATGTTTCTCAAGAAATTTCCATTTATGATCGCACTGTAAATTAAAATAATAATATATTACTTCTGTGAGCATTACATCAAATCAAAAGGAATCAATCTGAAAACAATACCTTGGTGTGGCAGACGTGTTTGAGTATGTAGGAAGCTGACCATAAGTAGTGCCTCCAGTGCACAGAATAAAGCCAGGACGCCTCACACAAACAGACTGACATCCAATACATTAGGCAATAAATACAGATATAAGAAACATCTCATACAAAAGATGGATAATATGGTCAGGATAACTTAAATCATTTAGGCAAAACTTACTAGTGCTGACAAGCCCTCAATTTTTGAATAAAATGATGGCCCCGGAAGCAAGTAGTTGAACAGCCCATAAGTGTCTGGTGCCAAATAAATAAGCTTAGCAAGGCATATGTTTAAAAAATATAATCTAGTGCGTGAAAACTTAAGGAATAAGAAGGATATAAGTGACAAACATGCAAATCCTGACAAGATGCCGCACAGGTGCCCCAGCAATGAAATATTGCTTGCGAGAAACTGAAACAGCACCAGCAAAATCCACGCATACCTGACATTGTATACATTTAAGTTTTCTTTACATAAAATATGTGTCTCCAATACCATCTAGTAACCAGAAGTGAATAAAATCGATACGTGCAAAGAATGAGTACCATTTTGCAGGAACATTGAAGAGGCCGAAGACACTGGAAAATGAGAAAGTATGTCAGACTATATGCAATTAATTTCACAAAATTGAAACACAACTAATATCATTTAGAAAGTTAGAAAAAAAGTAGAAATTCTTTGGGCATGCAAGGAAAAATATTTCTCAAATCCAGAAATTTAAATTGAACCCTTCTAAATAGTTTCTTTTTACTGATGGAATTACTAGCTCTTACCACTATATATAGGGCATACAAGTTAGCAAAAAACAGGAACTAAAAGGTCTTGTTGGGAATGTTGTGGGGATAGATGTCTAATGCAAACTCATGTTCAGGTGTAGTCATGATAACTTTCCACTTGAACGACAGGGCCAGCATGGATGGAGATGGATACCAAGGTTAAATAGAAAACTTTCTGAATAACTCCCTCGCATGCAGGAGAACGGAATCCTCTTTGGATTCTCATCTTCTCAAGATCCACTAAATTTTCCCATAACTGCATAGCTTCAGCACATATAAAATTGCACTAGATGTGTCCCTTTATAATAGTGTAAATTTTCCCATATCAGTAATTGCTTAGAATAGATAAATAACAAATAAATAATACTCAAGCTGTGTATTGTGACTATTCAAATGTGTAACCATGCAATATGACAAGAAATTCAAAAAAATTACACAATTTACAATCAAAGGAATCATATATTCGGTGTGCACATAAGATGGACATAATTCCTAGGCATCCCTCAGCAATCAGCACAGACAATTTGAGTGCACAAACTCTTACTTTTACATAAAATGTATATGTTAAATTCTTGTTATGCATTCGTATATCTGCTAAAAGCTTGTATAGGTCGTCAAATATGATCAACATAGAAAGCAACACACCTTCGTGATTGCACACCACTCAGACTTGTTTCAATGACAATCATTGAGAATATAACTCCAGAAAAGCCGATGGAGCATTCACGCACAAGATTTGGAACAGGATACAAAGGATTGTAAGCCACCAAGAAAGCAATTGTGAGATGCAGAATTGCATTTGTTGTTGCAAGAAGGAACATCAAGAATAAGAGGCGGACTGATCCCATAATCCTCTCCAACTCAGTGCCCAAGGGTACCAAGGCAAGCATGTTGAATAGCACATGAAGCAGAGAACCATGAAAGAGAACAGATGTGTAGAACCTGTACACTGAAGAAAATTATGAAGTATGTCAGGGCACACAATTAGATATACCAAAGAAAAAGGGAAAGTCTGGCACAACCGGAACGGGTAGGAAAAAACTATGGCTAAAGCATGTGTACATCAAATAGTTCTTTAAAAAATGAATAAGCAGTTTTGGAGCTTCTTCAGTGTTCAGAATATTAGAGTGGTCAAGATTTTATATTAACAAAGCTGTTGTCGTTTCTCAGGATATCACACCAGCCAATAGCAGATAACCGAGTATTCACTACCATCAAGAGTGCAAATAGAACTTGGATTTAACACAACTAAAATTTGCCACAGAAAAAGAGTACAAGTAAGGTCTCAAAAGGTCCATACTAAAAAATCACAAAGGAAATTTTCTTTTGCATTATACTTGATGATTCTAAAATGTTGAAGAAACCTGTTAAGTTACACAGAGAAGCTTGAGAACTATACCTTGAAAATGTGATGCTACTGCTTTAGGCAAGAAGCATATCTCCGCATAGGAGTCATAGCCCATCAACAAGCACAGCAGATAAATTACTCCACATATCAAGACAACACCAGAAGTAACGAACGGAATGCTGCTCCACCACTGATTCAACCTAGTTGGAATCCCAGCCTGCGTCCATGGAAAAATGTCATCATAACCATAAGTTAAACTGTGTGTCGAAACAAACCCCATGCTATCATCTAGATACATACACCAGTATAACACAATAAGCCCCATTCCATGCTATCATCTGGATACATACACCAGTACACCACAATGAGCCCCAAACAATATCGTGACAACTTAATACCCAACAGCAAGGGGCCCAAACCATCTGCGCAGAAACCGCATGTCACAGCAGAAGCCTGTTCCAGAGTATGTAAACCACCCCATGCCCAGCTCAATTTACATGGTCAATCCCCTCACAAGTCACAAATAAACCCCATAACCAAAAACACCGCCCCACGCCTTGAACTGCACCCCCAATCCCTGCAGGCCGCAGCAACCAGCTCAAACCCTGTCAATCGAGACAGATTTCGCCGACCTTAGCAGAGCGCCTCTACACGGATCTCTCCTGTCTCACAAAGGGGGATTGAAAACCATTTCCGCAGACACATGAAGCGAATGCGCCTCAGATCCAGAGTAGGCCGCCGGAAACCCACTCCACAATCGGAACCAGGAATAGAAATCGCACCTCTGTGATGATGTTGGGGCGCATCTCGGACACGCCGCTGCCGCGAGTAGCCGAGGGGATGGGATCGATGCTTCGGGGGCGACGGGGAAGGGCACACACCTCCACACCACCAACCGAGATCTCGAGGGTTTTGGGGGGACCCGAGCAATTGAGCCGTTGCTTGCTTTTCCGGATTGAAGGGGGTGGGGCGTCGCCGGGTCGGGTCCTCTTTTTTTTGCGGAAAATGTCGAAGCTTCCAGGGCTCACGGCGTCACGATTCACGAGCATTCATGCCGTGAAAAGCAGGGTGAAGGATCAGTGGTTGGGCCTGTAATGTCAGTTTCAGATGATTTAGAATAGAAGTCCGAACGACCCCACACGGTGGATCTGCCGTGCGGGAAACGGGTCGTCGGGCCTTTTGCCGGTGGCTCTGCATTTGTTGCGCTGGTGTTGTGGGTTCGGCTTGGCCGCATCAAACCGTATCGAGTGCGCAGCTCTGGACGAGCATCTCCAATCATTATGTATTTGGGCTATGCATTTACCAAAATGTATAAAACTCTAAAAAAACCCCTCCAATCGTTATGCATTTGGACTTTGCATTTTACATAGCTATGCATTTGGAGGAGAAACTTGGCATATATGCCAAAGGAGTCCGGCTATGCAAATACACATCCCGGCTTTCTCGGTCTCCCCTGGCGCGCGATTCTCTTTCCCTCCGCGGTTTTCTTCGCGCCGCCAGAACGCATCTTCTCCCTTCGTGCGTTTTTTTCTCGCCGCCAGAACGCATCGCCGCAACTTCATCGCTGCATAGCTGATCGAGCTCCTGGGCGACTCCTGCTCGAGCTCCTGGGTGACTCCTCCGATCTGGAACTGCACTGCTCCTGGGCTTCCTGCTGCTCGAGCTCCAGGTACGTGATTCCGCTACAATCTAGTCGGGGATACTCGATACTCGGCACTCCGGCGATCGCGAGTCCGCTACCGTCACCTGAACAGGATCGGATTTCAGTTCGCCTGAACGTGTTCGAGTTCGCCTTAACTCGGCCTTAACATTATTTGTTCAAAAAATATTTATGTAGTATATTCATTGTCTGATATGTCTTGACGACTCCATTTATGTTATCCTATTTTGTAGATTCGTTCAAATGGATGACCTTGAACTCTATACAGGCATACTCGAAGCTGATTCTGAACATATTCCTGGCTTAAACGAATTGCCCTTTACACTAACTCCACAAAGCCAGGCAAATAGTAATGCTATGCCTCAAGAAACTCAAGAAGATGTTTCCCTAGTGGATCCAACCGAAGTAGGTGCTACCCGTAGTGCTTGGAAAAATCTTTCACATAGGTCTAAGAAATTTGATCAAGAGGAAGACAAAATAATATGCGCAGCTTGGTGTAAGGTAAGCAAGGATCCTATTCATGGGGCAAATCAAAGGCAAGCAACATTCTGGGGTCGAGTTCGTGCATACTTTGATGAACATAAAAAAAACTGAAGCTGCTAGGACAGAAAATTCAATTATGCATAGGTGGGGGACTATTCAGAAGGAAGTGAACAAGTTCTGTTCAGCCTATGACAAGATTCTTCGTAGGAATGCTAGTGGAAAGACTATCCAAGACATGGTACACTTTCAGAGTTGGTTATTTTGTACTTGTTAAATATTTGGTTAAGTTTACACATTCAAACATTTTTCTTATTTTCAATTGTGCAGATTAGTGATGCTTTGGAGACCTACACGGCAGACGACGATGAGCATAAGTCGTTTGCTTTTATGCATTGCTGGTACAAGCTCAAGGATGAAGACAAGTGGAAGTCATGGAGGCTTGAACAAGGTACGAAGCAGAAACAAGCCCCTAAGAGAAAACAGACTCCACGCCGAGCACAGGGGACGAAAAGAACAATGCTGAAGGACTAGAGGTTCCAGACGCAGGTTCCGCAGAACGTAAGAGGCCACCGGGTCAGAAGGAGGCAAAAAAAGCTAAGTGGGGAGGCAACGATGCTTGCATTGTAGTGCTGGACAAGTTGATGGAGAAGAAGGAGGCACGGGACAAGGAAAGAGAAAAGGCGAGAGAGGCTTCAGCAATGGTAGACAAGGATTCAATTGAGGCGGAGAAGAAACTTGCTGAAGCAACCCTGATGAAGGAGGAGAAAGACATAATGCTAGCGGACACGAGCTCCCTCGACGCGGACCAGCTGAAGTGGATTCAGATTATGAGGAAGAAGATCCTTGCGCGACACGCGGAAAATTAGATTTTGCCTAGGACTTGATGTCATATTTCCTATATATATTTGTGGTGAGCTATGGTGTTGCATCGAATGAATGTCACGACGTGCATGGTCCTGTTCACCTTTGATCAGGTGCTGCTGATGCCTGGTACTGATTGTGTGACAAAAAAGAAAGCTGCTCCTGCTCATTGCTACTAAGATACAACTAATTTGTGCCCATCAGTACACAGTTTGATAAGATATGGTACCAATATGAAACTAATTCATTACACACTTTGGTTAAATATGCTAACAATATATAAAACTAATTCAAGATGCTGGTTCCATGGGTATAAATCAGGATGACGATTCCAAAGGTGCTCGATTAGATCTTCTTGCAACTGAAAATGTGTTGGCTTGTCTCTAATCTTTTTACTGGCTTCAATAAATTCAGCCAGTGTGCGAGTGGGCGTCCCATGGGAAGGTTGAACATTATCATTTGGGGCATCCGGGAACCGCTCATCAGGGTCCAGAACTCTTTCATCTTCAACAATCATATTGTGCATGATAACACAGGCTCTCACGATCAATGCTAGTGTCTCTCTGTCCCAAATGCGACCTGGATGTGCTATAATGGCAAACCTAGACTGAAATACACCAAAAAATCTTTCGACATCCTTCCTCACAGCTTCTTGTGCTCTTGCAAAATATTTGGCCTTGTTCCCCATAGGATTGGAGATGGTCTTCACTAAAGTTGCCCAGGGGGGTAAATACCATCGGCGAGGAAATACCCCATCCTGTACTCATGGCCATTAATGGTATAGTTCACCTCCGGAGCTTTTCCTTCAGTCAGGTTGTCAAACAGTGGAGACCGGTGAAGAACGTTGATATCATTATGAGAACCAGGCATCCCATAAAATGCATGTCAACACCAAAGGTCATGAGATGCAACAGCTTCTAAAATGATAGTTGGCCTGTTCGCATGACCCTTGTACTGCCCCTGTGATTGCATTGGACAATTCTTCCATTCCCAATGCATACAATCAATCGACCCTAACATGCCTGGGAAACCTCTTTTGTCATTGACTGCCAGCAAGCGTGCTACGTCAGCCTCAGTGGGGTGTCTCAAGTATCCAGCTTCAAATATTTCAACAATTGCAGCAACAAACTTACGCAGGCTCTCAAGGGCAGTGCTTTCACCAATACGGATATACTCATCTGTAGAATCAGCAGAGACTCCATATGTGAGCATACGAAGAGCGGCAGTCACTTTCTGGAAGCAACTCAGACCGAGCACACCACAGGCATCTGTTTTCTGCACAAAGTAATTATCATGTGCTTCAACTGCATCCATGATGCGACGGAAAAGTGGCTTGCTCATTCTGAATCTGAAGAATAAAAAACAAAAGGTCAGCACATTGACATAACAAAACAAATACTATGAATTAATGTAATGTCCAAAACAACAACCTCCGACGGAATAAATCATGACCGTACGTCAGATTCGGCGCCAAATAATCTTGATACATCCTCCGGTGGCCTCCTTCTCTATCGCGAAAAATCATAGCGTGGCCAGGGACCGAACCACCATGGCTACGTTTTTTTGGAAAAAACGTGCGCACAATACAAGCAGCTGCGATCATGTCGTAGGCCTCGTCGTCTGAAGAATCGTCAAGCAATTGGTTTCGGCGACGTGATCTGGAAGCCCTCAACTGATAATAATTGCGCAGCTCAGAACATGGAACAAAGAACACATGAATTGGATCAAGATATTCGGCTACGAAGTGCAAACCTTGGCTATGCGCTGTGCAATACGGCTTGGTCCATTCTCCGGTACCCTGGACCCCATGTTGGCTTCACGAAATTCTCCAGTACCTTGCCTTGACGACGAACTGGCGGCGACCAGGATCTGATGGTGAACGGGAAAGTGATGGCGATCGGGAACTGACGTACGATCGCGAGCTAATGATGAACGGGAAGTGACCGGGAAGTGAACGGGTACGTACGATCGGGAGCTGATGGTGAACGATGGCGATGGTGTTGCTCGTACTTCAGCCACCTCCGATCGTGACCTGATTTGGAAGCGCCTCACCGCGACCTGGAGGAAACGACGGCGGCGAGACGAACAGGGGCGATGTTGGCGCGGGAAATGTGGCGACGTTTGGCGCGAGAAAAAGTGCGGCGCGGGAATATTGCCGAGAAAAAAATATTTTCGGAAAAAAAATACATGTTGGACTATGCATTTTGCATAACGGTTGGAGAACACCCGAATTTAGCCTTGCCATTTTCATTTGGGGGTGCTCCAATTGCCTAAAATGCATAGCTCCAAATGCATAACGATTGGAGATGCTCTATAAATAAGTGTCGTTCTCGCTTCCCGAGAAAAAATTACCGGCAATTATATATTAAAATATATTAATATTTATGTCAAGTGATTACTATCATCGGAAAGATCTTTAAATCTAGTTTTTTAACAAAATTATTTGGAGATGTAAATATTACACATATTTTGTACAAATTGAGTCAAACACGTGGCACGCACACCAACGGCGACACTTATTTAGGGACAGAGGGAGTATCTGCTAATCAAATTACAGAGAAGTGATTTCGAGTTTGGTTTGACTCCAATAACAATGGTGGTTTGGAGCTTCTCCACTGGTTTTATAGATTCTTAAACTTGCGCATGCGCATGAAAACAGTTTCTGAAACCAAAACCCAAATGAAAACAGTGAAACTAAAGCTATTTTTTTTGCCCAAAGCCAAAGTCGAAATTTCATAGTTGGCGTGTGGTGTGGTGGAGGCCAAACCCTGCAAAAAAAGGATGTAGAGCAATACTCCATGCGGATTAATCCGCGTGTGCAGAGTGTGATATACACAATAACCTTTTCCATTGGCTTTGTTCGTTTGAAATAGTCAACTTTAATTCATACAAATCAGTCATGAAACGGTGTTTTTCTCTCACATCAAATTAACAATGTATTTTTTTAATACTACACAAGGTTGTGAATATGGTTGTGCTACATGAAAATTAGTAAGAAGTTGGAGTGAATAATATCATCATTAGTGTGGATTGTAGAAACGAAACAAAAAAAACCAAGGAGCAACACAAAGCAAATGCTAATGAAGGGAATTGTCCCTCCCCACCTACTAACTAAACATAGTATTAAGAGCATTGTCTTTAGAACGGGATATAAAACAACAATTCACTTGTTAATAGAAAGAACAACCAAGTGACGGTGACAAATTAACGTGTGACGAGCAGATATACCATTCAAAATAAAAGGATTCAACTATTCAGTTTAAATGTGTGTCCTTAGGTGGGTGACAACGGTAATCATATTTTTTATTATTTTTAAGATTTAATAGAGCTATTCTTCCAGTGAGAAATTATGTTGATTGTATGTTAACGACAAAGCATCGATAGTGATTTCATCAATTCTATGTGGTAAATGTATATATATGTACATGAGCATTTTTGTGTCTATATTGTATTCGAAAACATAGATAGTCCAAGGGGGGAGTTTTTGAATACTGGCCATACAAATATAGGGTTCCATGGAGTTTCACTTTCATACTAATAATAGAGAAATATATGTACCAATAACTCTGCAACCATACGCGAATATTATTGCTCCAATCTTAATGTTTAATATCTAATTGTTTATCAAATTCCGTTGTAGTCTAGCTGGTTAGGATACTCGGCTCTCACCCGAGAGACCCGGGTTCGAGTCCCGGCAACGGAATCATTTTTTTTTCTCTTTTTACCCACAAGCATGCTTTGTCTTTTTTGTTTTCCATTTTTTTTTTTGCGCACAAGCATTTTTCATCTCTTTGATTAGCAAAAGGAAAGATAAATTGGGCACGAGCATTCTACTGGCAAAATCAAACTCCTCCCACTTGATAAAAAACCTCCCACAGTCCCACTTGATTAGGAATAACAAGAACAGATAAATTGGTAATGCAAGCAGAGTGATACTGCCAAAAAAAAAAAATTCTCCCATGCATCTCAGTTGCCGGGAGAAGTACCAGAGGCACCTGGCCAGAAGATAAAAAAAAAAGCACAGCACAGGAATCGCAGCAGCGCTCTCAGTGTCACTGTGTCAGTGTGAGGGCAAGAACACGCCTCCAGGCTTCGGGAAAAATCTGAAACAATGTATTTTCTGAAATTTTGTTTGCTTTGCTAAACTATGTACCTCTACGAGCTTTTGTCTGGGTCATCTAACCACTTCTAGAATCATTTTTTTTTCTCTTTTTACCCACAAGCATGCTTTGTCTTTTTTGTTTTCCATTTTTTTTTTGCGCACAAGCATTTTTCATCTCTTTGATTAGCAAAAGGAAAGATAAATTGGGCACGAGCATTCTACTGGCAAAATCAAACTCCTCCCACTTGATAAAAAACCTCCCACAGTCCCACTTGATTAGGAATAACAAGAACAGATAAATTGGTAATGCAAGCAGAGTGATACTGCCAAAAAAAAAATTCTCCCATGCATCTCAGTTGCCGGGAGAAGTACCAGAGGCACCTGGCCAGAAGATAAAAAAAAAAAGCACAGCACAGGAATCGCAGCAGCGCTCTCAGTGTCACTGTGTCAGTGTGAGGGCAAGAACACGCCTCCAGGCTTCGGGAAAAATCTGAAACAATGTATTTTCTGAAATTTTGTTTGCTTTGCTAAACTATGTACCTCTACGAGCTTTTGTCTGGGTCATCTAACCACTTCTATTTTCTCAGTTATCCAGTTGGCCAATATCTACAGAACTAAGCACACACTATAATCTGCACCAGCCAGGAGCCCAACAGCGCCGCTCAACCATCAGCATGCTACCCTCAAGGCCTCAAGGGATCAGGGGGCAAAATGACTGAAAGAATGGAAGAATCTATGAACTGTCAATGTCATCAGAAGAATGAATAACTCTGGGGCGGTCTTGATCTGCAGCCATTGCTTGAAGCTCGCACAGATGTTCTGGTATCAGTGTGCCCAGCTGAGGGTTCTGTGGGTTCTCCGCATATGCAACATGGTAAGCAGCCACACACGCTTGTGGCCACGCAATCATCATCCGACACTGCCACAAAAAGCAAGAAAACGAAATCAGAAACAAAGGGTATACAAACAACAAAACATCATCCACACTAGGTAATCTATTCGCCTTTTTTGTGTGTGTGGAAGATAATGGTATCTCATTTTCATGTAGCCCTGATTCCCTCATAGCAGAATAATCTAGAACAATAAGGTGGAGAGGTAGCCACATTACACATCCTACTAAGACCACGAGTAAAGCAATATGGTTGCTTGCTGGTGACTAATATATATTTTCCCATGTCAACTATAATAAGCAAACCTTAGGATGGTATCAACTAAAATCTTCTTAAAAACATGGTGTGGCATACAAAATGCTGAAATCAGCAGAAATATGTTGCTTTTAGACAAAAGTACATAGCCGATTCAATAGGGTTGCACTAATAATACTGATAAACACACAAAAAAATAGGAGTGAGGTTGGGTGCAATACCATATAATAACCGATTAGAAACGCATAGATGGCTATGGGCAAAGCTAACTTCTTCTGTTCTTTATCCATGGCTAGTGCCCATGATCCAGAAACCAGTGAGGCCAATGCGCCTGATGTAACAGAAGAAAGGAAGCAGAACGAACCAGTGAGGTCTGAATCAACAAGCTCTGCTATTCCACGGAGAACAAAAAGGGACCACACATCCCGCGAAGCCACACAGAATGCCTTCCCCCGCGCCCCCACATGCACAAAACCCCAACGGTTAGCACGTCCCAGCATCTTCTCTGATACAGCAAAGCAGCAGCCCTGTCCTGAGAAAATGAACTCGTCATTGCCCCCAGTTGCCGTTTTCATTGCTCGAGCCAATCCCCGCACTGCTGAGTTCACTGGCACAGCCATTGCACCCATGCATATGTCCCCAAAGACTGGTCCAAATACCGTGCCACAAAATGCTTCCACAGCACCACCCGGAATGCGAATCCCATAGACGAGACGCCCATGTGCCAGTTTTGCCACAGCCACATAGACAACATAGCGCAGTACCTGCATGGTCCATGCCATGCTCACTAGAAGTGCTGCCACATAAGCCACCCGGTAGTTCATGAAGTGCCCTTCTGCAGCAGCAATGCAGCTGATGGCAACTGTCCAGAAGGCCATATACCCAAACGTTGCAAGAAGGACATAGACAACAAGGCATGAAGTAGTAGGCGGCAAATGTGCCCCGACGACAGAAACAGAAAGCATATCAGAGGCATGCTTAAGACGTGGGCCAGTGGCCCAACAACTGTATAATCCGGCTGCAATTGCAAATACAACTACAAGCGCTCCAATACCAAGTGCAGCAGTATTGCCAACTAGAAGTATGACTACATCACAAGCAAGTGCAGAAACAGGGGCAGCCCAGAGAGAGGTCTTGATGGCTTTTGGAGGGTTTGTGACAGCAAGGATAACCCAGAAGCAGGCAGCAATTGTGGATACTATGACAGAGGATACTAGAGGGATGAAGTTGGAGAAGGGCTTGTAGGCAGGGTTCTGGTGGGAAGAGGCCTGGACGCCTAGGAATGCTGTGAGGGCAATGAAAGCAAGCAGATGTAAGATGAATAGCAACTTTGTTACACTGCCTGTGAAACCACTGCAGCAACCACGACTATCCTGGACCTCAATGTTTCCAAATGCCGGGGAATAAATTTGCTCTTCAATTTCAACAGCCGCCTGAGGAAGATTTGGAATGTTAGTCAAGTGAAGCCAGTTCAATCAGAAACACAAAAATTCAGTAACAGGAAATGTGCTCTTTCATTTCTTACAAGCTTAGGTCAATAGGCAAAGCAGTAGAATTCTGAGCAGTGGCGGAACCAGAACTTTTGATTAAGGGGGGCCCGACAATACAATTTCACCTCGTAAATATGATAAATATATACATTTCAATAGATTTTCAACATTTTTACATATATATTTAATATTCATAAAAAAACACAAAATTATCATTAAAAATAGTGAAATTATATTTTTTATGTATATAATTTAATTTATATATATATATTAAACATTTTTTACTGTTCATGGGGGGCCATGGCCCCTGCTGGCCCCCCTGGTTCCGCCTCTGATTCTGAGTCATTTAAACAACTAACCAAACTCAGTAACTCACATACATCATTAGTTGTTAGCTTTTGTTCAATTTAAGACATATAAGAGTGCTACTATCAGCATTATACTGTTCTTAAAGCCATAATGCAAATATAATAATTGGATGTGAACTATGAAACAGAAAATTCATGCTGAAAGGAATGGCCTGTCGATACTCATAAGACATATGAAAAAAACGAGCTGTGTCATACATGTGTTACGCTAGTGCAGAGCAGAAGATGATGCTAATGTAAAGGAGAATAATGAGGGAGGGGGAACAAGTTGGTCTAACTGCATATCCGAAAATTAACTAATTTCACCTGAAGGCAAGCATTGTCATCAGTTTAGGTGCTTTGGAAAAAACAATGAACCTAAACAAAGGCTTAATATTGGAGTAATGCCTAGGGGGGAAACTTCCATTCTACCAATGTAATGTCCACAAGATTTCCCCTTAAAATACAGTCATACAACATTCTTTTAAAAACGTAAGCAACAATTACTAATTCCTTCCAAAGTGAACCCAACTGAAATTGCTAGGATGCTATTTTTAATTTGCCGGACATTGAAGCTGGCACAAGTCCTTTAAGCTAACTAGAATGGGATGATAAATCAGTGTTTGTTGGGTCAAATTACATTTACCCGTTGAGGCTGCAATTTAAAGGTATATTAGCAAGTACCACTAGTTATTGCACATTATGATGATAAGAAACTCTATCACAATAACGACGCGTACAAACGGAATGGCCACAATGGCCGATTAACTAATAGCATGGGCATCAAATTGTGAAGGGCATAACAGGAACAATGACAATAAAAACTAACATGTATTTTTAGATGCCTTATATTACCATCACAACAGACTTCATGGAGATTGGCTTCAATTACCTTGGAGTCTCCCATGTTTCCACAATTGGACTATTATCTATATCCTTCCATTACTGAACTACTACTGCTTGATGATAGCAATCAGCATTAAAATGTCTTGCAGACTGCAGTAGTATTTCAACTTCAACTGCATGGAGGTATCTCATGCTCCCATAATTGCACTACAAGCACTGAATGTCCAGCTATGCCTGTGCGCTACTGCACGGTCACTCAACACAACAACCATGCACCATTACAGGCTTAAACAACTGCAATCCTGCCTTCTGGTTTCAAAATTCCTACCCAAACGCCATTCTGCGCTACCGTACAAGTGCGAAAGCTACCACCAAATGAATTAAACGATTCGATTCGACCCAAAATTGCAAATACGGAAGCCTAACGAAGCCACCGGCTCGCATCGTGGCGAGCTCAAATAGACCAGGCAGCCCACCAACCACCCACTTGAGTAGCGAATTTCTGTTTCACTTCACCGCGTCAATTTCAGTTTCCACCGTCTGTTTGGAAACAGAAAGGAAGCGAGCACCGTCGGTTTCAGTTGCACACAGGCAGAGCCGCAGAGGAAGGAGAGGAGGGGAGCGGAGCGGAGGGGATGCAGCGCGTCCGTCACCTGGTACGGGCTCGCCACCGGCGTCGTCCTGGCCGTGGACGCCCCGGCAATGCCGCTGCCGCCTGAGAAAGCCGCCGTGATCTCGCCGCCCTGCCTCGCCATCCGGCCGCCCCCACGCGCCCTTCTCTGGTGTCCGCGGCTTTGCTTGAGTCTAGTGGTCTCGTCTCATCTTCTCCTTTGTGCTCCTCCGCCTTTCGCTTTCGCGGCGGTCGTGGCTTTCGCTTGCTTCGCCTGCTCTGCTTCGTCTCTCTCTCTGATGGATATCGCCACAGCCAAGCCCACAGGACCGGGAGGAGGAGGGAAGTGGGGTTCGTGGGGGCGTGCGGGCACCGCCTGGTAAGGGGTTGGTTGCATCCTCTTCGCGCTGTGTTGTGTTGTTGGCTTCTTCTAGCATCTTGCCTTGTCGGCTTGTCGGGCTCAGCAGTCAGCACTCGCAGTCGCAGGCAGAGAGGTTGAGGAGGTGAGCCTACCCCTGTACGGTGGGTGCGATGACTGTAACGGTGACGGGGCAAAAGGGCCGCGGAGTTCGTGGCTTGGTGGGTTTGGACTTTGGACGTTTGGTGGGGGCCGTTGCACCGATTATACGTCAGCGCGTTCGGCTTCCGACTGTCGAGGGAGTATTTTCTTCGTCTCAGAATATAAGACATATACGTATTTTAAAATTCAAACTTTATTAACTTTGACCGGCAACAAATCACGTCGATTGATTGTTTGTCGTCAAACACCTCGCCAGCCGTCATGCACACATCCATGGGCGCGGGCGGCTTCGCCATCCACTCCGCCCCTGGATGCCCCAGCGACAGCCTGCCGTCCGCGTTCGTCTCCTCCCTCGATGGCACTTGCATCCGTGGCCACCACATACTGTGCCGAGCTCGGCCTTGGCAACCATGGACGATGATGGCAACGAGCCCTCCTCGTCGGGCAAGTGTAGGCGCGGATGTCGCAACCGGAGGACAGGCCACCACACGGGCAAGGACCCGGTCACCGCCGAAAGCTGTTGCCGTCGCATGGGTGCTGGCAGCCTGGGCACCGGCGTGTGCACGTGATCCTCAACTACCATTGTGAGCTACGGGATTCTTAGCGTAGCTAATTTCTTTTGTTTGTGCTGCATATTAAATTTTTTTCCTATAGAAACTACTTCTAGATATCATGCATTGGGGAGAATCGTTTCTAGTTGTTAGGTCTTAAAATTATAGAAACTATGGATGATTTCTGTATTGGGAGTGCCCTTATGCTTTATTTCCAAATTTCCAATGATTAACGTCGCTTTTTCCCCAATGATAGTGCCCCAGGATAGGTATGTCTATGGGATAGGTAGCCCAATAGGGCTCCTTTGGATTGTAGGATCTGTAAAGGATTTTTGTAGGAATACTGTTCATGAAGGATTTGTTCCTATCCAATCATTTGGTTTACAGGAAAGATGAATAGTGTTCCATAGGAATTTATCCCTATGCATGCCGATTCCAAAGGATTCGTAACATCCAATCATATCTCTTGTTAAATTCCTGTGCACGAGGTACGAGGAACCCAGTGTTGCTACTACTGGATAATTATGGTTCTTGCATTAAAAGGAAATATTTAGCCATATCTAATCAGCTAGTTAAAATAAAAAAAACTTTATTATAGCTAAAAATCTTTTTGGATTCCTATGGTTTCCCTTGAGCTAGCCAAAGGGCCATTCCATGAAAATTCCTATAGTTTCCAATCCTTTGTTTTACCTCTACAATCCTACAAAATTCCTATATTTCTCCTATTCCCATATTTTTCTTTTCCTATGTTCCAAAGGAGCCCTAAGCACGGCACCCATGGAATCCACGACAGGAAAAAAATGACTGTCTATTATTGTTTGGTCAGCTATATTTGCATCTGCACCTGTGGTGAAACATGTCTATCTATTCCAATCTGCACCTGTGGTATTAATATTAGATTAGATGCTTACCATTTTTTACTAGTTATTTTTAATGGTAGAAAATATGGCCATTATTGTCTTATTGATAGCGAAGAAGATACATGCGTGTGAGAGCAACTCCAACAGTTTTGCATTTTTTGTTTGGCAAAATATGGTATTTGCCAACTCTCAAATTAATATGGCAAAGATAAAAAGAGTCAATCTTCAACGGTTTTGCATTTAGACTTGACAGAACTAAAAAATTGTGCGCGCGAGAGGAAAATATCCCACAGGAGTAGCACGCAAGGGAACCACCGCTTGTCATATATGCCAAATATCACCCGATGTTTGCCAAGTTGCTAAAAATACCAAGCTCATTTGTCAAACCGTTGGAAAGGAGATTTTTAGACTTTTTTTACAAAAATAAGAATGTAAAGTTCATTTGCAAAACCGTTGGAGATGCTTGTATGTGTTGTTTGAACTTGCAAAGTGTGACCATACAAAGTATATATGGTCTGTGAGCGTTTGCGTTTAAGTTGTATACGGAAGTGAGAGAAGTCTTTTTGTCTACTATACGTATTGCAAAAGGGAAGAAATGGAGTAGGGATCCAAGACATGGAGCGACCAAAAGCACAAGAGGCACATGTTGAGAAATCAGAAGGAAAGCAAAAGGCTACAAAAAGGTTGCTGTGAGTATGGTGGGCCTGCTTGGCAACTTTGCCGGGCTTTTGTAAAGGAACGCAGGATGGAATGGATAAACAACCAAGCGTTCCGAAAGGGAATGGTTGGTGATTGTTGCTGAACTCGCTGGTCGCTGCTGGCCCATGGAGAACAGTCAAAGCCCATAAGGCCATAAGGTGGTTGTGGGCTGTGGCACGTACACTTTCACCTCACCATGTTGTTCCGTGTTCGCAAAGGCATTTCTTTGATTGTGTCGTAGCGCCAATTTTAAATATACAATCATAAAATACCACGAATTGTTTCCGAGAGCTACTACGATGGCAGTGTCTATATATTACTAGGTAGGTTAGCGCGCTTCGCTGCGCACGCTACTGCTGTGTTGATATAGAATATTTTAAATGTCATTAAAAACCCCTTAGATATTTAAGTAGGTTAGTTAGAGGTACTATTTTAAATGTTGCTCTTGCTTTGTATAATGTTATTATCTTTAAGCTTTAAATACTCCTTGAAAAAAGATTATACAAGGGGTTGGCTGAGATTGTTCTGCTTCACGTTTTTTAGCCATACGGTTTTAGCTTCACGTGCACTATTCGAGAAAAAAATATGGATTTGTGAGAGCACTTAAAGAGGTATTGTACTTCACAAACTCTAGCTTTTTCTACAGCGGCTATATGTTAGAGTTTGTGAATTACTGTCATGTGGATGAGGCTTTCACAAACTGGAGGTGCACAAAACATGAATCCTTGCTTCACGGAATCACGACCAAGGAGACGTAGTCTCCCATTCAAGCAGTGCCTGGTTGATCGCATGCATCCGTCACACTCGCGCTCGCCACCATGATCTCGTAGAGTCGGCAAGTGAGGTGTGAACAAAGGAAGTAGAATTTTTTTAGGAATAAGATCTTGTTTAGTTCTCAGCCCGAAAACTTTTCACCTATCACATCAAATGTTTAGACACATTCATAAAGTATTAAATGTAGAATAAAAAATAACTAATTACACATATTAGAATATATAACTTTGCGAGACGATTTTTTAAACCTAATTAGTCCATGATTCGACAATGTTGTACTACAGTAAACATATATTAATGACGGATTCTATTTTTAATAGACTAAATTAGTGCTGCAACATTCCATATGATAGCTAAAAAGTTTTCATCCTCCAACTAAACACCACTAACAAAGAACATAAATCAAGGTATAACGACGACACTAGAGTTTGCGTATTCGTGTAGGAAATATGTCAATTATGTATAAGTCGCATAACAAACCATGTCATGTGCTAGTTCATCAACAGTAGTAGGAACGTCCGGAGGACACGAATCCTCCCGTGGTCATAGTTTTCACAAGGGTGGTTAGCGCGCTTCGCCGCGCTTGCTATTGATACAATTGTTAAAGTCTCATAAGTGCCTCTGTTCTGCTGTGTATGGATATGTTTAGTTTTTAACCTATAAATTTGATAAGCCTAAACAGTACGAATGTGTTTAGTTTTTATCCTATAAATTTTCCACTTATTACATCAGATGTTTTGACCTTACATGAAGTACTAAATATAGACTAAAAAATAACAACATAAATTCAAAATAATTTGCGAGATGACTAATTTTTTAAGCCTAATAAATTCATGTTTTGATAATATGGTGTTACATTAAACATTTGATAATTATTAAAAATTAGACTTATAAATTCGCCTCACGAATTATTCTCTAGTTATGCAATTAGTTTTGTTAATAGTATTTAATACTCTAAATTAGTGTTAAACACCTGATATGACATCCCAAAACTTTTTAACTTGGAAGTAAACAATCTATAAATATATGAGTCACTATACCAGCATGCGACCTGTTCAAAAAGATATTTACATGTCGCGTCAAAGACATTGGCCGTATAAGCATAAAACACACGCAAGTATTAGGAGAACATCGTTCCACAATTAGAGTTTATATTATTGGACGCGCTATCGTCGCACCAGTTTTTAACAGAAAAAGATAACTATAAAAATTCTTAAAAATAAAAAAATAGAAAAATATAAAAAAGTAAAAGGAAAGGAAAAAAGAAAGAAAAAATAAAAAAAAAGCTACAGTAACCTAACCCCGCGGGAGGGCGTCAATCCTCCCGCGGGTAAAGATTGTATTATTCAGAATTATATTTTGCAAAATTCGAAACACAGTAGTTAAATTTGGACCTGGTTCGCCAATTGCCCGTTTTTTTTCCCTAGTGAGATTCATTTTATATTTCTACACGGCAACAGTGAGATCCATATTATCAACTTTAAGCTGATAGGCCGATGCTCATAATTAGTACGGAGTACCACTCTACCATCTCACTTCATTAGGACACGTATTTAATTAACCAGTAATTACACTGTATTATATACTTTTTACAGTAGTATAAAACAAAACTGGTACGATTGCAATAGTATTAAAGTAGTATTAAATTGTAATTATGTACCCCTCCATATCGCACATAGAAGTCATTTTGAATAAGGTTTAGGTCAAGCATTGAGAATATAAATCATCAATAACTTTTAAATTATTAAGTTTAGGGATGTAAAAGTCATATAAATAAATTTATATTGAAAAGTAGTTTCATAAAAATATACACATATCACTTTACAACAAATATTTTTAAAGAAACAAGTAATTTTAAAGAAACAAGTAATCAAAGTTATATTTTGAGGACCGTATCATTGTCTTAAACGATTTCTATTTACGATATGGAGAGAGTATGATATCACATGAATTAGAAAACAATAGAAGCATCACCGAAGGCTTGTCCATCCTTCTGCATGCACCGCGCGAGCATATGAAGATCCGTACGGTGGGAGAGAGCGGTCACTGTCAGTCTGCCACTACTGAGCCCCCGGAGGGTTTGGGTTGAATGTTTGACGGTAGCCATTGGCCATTGGCGACGCTGGCGTCGAATAGCTCCTGTCCCCGAGAAGTCTCCCTGCTTTTGTATAACACCCTATATTAGACTAAAAAACACGTGCAACAAAATTTTTTATTGTTATATATTTCCCTAATGCTACTTTACGAGCGTGCACGCTCGTGCGCTCGGCACGCACAGTCCAATCTGCGGTTGATTTATTGGTCCACCTTCATTGACCGTTCATCTACCTACGTCTTCCACTTTCATCCACAAATACCAACCGACGCTCATTCTCTCTCGAACGGTCTTATCTCTTTTCCTCTCATATATTCCACTCCGCCCCAGATCTAGAATGGCGCCCACCATGACAAGGGCGGAGTCGCGACCATCCAACTCGCAGCGGAGGACGGGCATCGCAGCGGCCTCGCGGCGGACCACGGCCGCGGCGGCTAGGTATCATGCCTCGCGGCGGACCTCGACCGCGGTGGCCTCACATCAGACCTCGACCGCGGCAGCCTCGTGGAGGACGGCGACTGTGGCGGAGGCTGACTTGTGTTGTGGTGCAGCGACTTCGACGGCGGGACACAGAGGGTGTGCAACGACTTTGGCGCCATAGCACGTAGGGCGTAGGATCCGCTGCAGCACCATCTTCCCCTTTCAGGTAGGGCGATATGTGGTGCGGCAGTCAGCGGCGACATTGTTGGGTGATTAATCGAAGACCCGAGAAGGTGCCACGCTCGTAGGTAAGTCAACATCTGCTATGTCCTGGAAGATTTTTTGCATCCCTGATGAACCATGGGAATTGGCTTATTTCGTGTGATTTTTTCCAGGAATTTTTGGTGGATGTTTCAACTTTCAAGTGCATCAGGAGCTCGCTAAGGATTAAGTTGCATGAAGGTGAGTACTGGATTCTGTGCGTTTGGGTGTTTTCTTTCACGCCCTGCTCATTCGATCTGAGATCTGATAATTTTTTTCCTCATTGTCAAGGGGAGACATAGATCAGAAGGAGAGACACTTAGCAAGTTGGGTACTCGTTTCATGTTTATGGACATTCATTTCATATTTTCTTCTCGCTTAAGCAGTCATCTAATATTCTGTTGCGAGGTAAGCTCAAACCAGTGGTTGAGTGGTGATAAGGTTGGAGGAAGTACCGCATACAGATGTCAGTCTTGATTTCGACTCCTGTTTTTACAATCAATTAGCATGTGTTTTTTTTGTGTAACTAGTGTTTTCTATATGCCAAAATAAGTTAGGCACCGAACCCATGTAGTTTAGCTAATTTATTCGGTACCAATTTTCCTGGCATATGAGGTGTCAAATTACTACCTGTTTTTGCAGTTCTTGGTTCCTAGAATATAACCTTTTGTCTTTCTTTAGATAATTGGTTGTTATTTACACCAGCCCCAAGCAAAGCGCATTGGCATAATCTTTTTTAGATACTTAGCGCTATTGGATTAGAATATATCGAGTAGGATGTGAATTGTGATGACTATTTTTTATTACCGGATAGAACTTACATTAATCATCGGTGGGTTCAGCATATCCTTTTTGAGGCCTACACTCTGTTACATGTTGTGTAAGGAATAGATGGCCTCCCAGTTCTTATACAATAATGAGCACATCATTTGTCAAGCTTTAGAACCTTATGGACCTCACAATCATCTGTAAAGCTACAACTAGAATAGGTTTGAAGTAGTCAATAATATTGACATGCATTACGCAAAATTACTTTTCTGCGTCAGATTAGAACACTTTTATGCACGACAAAATAACATTAGTTCATTCAGTAGGCAATAATATACTTCTATTCTGCATAAGAAAAAAAATGCATTTGTGCATCAGGAAATAATACTAGACTTAACTAGGCAAATAACACAGTACAACCCTAGCAATCTTTTGTGGCAATATTCTGAAAACCATCTAAGATCAAGTATTCTATTTCAAGCCTGTATTAGATTAGTTGTAGCATACAGTTCCACCAGGAGGCAATGAATCTAAGCAGTGTTGCATTAGGAAATATTTAGTTTTTAGCATTTTAAGGTATATTGTCTAGCAACTCAGTATATGTTATCTAGCAGTTTAAATCATGTTATTGAGCATTTTCTAGACCCCTAAATAGGTAGTATTCTAATGCACCGCTGGCCATGTTGCTATTAGTTTATTCCTTGGAAACAAAATTGTTTGAAATAATTAAGCGACATTTCCATGAAATGGGATGTCTAAATTTGATAGTTGGTGGTGTAATCACCTAGAATCGGTCTTGATTTGTTTTTCTACCCCCTAATAGACTAATCTGTCTTGGATTCAAGTTGTACTAGAGTTTCTTCTTTTTTTTTTGCTAATCACTTCATTCAAGCGTCTATTATTTGGCTAGCATGGTGGTGCTCTCGTGTTGCGAGTCTAGACTCGGGAGCCCACATAGATGATAGCATAGGTGGAGCAGCTTGTTCAGGGGAGCGACTGATGACTTCAATATCCAACCCAAATATTTGTATGTGCGCTGATGCCTATGGCGCACATCTGTCTAGTTTTATTTTATCTGTTAGGTAAAATAGTGTTAAGAGTTAAGCAATAATATGGTATAAATTAGGCAAAACAGTGTGGTTGATAAAGCAATAATAGTGGTTGGGGCTTCTGGGCTCATCTTTTTCAGTAGTGTATATTTTGTTGGAAATTTGGCATTACACTGCATTCCAACCTGCTTATCTTAAGGCATATTACAGATACCATGAGTTAAATGTTCTAATTTCATTAACAACCATTAAAGAAGCCTTTGCATGGTGTCGCTGTCCGCTGCCTCATGGGCCCATATTTGGCTAGCATGGTGGTGCTCTCCGTGTCGCACGGAGTCTAGACTCGGCAAAGGCGGAGCAGCTTGTTCAGGGGAGCGACGGGTGACTTCAACATCTAGCCCAAATATTTGTATGTGCGCTGATGTCTATGGTGCACAACTGTCTAGTTTTATTTTATCTGTTAGGCAAAATAGTGTTAAGAGTTAAGCAATAATATGGTATAAATTAGGCAAAACGTGTGGTTGATAAAGCAATAATAGTGGTTGGGGTTCTGGGCTCATCTTTTTCAGTAGTGTATATTTTGTTAGAAATTTGGCATGACACTACACTCCAACCTATTTATCTTAAGGCATATTACAGATACCATGAGTTAAATGTTGTACACTCACTATGTTCTTTTCATGAAGAGAACATCATTCATCAAATCAGTTTCCTTCTCCTAATCATGAATTTTGTTGTGTCATGTTTTTTCCAATGGAAATTAAAATGCTTTAATTCTGATCAGGGCACATACAAAAGGTTACTGAAAAAGCCTCATTATCTAGAAAATGAACAATGACATGCACAATTTTTGTTGGTCCATTGTTTCTTTCAGATCTTCAGTCAAACATCGCTTTTGTTTGGTTCTCAACTAGAATCTAATAAATTCACTATCTTACATCCTAACGGTTCCCTCTTGTTTGCAGGATCGTGGTCCTGTAGATGAATTCCTGTACATGGACTTGCTTAAACACTTCAACCCCTACAAAGCATTTTTTTCAACAGTTATAAGCAATTTAGTTTTGTTACTGTAGCAGTTTTAGTTAGCTCATTATCCAAAAATGCATGAGCAACAAAATGTATGAAGGGAATCACCAGGAAGAACCGAAATAGGAAGAATCATGGAGTGGAGATATGAAGGGAAGAAACATAGAAAGTAGTGCATTAATGTTTGTTGTATGCGATTTTCTTAATCATCCTGGGTTCTATTGTTTTCTGGATCATGCATGAGATTTTCTAGAACAAAATGGTGAGGAATACCTATTACTATATGGAAGTTCTAATAATATATGTAGTTAGAAGATGTCACATGCATTACTGAGAAAATTAGAGCCTTTTTGTACAGGCCATGGTGTTGTTTTGTTTTAAATTTGTATGAAAAAAATCAATTTTGTCAAAGGTGGTAAATTAGGAGGTTGTAATGTCCAAAAGGCGTTGGCCTTCCCCCATTTTTTTAGCGGGAAAACTTTGGATGGCGTTGGAAAATCCTATTACTCCCGCACTCAAAATGCAAAAGGTAGCCTATTTTCCAAAAAAGGAAAGTGGAGGGAGCGCATTTGCCAAAAAAGAACTGTGCAGTCGGATGGCACTAAAACTGCACGTGCATGCTGTAGTAAAATCCTATATATTTATATATATATGCTCTTTGGTCCAGGTGGTTTTTTTTCAATGTATAATCAAGAGTAAAGTTCACCACACCGATCCCTAAACTTGTTCGTCTGTGTCATTCTGGTCCCTAAACTCATAAATTAACCGTTTAGGTCCTCAAACTAGTTCGATTGTGTCATTCCGGTCTCTAAAGATACAAATCACTCATTTCATTTAGGTCCTCAAACTTGTTCGGTTGTGTCATATCCCTAAACTTGGTTTTGAGTCTCATCTAGATTAAAACAGGACGATCTAAAACCTTTATATCAAAAAATAATTCATAAGTTTTTTAATATGATCTTGAATTGTAACACCCCAGGTGTTCATCGCCAGTTGAACAGTCAGTTTAAACACAGGCATGGTCTATCAGGTGATGGCCGAGAGATAATTTCTAGTATTGTCAGTGATGACCGAAGTTTTGGAATCAATCCTCGAAACAGAGCCTCTGTTTGAATTATTCAGGAAATAATTAATAAGAGTCAGTTAATATTGGTTGCCCAATTCCAGAATATTTATGATTACTGCTAAACATGACTTTTTCATGTGACCCCCCTCCATTCCTGTCTATAGTAACTAGTGGAAAAGTTTCGTGAAGTTTGGAATAAAAAAGTCACATGGAATGACGAGTCACAGATTTGCCTATAATCACGAATTAAGTAAAGGAGAATATTTGAGTTCAACCAAGTCTTGCAATTATGCCCAATCAACTCTATATGGACTCACGAATAAAAGTTATGTAAGTTCCGTGTTGAGCAGTTGTTGGTATAAATTAACGTACACTCTACTTTATCCGCAAGCGCACAGATAAGATCTACCGATGTAGCACTTCACCGGAGTAACCCAGTTTTAATATCGAACCCAAAGGAACAGATAGTGTTAATTCTTAAAGTCTAACCCCTGAGTAGCTCACAAGGACAGAGAATCTAGAAGTATAGAGGGGATCACTAAGGCTGTCTAATTCCAATTTAAGAGTGATATGTTTATATTATTCTTAGTGGGGAAGTTGCCATAAAAGGTCACAAACAGAGTATGAGTCTTTTATGCAAATGTATAATCCTACCGAGCCTACACACGGGTAAGTGGACTATAGAAGAATCAACAAGGCTATAAGAGTCACCCTTGCGAACAACCACTACTACCGGCGTTATAGGAGGCATTTATGATGAGCTATCAAGTCTAAGCATCACGCTTACACTATCCAACTACTCTAACTCTAGAGCAACTTAGAATTAGAGTACTCAAAATAGAGTCATAAACCTTAAGAATAATAAGAACAATGGCTCAAACTTAAATATAGACGTTGATTACCGAAACAATCGCTGAAGCAAGTTGAAGATGAACTTGAATCCGCAGGTACAAGATGAAGAAGTTGATCCGACAGGCCAGAGCTCCTTCTTGATCTCTTCCTCTCTCTCTTCTAGTTCTAGAATAAGACTAGGTTCTAATCCTACTAGAGGGGTATCTAGTCTTCTACTTGATAGCTGGCTCTTGATTACAACTAGATGAACTAGATCTAATTCTAGATGAACTAGAAGAGATTCATCTAGAGGGACCTCTACTTCTAATTGAAACCGCAGTTTCTGATGTGGAGATGAATAATGAAGATGGAGATGCCTGGAGAGGGGGGGGTCTGGGGCTGCTTATATAGCCCTGAGGGATCTACCGCGACCGTTAGATCAAACCGACTTCACGTAGGGCTGAGATGGATCCTAAGAGGCGGTGGAGGAAGCTTGCAGAAGACGGAAGTCAGCGGGCCCGGGGGGAGACCGGTCGGTCTCATGGTGGGACCGGTCGGTCCCACCTGGCAGGATCCCGCGGTGCCCGACCTCCTGGTGTCTTCTAGAAACTTCCTGACGTGGCGGTTGCGTTATCTCCCGTCGGTTTCCTTCTAGGGGAAGCAATCAACGCTGGTTTCCTGATTTAGTCCCTGCAGAATCACAATTCACCAAAACTCGTGGAATATTGTCAGTTAAAACCCTAAACCTTTGTTGGTGATTGAATTCATGCCCTTTTTATATTTATTTATCCTTTAATTTTGATAGATAACCAGTGTCAACAATTCCTCCAAGCTTACCTTTTGCTAGTCCCTTAGCAAAACCAAAACTTAAAAATGGATCAAGAGTTGCTACAATATCTTCACTTCCAACAAGTATACCTGCTGTTAAACAAAAATTCTCTGAAACATATCATGTTATTCTTCATGGGGCTTATTACTTCTACCTTAGATCCTGAATAGATCCTGAATAATTGAGAGATTGAACGATCAAATCAAGCACTATGTCTCTAGTTCTTTTACTTCACCATTATCCCAGAGTTTTTATGAATTTTCAAAAAGATTTAAAACATATTTTGTCAAATTAAACAATTGATCTAAAGAGAAAGTCAACCACACCATTGAATCGAGAAGTGCATGTTTATGGAAAATGGAGTTGAATGCTCTTTTGAATATATATCACTCTCTTCTGTCTATGAGAGACACATGGCTATCAGGTTAATTCTACTATTGGACACGTGCCCATTTTTTTATTATTTTTTTTCTTTTTTTTTGAGGTTCCGGATACTTGTCCCTTTTTATTTCCTCTGGATTTTTTTGAGGTTTCAGACACTTGTCCTTTTTTATTTCCTCGGATCTCTCTTTTTTTTCTTCCTTTTTTTTCTTTTAATAGCCACATGCTTCCAACAAACTTCTGAGAGGGTAGCAACAAATAATTATGAGCATTTATGCGGAAGATGGATGAAATGTGTAAGTGATCTCAATTCAATGGCAAGATAACATCTCGCAGGGTCACAAAGCTTAATTTAACTCAATGCAATTATTAGTCATTTTCATATTGAGAAATCTCCAGAATTCTAGTGTTGTTTAGAACAAGATAATAGCAGCTCAGATCATCACATGTCATATCCCAATTACCTAGACCTTAGATTAAGTATTTGCCAACCATGTATTTAATTTTATTTTAAGGCATCATTATTAATGAGGAGAACTCATGCTTTGAAGACTAGGTACTTGAAAGAAATTAGATAGAGCAACTATTCATCGTTTCCATGCAAAAGATTAGAGAGAGAGGGTTCTTCTTTAGTCATCAACTTCTTAAAATAAACTAGACACACTATTTTATTTATTTAATCTAACACACTTTAAGATATAAAATAAAAGCTAATAGTAGTAGTAGTGATGATAATAAAGACATACCTGAATCGCGAAGATAACGAGGGTGCGTCTCCCCCAAGCTGGTTCCCTTAATAGCGTTGAGCCTTCATGTGCTCATATATATTTTTTTCTTTTTTAATTAATGGTGAGCCTTCATGTGCCCACATATTTTTGTTCTTTTCTTTTTAAGGGTGAGCCTTCATGTGCTTACATATTTTTGGTGTTTTGAATTTATTTATAGAATAAAAAACTTAAGAGGATAAAGATACTTACGTGGATACATGGGGTGCCTTCCCCCAAGCTGAATGTTGACATAGTCGTTCGATCTTGTAATGCAGCTGACTGACAGTGGATATGCCCTTCCTCTATTAGAGCTTTGATTGATGTTGATTTTTGTTGAGACAGTGCTCCAACAGTGGATGGAGCATTCACATGCTCGTCAGCTTTTCTTGGCCAAATCCTGCGAAACTCAAATAGACAACCAAACTTGTGGAACAGATTAAGCATTATCGGTTGGCCACTCAAGCCTTAGTTGTCCATAATTTCAGTAAGATCTCTTTCTCAATATTTTTATGTTTTTATATTTTTATGATGCAAGAGAAAATGCAACAGGATGAATGCATGCATATTTATTTTTTTTATTATTATTTTTTATGCCACCACGGTGAATATCCTTGTAGGTTTTTACATACCATAGAATTATTCACATGGGGCTTCATGGTTTATGATGTAGTGTAAAAAATGCAATATTTTTATTTTTCTTTTCTAAAGTAATGCAGAAATTAAAATGTGTTGTGAATTAAATATGATGATGCAAGAAATGGTTATGGATTAAATATGAGAAATATGTAGCAAAATAAATATAAAGATAACTACCGATTTTTACCTTTGGGCGAAGGTTCGGATATTTAGGTCCGACGAACCGGACCTCCCTTGGTTCAGACCTCCCAAGGTATGTCAGACGTTTGAAAAGCTGTTATTGATTGTACCTCTTAGGTGACATTTTCTCTCATACTTTCTTGGTCTGAGTCTTCACTTCCTGTGGTTCACTGTCTTGAGGTTTCTCTCCTTTCTTTTCTGGGACAGTGTCGATAGCTTCTTCTTCGTGATTGGCCTCTCTATTCTTGATAGTTTGTCTTCTTTGGCTTTGAGAGCGGCGTCTTTCACTTCTATTCTTCTTAGGTGCTTCATTGGGCATGTAGCTGATGAAGTTGCATCGTGTCTTTTCTCCAGGAAAGTGAAAAATGGATTTCCTCTTGTAGATGATTGTACTTGTAGCGTAGAGGAATGGTCTTTCTAGGATGAGGTGGACATCATCGTCTTCTCCCATGTCGAGGATCAAGAAGTCTGTGGAGACTTCATGACCTCTAATTTTGACTACGACGTCTTCCATCATTCCTTCTTGTTTATGCCTCTTGATATGGTGTCACTCTTGTTCTTCGTTCGTCCAGCAGTTTGAAGTGAAGCATTAATTATGGAAGCTGGCAGCATCTTGCTCAGTGTACATATTCTTGTAGATCTAGGACCTTCTCTCTGTAGAATTTGGGAGTGATAAACTTCTCCATGTTTGCTCAAGAGTGTGTCCTGCTCATAAAGACAAGGTAGAGATCAAGTGCATGGGCTCTGTTGGTGAAAAACACCAACAAAACCAAAAGTTTTGTTTATTCCCCTCTATCCTTAGGCATATTGTACAAGACAAATTTGTTGTTTAATTGTTCTATTCAATCTTAACATGACTGATAGGATCAGAAGATGAGCATAAAAGTAGCATCTTAAAATATTTAACAGATCAAATTACTTAACCCAAGGAACGATAATCTATGCATAAAGTGTCGATCTTTTCATAATTAAGATATATCATCTTCCAAAGGTTAGATGCACAACATTTTAGCTCATTTAGTTAAGACAGTGAGGTTCTAGAGAGTAAAGCAAAGATCAAAGGACTAAACATGTTGAGTTGATTAGGTTGGATCAAGTGAGGTGCAACTTAAACATGTTTTGTTCTTTATTTATGTTCATACTAGAATCAAGAAGAAGCTTTTACAGTGATGGTTACTTACCTTGAAATGTTACTTTGTTATTGAAGAGTGATTGTGTCGAACCACCTTGTGGAAGCTTCTCTTGTCTAGCCGGCTTGTCTTTTCTTGCTCACAGGGTGCTTGAGAGGAGGAAGATCACAGTGGAATCATCTTTATAGGTATCGACCTTCCTTCTCTTGTGTTGACTTATCAGTGAAGGTGCATTGTTCCTCGAGTATGTCACCTAGGATCCTCTCTCTTTCTTGTATTAATTCTGTACTATGAGGATGTAGGGACAGTTCCGCATTCTTCTCTTGTCAACCTTTTCTGTTTTCCTTTAATCATTGGGTTGGCAAGAGACTTGAAATTAGAGCTGCTACTCAAGTGCCTCCATGAGAGTCTTTTGTCTTGTAATGTCACAACTGAGACTTGTCCTCTGAACAGTGTCTAGATGATGGAGATCTTATCGGCTGTTCTTCTTGATTTACTGGCTCAGGTATTATCTCTCCATCTTCTAACTCTTGTGGTGCAGTGGCTTCATCCTTCATGATGCCCTCCTCAATTCTTGGCAGTTGGTTCTCCCTTCGACGTCTTCTCTTGGTTCTCTTTGGCTTCTCATAAGTGATGTAGATGTTGAAGATGCAGCGAAAGATCCAAAAGTTGACTTCTTCAGGTCCGACAAAGATGATAACATTGATGGTGTTCAAGAACGATCTTCCAAGAATGTGTGGTGAATCATATTCTTCTTCTCGACTGGGATAACATCTAGTGGTTTGTATTGATCAAAGAGGTGGATAGGAGGTTAATATGTCTTGAAGTGATTTTCTCCTTCCTCCCTTTGATTGTGAAACACATCTAGACAACAAAATTCTCTCCCAGGCTGGCTTGTGATGTAGATGGACTCCCAAACACATGTTCGACTTGTAGATCTTGTTATTGTTGTAGTGGTACCATCTTGTCTCCCAAGCTAGCTCTTGATTAGAAAAGAGGATAACTTCCTACTTCTTGTCTTGATGTCTTGGACAATGATGATTGCAGGCATAGGTTGTCTCATATTGCATCCTGTTTGTCATCAGCGGCCAAGCAAGATTCAAAGCTAGGCTAGCACCATTTGTGATCTGAGAGTAGGTTTGTGTGTCTATGGTTTGAGTTTTGGATCTTCAATGTTCAGACCAAACCATGGATGAACAAAATCTCTCTTCTGCATAACGTTAGTGGATATATACCCGAAGGATTGCAAGAATTTGAAGCATGGGTTGTTGTCCACAACATATGTATTTTGCATCTATGCTAATAAGGAGATGTTTTTAGGATTATTTTAGCATAGACAAGTATTTTATGTGTTGGCTGTACTTTAACACGATTCAAGGCAAAAGATAACTTGCAGTAGAAGACAAAATAAATAAACTTTGATACTCACAGTTCTTTCATCCATGATGAATGAGCTGAGTCTTCATTGTGCAAAGTTGTTGAAGTTCATTGTACGCCTTGCTTCATCTCCAGTGTGAGTTCATCTCCAGACTTTCCCAAATTGATATTGAAAGTTTTCCTGCAGGGGTTAGTCCAACAAAATATCCAATATCTACTATAGCATACTATCAGTTCAGAAATCAACCTAGACACCATGTCTAATTTGACTTAGGAAGGCATTTTAACCTAAGCACCATACTTAATTTAAAAGCCTTTAGAGGTAAAATCAGCACACCTTTTAGCTCAAGAATCAAACCAGACACCATGTCTTACTTTAATTCATGAAAACAGTTAAACTAAGCTCCATGCCTAATTTAAAAGGTGTATGATAATACTTCAAAATCAAAGAGTATACTATAGCAAATAAAGATAACATGAAAGCATTGTAGAGATTTATTCAGATGGTGATGAAAGAGTATGATTAGTATATGAGCATATCCTAAAGATAGGGACAACCAACATAGCAACATGCCAAGAAATATTCTTAGAAAGCCTATTCCCCAAGCTTTGATTTTGCACAAATCAAGATTGGATGAATGTAATTCAATGTTGTATGATGATTGATGGGACATACCTTGTGTTTGTTGTTCCTTCGTTCTTTTCTGCTCCAGACCTGGAAAGGTTAGTGACAAGAATACCCGAAGGAATATTTTCATAATTATATTTCTATGCTCATTACAAGGACAGTGCAGTAGAAAGGTAGGCATAGCTCATAACCAGGTATTATGATGGGGCATAAGGATTCTACTGGTTATAGCTTGCTCATGGGGTAGTGATAGATAAGAGTGGAATTCAAAAACAACATTCATAAGAATGAAAACAAAAATAATGAAAAGACTGGGACAAAAAGGAAAAAGATAAAAGTATGAATACAAGGTTAAACTAAGACTTAAGTTGATCTACCGTTCCCCGGCAACGGCGCCAGAAATGCTTGTTGGTATAAATTAACGCACACTCTACTTTATCTGCAAGCGCACAGATAAGATCTACCGATGTAGCACTTCACCGGAGTAACCCAGTTTTAATATCGAACCCAAAGGAACGGATAGTGTTAAGTCTTAAAGTCTAACCCCTGAGTAGCTAACAAGGACGAAGAATCTAGAAGTATAAAGGGGATCACTAAGGCTATCTAATTCTAATTTAAGAGTGATATGTTTATATTATTCTTAGTGGGGAAGTTGCCATAAAAGGTCACAAACAGAGTATGAGTCTTTTATGCAAATGTATAATCCTACCGAGCCTACACACGGGTAAGTGGACTATAGAAGAATCAACAAGGATAAGAGTCACCCTTGTGAACAACCACTACTACCGGCGTTATAGGAGGCATTTATGATGAGCTATCAAGTCTAAGCACCACGCTTACACTATCCAACTACTCTAACTCTAGAGCAACTTAGAATTAGAGTACT
The DNA here is from genome assembly GCA_009763385.1 of Coix lacryma-jobi var. lacryma-jobi. NCBI lineage: Eukaryota > Viridiplantae > Streptophyta > Magnoliopsida > Poales > Poaceae > Coix > Coix lacryma-jobi. The sequence goes on from CM019823.1 coordinate 158,205,619, forward strand.
CAAAAGAGAGTCATAAACCTTAAGAATAATAAGAACAATGGCTCAAACTTAAATATAGACGTTGATTACCGAAACAATCGCTGAAGCAAGTTGAAGATGAACTTGAATCCGTAGGTACAAGATGAAGAAGTTGATCCGACAGGCCGGAGCTCCTTCTTGATCTCTTCATCTCTCTCTCTTCTAGTTCTAGAATAAGACTGGGTTCTAATCCTACTAGAGGGGTATCTAGTCTTCTACTTGATAGCTGGCTCTTGATTACAACTAGATGAACTAGATCTAATTCTAGATGAACTAGAAGAGATTCATCTAGAGGGACCTCTACTTCTAATTGAAACCCTAGTTTCTGATGTGGAGATGAATAATGAAGATGGAGATGCCTGGAGAGGGGGGTCTGGGGCTGCTTATATAGCCCTGAGGGATCAACCGCGGCCGTTAGATCAAACCGACTTCACGTAGGGCTAAGATGGATCCTAAGAGGCGGTGGAGGAAGCTTGCAGAAGACGGAAGTCAGCGGGCCCGGGGGGAGACCGGTCGGTCTCATGGTGGGACCGGTCGGTCCCACCTGGCAGGATCCCGCGGTGCCCGACCTCCTGGTGTTTTCTGGTGTCCTCTGGAGTCTTCTAGAAACTTCCTGACGTAGCGGTTGCGTTATCTCCCGTCGGTTTCCTTCTAGGGGAAGCAATCAACGTTGGTTTCCTGATTTAGTCCCTGCAGAATCACAATTCACCAAAACTCATGGAATATTGTCAGTTAAACCCCTAAACCTTTGTTGGTGATTGAATTCATGCCCTTTTTATATTTATTTATCCTTTAATTTTGATAGATAACCAGTGTCAACAGCAGACGACAAGAAAATATCCCGACCGACGAGAGACCGTAATTTGGACCCTACCGGGTAACTACTTTGACCGGCGTTGAACGGTATTTTTGAATGTTCGCATGTCGGTGTGCCTTAAATGAAAGTTGTATTACAGATCAAGAGGAACAAATTTTGTTTTATGGCCAAGACCTGGATCGGTGCCGGAAATAGGGAAAACGAGCTCGCAAGATAGAGTATAACGCAGTTTTCAGGTTCCAGAAATCAGTTAAGTCTGTATTGCGAAATCGGAATTTCGGTCACCGCGAAGTGCTATCGACGATCGTTACCAGGCAAACCATTGAGAATCTGACCAAGTGCCTTTAACGAAAGTCAGAGTACTCGTCGAGACGGCGACAACAAAATTAGTTTCATCGAAATCGGAGTCCGTTTGTGCAGTGTTCGTAATTTTTGAAAATGACCTAAAGTTTCCAGAAACCTCCTATTTTGGGAAAGAAATTGGGGAAAAATTTCACGGAAAATTTTCCCGAGGCCGGCCTCTCGTCCCGAGGCGCGCCCTCTTCCCAAGGTTTGTCGCGGCCTCCTCCTAGTGGCGCACAGGGGCGGTGCCCTCTCCCCTTCCTCACGCAATCACCCCTTCCTCACGGCAATCTCCCCTTCCTCACGCAAAAGACCGAGTGGTTTCCCCCTCCTCTCGGTACTCTCATTCTAGCGCTCTCCCTGCTCCTCCTCCTCCTCTGTTCCAAGCAGAAGGAAACCAGCACCATGTTCCATCTCCCTGTTCTTCTCCTCCATGGATGAACAACAGGAACCAACAACAGCCATGGCCGCTCTTTCTGCTCCTCCTCTCTTCCATGGCTGAACCAGAACAGCACCAAGGAAAGCAGCGTTGGTTTCCCCTCTTCCTTCCTCCTTCTTTCTCCCTCGCTTTCCCTGATGCCTGCACTTTTCCTGGCCACGACCTTTTTTTCCTACAACTCGGAAGCCGCGACACAGGGCCACACCCTTTCTGCCGGTGGCCGTGGGAGCTGCAGCCTGGCCGCAGGAGCAGCAGCGGCCCAGGGCAGCCAGCAGCAGGTCGACGGCCGGCCAGCAAGCCCCTAACCAGGCCCGTCCCAGAGGGGAGGGCAGCAGGTGCGATGGCTAGGGGCCCACGATACTTAGGGGCCCATAAGTATAGATATCTTTAGTATATGGAGTACGCATTTTGTCTATTTTGCTCATACCAGCTATACCGAGTCCTGTTTTAAGTTTAGCTTGCGCGGCCGCGGCGTCCGATGAGTGGTATTCCCTCATCCCCTCGACTCACGTGAGAGCATGTTGCACAGCTATTGCGGTCATTCTGTCATTCGGCCTTGATCGACTGATGGTGATCGGATTTGGCCAGCACCAGCATTTGCTTTGCTTCGTTTCCTTTCGTCTTTGTCTCCCTAAAACTTCAGTTATGAGGTATAGCCGTATAGGGGGCATGACGACCAGCACTTACTGCGGTTTTATTGTCTATTTGATCTGATAAGTGACAACTTCCAATTCGCTTACAATCTAATCTATTAGGCATCAAGGGATCGAAGCCAATAGTTGATCCATTAATTATTTATTTAATTCTTTGAGCCATGTAGGCTCTAGGTAATTTGTTTTAAATTAGAGTAATTTAATATTATTGTGATAGGTTTCTAATTTTATAAAATTGTATTTTTCTAAAATTGTAAAAAACAATGAAGCACTATAGTACTATTTGAGGTAACCATAATAATTATATTTAAGGTAACCATAATAGTTATTTTACGTTCTTTTAGCTTTTTATGTACTGTTGTTTTTTAGTTGCAAGTTAACTCTTATTATTACTGCTATATCTTTTAATTGTTATACTAAAATATTAGATTGCGAGCCCTTAGTGTCATGTTTGCCCAAGGGCCCTATAAATTGTTGGGACGGCCCTGCCCCTAACCCTAGCCAGCCTCCCCCTTCAAAAGCCCGACCTTCCCCTCGTCTTCCTGAGCTCCTCTCGTGAATCCATGACGAAAGCCTCATTTAGTAAAGCTGAAACTCTTTTTCGGGTTTTTGTGTTAAGTGGTATGACTCATTAGATTTACTAACAGATCCTTTATCGTTTCCTGCAGATCGGAGGGTTTCAGATGCAAATATATTTTTATTTTCGTTTTTGGTTAATTAATAAATCTGTCCGAAACTTTGAAAATGCGTGATAAATTATGTGTTTGTCCAAAAATTGCAAGTGAGGACTTTTTGGAATCCTTGCAAATAGCTCTGTCCAATGAATATATAAAATGATGTATGTTAGTTGATAGTTTCTGCTGTAATGATTTATTTGTGTTAAATAGGATTAAATAGAGAGAAAATGGTATCTGCTGTTTTACTACTTAGATTGCTGTGAAATTTTTATGGTAGACTGTCCATGTGATATGGGTGCTGTGATAAAAAAATTCAGAAGTTTTGGTGCATGCATGATTTAGTTATGTATTTATCTTGCTTTCAGCTCATTAAATAGATTAAAAACAATTTGTGATAAATATTTGCATGTAAAAATGGAAAAAGTGGTTCTACTGTTCTTCTATGATATTTTTGTAGCTTAGGTAATTTTAGTATGGTCATGTGTTTGCAGAAAATATGGTTTGTAGATTTATTTTGCTCTCACATGCATTTTTGTGAATAAAACTTGCCCTGTTTTTAATAAATAAATTATAATACCTGAGAATGTAATATTTTACAGTAGTCATGATTTGAAATTATCTATCATCAGTAAAAATATGAGCCCCAAATTATATGTTTACAACATCACTTAAAAATAATGCCTATGTTTGTTAATTATTTAATTAATGAAATAGCTTTGTGATGGATGAACATGTATACGTTTTTATGTTGTCTCTTTGCATATTGATCTGAGATAAGTATTGTGTACTCATATTTATAAGTGTTTGATGTTGTTCGTAGCTCATATGTGTGCTCACATGCTAATCAAATAAGTAATGAAGTGATTTATTAATATGCTGAAATTGCTGCATGCATAGTTTCTATAGTGGTGATTAATTTGTGATGATAATAATGTTTTATGTAGATATGTTCTATACCAAAGTTGTAGATAACTTCTTTATCTTGTTTTTTCTAAAATTTCATGATTTTAGGCAAAGTGGTTTAGGAGTTATAGTTTTTGTAAGTTGGCTGTCAGGTTTTGCATACTTTCTGTACAGATCTGAAAGAATGGATTGTTTGGCTAGTTTAAGTTATGAATCATATCTTTGTGTTAATATAAGAGTTGTAGTGTTTTTCATAAGCTTTCTGAATTGTCTTAGATCATGATTTTTGGTGGTCTAGAACTTGAGTTACATGTGTTTAAAGTTAGAAGTTAGAATCTGTCCAAGTCTGGATAGATTTACTTGTTCAAGTTGGTTAGCCTTGATAACTACTTAATCATCTTGAGATGATTATAAATAAGTTGTAGACAATTTAATAAGCTTTCTAATAAGTCTTATGTCAAGTCTTTTGGTGCTTTAGATCTCTAGTTATAGTTGTTCGAAGATGAATGTAATATTCTGTCCAAAGTTTAGATAGAAGTGCTTGTCTGTTATGGTTGGTCTTTTTAATGGCTGAATCATGCTTAAGTGATAATAGAAAAGTTGTAGATAATTTTGTTAGCTTTCCAGAAAGTCTAGAATCACCTTATTTGGATATGTGTAGCTCCAGTTATGTCTGTTTAAAGTACATGGTGTGTTGCTGTCCAAACTGTATAAATGAACCAAAGTTGATTGCTATGGCTTAACGTTGCTTATGTGATTCTCGATGCTATGTCATAACTTGATAATATTTAGTTTGTGCATTCTATGTTATTAAGTTAATTAACCTGATGTATTATATAAATATATTAAATGATGAAGGTTGATATGGTTAATTAATATAGGAGTTGTATGTGCATACATGTGTTCTATTTATGTGATGTATGTAATGTAGTCGTGATTGATTGTTGTACTTAACCTTCCTACAAGCCTAATGAACCTTGTTTAACACCTTACTTTAGTTATAACCTATTGAAGTGATTGTGCGATGTTGGGTATTAGAGCTATATCTTCTTTTAGTAGTTATCCTGATTGCTTATGTGGAGTAATTAGTAATGTTTGTGTTTGCTTCATAAACGTTTTCCTTGCATTCATACGCTTGTATTGCGCATCTCATTTAGGTAATGATAGATACATCATGAAGGGCGTGATGTTGAGGCTAGACCCGAAGACAACGTTTGGTGGATTATCTCGAAGATGCGGAGTTAAGCAAGTGCTGCAGCGCAGATGCTCGCCAAGCGATTATCACCTAACAAACACTAACCTAGTGTTGGTTCCCAGGCAAGCCCCGGAGCATTCTAAGTCTCCCAATTTTTATAATTAATTCAATTGAGTATTTCATATTGTGATGCATTAGGTATAGGAGTTGATTGAATCATATTTGATGCATTATCCTTCCTTGATTATTGTTTACACCGGCCTTGATTATTGTTTACACCGGCCTTGTTATCCTGTTACTTATTCATAAGTAGAACTGCTTAGCCCGCTTAATAAAGTAGTAAATAAAGGATGTTCCTGTAATACCCCTGACGGGTAGTTACCGGATCACGGTTGGCTATATTTGCTATCGTGGAAAAGAACCTGAGTAGTAATAAAATACGGTCAACTCAAAGGCAAGGCACCAAGTTAGAACTTGGGGGCAGCTCGTCCGTTGGATCGTGTAGGTTTGTATCGATGTTGGTCCTCGTTCATTTTTGAAAGCGCCCTTTTACTTAGGGTTGTCGCTGTTGTAATCGTCGACCTCGAAGCCGGTTAGACGCTGTTCGGGCCGGTCTCAACCCCTGTCGTGCCCTCTAGTATGGAAATGCAATCTGCCTCGCGTGGCCATCACCAGGTTCCAATTAGATGGTCCGTGCTTGAACCGCGACGATTACCACCACGAACAGTATCGAGCGGTGACCCAATGCATGGACCCGACGGGGAAAGTGTGGGTTTGTATTAAAGGTTTCTCGTCAGCTGGTTTGTAATTCGATTCGAGTCGCCGCCTCCCCCGGTTAGTGGAAAACTATGTCGAGCTTCACCACGATACAACTCCATGTGACATTGATGGTTCAACTAAAATATTGACAAAGCAAACCTGATATGGTATTATATTATTGTTTGCTAGATTCAAGTGAGTGCTCTGGTGCAGGTGCAAAACCTAGAGTTTAAGGAATAGGATAAAAGATGATTGCTCATATAATTAAATAATGAACCCTTTAACTTAAGCTCTTTTTGCAAATAAAGTTAGCCAGCTCCACTATTTATATATCAGCCTTGCATACTCCTTGGTGTCACTTTATTTTTTGATTTCTGACGGGTAAGTCTAGCTGAGTACATTCGAGTACTCAGGGTTTATCCCACCTTGTTGCAGGTGAAGGTTAGGTCTACCGAAAGGTGATGGCCAGTGTCGGTGGGCTCGACAGTTCCATACTTCTTCTCTTTATGCTGTTGTTGGAGGGTGTCACTCAAGCTAGCAAAGTATTTCAACTTATGTTATGGTATTCATTTCAAAGTTATGTTGCTTTTTCTAAATTAAGTGGAAGTCCACTTGTATTATTATTTGTAAACTTTATTGTAATTTTATTTCCGCTGCAAAGCTCCGTGAACATGATCTGTATTTGTTTGACCATGCGATCTTGGCTGAGATGTTGGAAAGGTTTGAAATCCCTCCGGATTTCACGGACTACCGGGTTTATATGGGCTCAAGTGTGATAATTTAGCTGCCGGCAGAGGTTTTCGCTCTTGTGCTCTTATAAATTGGTCGGTTCTGTCACATGAATGAAGGCAACCTTTAAATCAAAATTGTAGCTCTCGATGCATTCTACAACTTTGTAGTTGAAAAGTTTTGGAATTAAAATTGTTTAGGGACCCAAAATATTATTGTATGTTTATAGATTTTGAAATTTAAAATTTAAAACTATTTTTTTATACTAAATGACTTTAATACAAAAATTCACCAACAACATTGTAGATTGCATTGAGAACTATAACTTTTCTATAGATCATGTCAATATTCAAGATTATTTGATAATTTTAAATTTTAAATTTTAAAATCTATAATCATAAAACAATATTTTGGGACTCTAAACAGTTTTAATTCAAAAATATTTCAACTACTAAGTTGTAGATCTCGTCAAGGACTACAATTTTGATATAAAAGTTGTCTTTATTCGAGTTCATATGTATAAAGTTTTTAAATTGCCATGTTCAGATCTAGATGAGACTCAAAACAAAGTTTACGGACCAGAATGACACAACTGAATAAGTTTGAGGACCTAAACGAGTGATTTGCATGTTTAGGGACCGTAATGACATAACCGAACAAGTTTAGGGACCAGGATGATATACCCAAACAAGTTGTAGGACCTAAACGGTCGATTTGCGACTTTAGGGACCGAGATGACACAAACAAACAAATTTAGGGACCGATGATAGACTTTACTCTATAATCAAATTAGGTCTTGTGGATCAACCATAATAGTACTCCCTCCCTCCGTCCAAGGAAACATGCAATTCTAGAACAGTGTCATGTTTTAGTATCTTAAGTTTAAACAATTATAGATAAAAATATATTAATATTTATGATATTAAATAAATATCATTAGATTAATTACCAAATGTACTTAAATAGTAAATTTATTTGAATTAATAAATATTAATACTATTCACTAAAAATATGGTCAAACGTGAAGTACTTTTTTGGACACGCAACCCATAGTTATATGTTTTTATGGACGGAGGGAGTACTAGTTTGCGAAATGCATTAATATTGACTGTAGCTGCAGCAACTTTTTTGGCTGCTCCTAACAGAAATTTGTGTTTCTGCAGCTGCAAATAAGCTGCAGCCTGCAGCCAGCACCGCCGAGCAGTTTTATTTGCTTCCCCATTTTCCAAAGCGCCCTACAGGCGCACATCATCAGAGAACAGGTTTACTAATAAGAAAACAAACGAGGCACATCGTCGAAATAATTCATAAACACATACAGACACACACACGTACCTCCTTCCACGGCGACAGAGTAGGCCATCAGGAGAAGTAGTATTTAAAACTACAACCTGCGTCAGCTACTCGTCCAGTCCTCACGTCCACGTCGCCCCAAAATCCCAGGACCATTCGATCTCCTGAACCGACGGCTGTAATCCTCACCCCCTCCCCCGGAATTCTGCTAGGAGCTGATTCTTTTTCTTCTACGCGAATTCTTCTGCTCACCTCCTCCGCTTCTCCTGCTTCTCATCTGAATCCGGAGAAGCAAATATATACAAACTCAACTTCCGCTTCTCCTTCCCCATTCTTCTCGCACGCGGCAGGCTCGTCTCTCTTCCCGTCGCTCTTTCCCTCTCCCCCGCGCGGACAAGACGACGGCGGCGGCCGCGCGTTGGCGTGGTGGCTGCGACCGACCTCCTCCTCCTCCTCCTCCTCCTCCTCCTCCTCTCCCCTCTCCTCGCGTCGCGGCGTGTCGGCCAAGTCCGCGCCGCTGGTTCACGGCGCGACGACGTCCCCGGCTTTGGCGCGGCATCACCCAGCGGTCGCGGGTCGGCGTGGTGGCTGCGGCCGGCCTCCTCCTCCTCACGTCGCGGCGTGCCGGCCAAGCCCGCGCCGCTGGTTCACGGCGCGACGGTGCCCCCGGATTTGGCGCAGCATCGCCCATGGGCGGCGGTGGTCCTCCCTGCCCATGGAACCGCGCTAATGGGCCCCGCCGGTGGCCGACAGCGTGGCTCCCCCCGACGCTGCTGCTCCCTCTGCTCTGCGTCTGCTCATGTGCTACGTACAGGAAACCCTAGCTCCCTGTGCTACAGGTCGGCACTGCCCAGCGTCGGCCCCATCCCCATGGCGTTGCCCTTCTCTGGTGTGGAGGGGCTCGTTGGCAACAACAGCGGCGGCCACAAGGTCGCTGTCACTCCAGTGAGTGCCTGGACGACGAGGTAAACTCCCATCTCTCTCTTGCCCTCCCTCTATACATCCATTGTTGGTCTCAATTTATTTTTCCCTTAGTTGATTTCCTCCCACTGAGTTGCAGGCAGGCATGGTACAAATTGATAATACAGATCTTTAATTTCTATCAGTAACTCTAGATATAAAGAGGCGATTTATTTGTTGTAAAATTGAAATCAAAAGACAAAAAAATATCATGCTTTTTTACGCATATAAGTAACTTTGTTCATGAAGGCTTACAATGAGATATCTTTTATTGCTAACTTAAACTTGTTTGGTTCAATGATGTCGATGTAGTGTGGGTTGTCACTTCCTGTGTTGCAAGACGAGAAACTAAATGGAGCTTCCAGCATACCAAACTCCTTCATTCTTCTGCCCTCCTCAGATGAGTACTCTCTTTTATTCCACAACAACATATCTGTATTATTCCTTTTTCATGATGATATATATAGTTAAGAGTGTCTAATAATCTGGTTACTAAGGAACTATTTATCAAAATTTAAAATGGCTGTTATTGGCCATTTGGTCAGTGTAAAATAATACCAATATATATGGAAGAGGGTGCAGTGTCTAGCTGCAGTACAGAGCTTTCGGATTTGTGGCTATAGGCAATTTTAAAATACAGCTGCTACGGTTCTATCCATTTAGTCCATTGACGTTGAGTTATGTTCTGATTCTGATTTTTTTACTTGCCATGCTGTCGGTGCCAAAGGCCGCTGTTTCTCCTGTATGGATCCTCGGTTAGCCTACAGTGCCCCCTTCCTTCCCCTACCAACAATCTACGTCACCTGCCAGCAGCCCCATAGTGAGTCCCAATCCAAGCTCTAATTTGAATTTGTGGAACCCTATAGCTGCTCCATGTCTGATTTTTCTCAGGCTTACACCAGGTAATTTCAGTAACTGATATATTCTTTTTCACCTCATGTCTATTTCACTTATTAAAGCATGAAGGCATGTGCAGGTAATCAGACAACATGCTGCTGCTACCAAGACATCTTCCTATATTATTTCTTTGGTTTATCTTAGTGTCACTTTGAAAGATGACCCAGCCCAATTTTCAGCCAATAGACAACATGCAGGTAATCTTATAGCAACGTTGCACATGGCTATGGAACTAGATGATCCAAATGAACCACAACATTTGGTATATTTTTTGCTTAATTAATTTTGAGTAATGTCAGTTAACTCACCTCTAATGATTGCACATTCGTTTGCTGCAATGGTGTGACACCCCAATTTTAAGAATAAAATTGGAGCACAATATATGTATGCCAGGATCAATTTTCATACATATATCCACATCATAGTAAATATCAAAACAATGCTTTATTAATAATAACAAACTTTATTACAAAAATGACCCTCGGGTCTCAAAAGAAAAGTACAGACTCTCAGTCTAACTCTAATGTAGACTCGCGGAAACTGGACGTCATCTCCACAGGAAGGTCGACCGGGGGCTGCGCCATCCTAGTGCAAGTCGTCTAGGTCGTATCCACCGTCTTCTGGGTACAAGTTGTCGAGGTCGTAACCACCGTCTTCTCGGTACTCCTGCTCCGCGTCGTAGACTCCAGCGTCTGGGTGGGGTAGCAGGGGGTTCAAAGAGGAAGGGTGAGTACATCGAAATGTACTCCGCAAGTGTAGGAAATATATGCTTATGAGGCTAATAACAAAGGTAGGCTGACTCTGTTTGACTCAAGCGCCTAAAGCAACACATCCTAATAAATCCTATTAATCCTATGCACCTATTTACTAGGTTATAACCACAGTCTCCAACAGTAACAGTAACCACACTCGGAGTCGCACCGAGCAACCAACACTTGGAGTCACACCAAGCACAACCCACACCTGAAGTCCATCAGGCAAACCACACCTGAAGTCCATCAGATGACCCGAACCAGGCCGTTACAAGGAGTCCTATGTGTATTAGTTCCATACGTCACGACATAGAGAGCTACCTTCCGTAATAACACCAGGTCTGTGCCCGAGCCTGGGAATCACTCCCGTACCAAGCAGTAACCCGCGTAGAAGAAGCCTCTGTACCCATGTCATATGAGACTAATGACCACATAAGGCTTCTCTAACGAACCAGAACCAAACCACCAACTAATCTCGAAGAAGTCCAAGCCCGCTCGTGACCGTGAGCACGGCTGATATATCAGTTTTAATACTCTGCAGAGTTCGCACATCTTTACCCATGAGTCATGCGTTCCCCATCACGCTAAACACTGCCAAGGTGCACAGCGGGGTCGCACTACAAGGCCTTTACAAAGTCCCCTCCAAGCCCGTTCCACACGTACCTCTAAGGTTTCACCCCGTACAAAGGTCTACGACCCCTAGGGCCCCCTCGTGAGCCACTAAAGCAAACCCCGTGTGGACCCTCAACTTAGAGGTTACCAATTAATTAGCCAGGTCCAGCCCATCCAGATCTCATGGCTGCGCTGTTAAGCCGGGTTACAGGCTTCGAGAACCGGGTCCTAGGGATCCAGGCAGGATATGTCTAGCACGAGCCCCGAACCAAAACCAAAAGCAGCTGCCGAGTCCCACGGCACAAAACCACCAATACGGGTCCATCCTGCCGGATTTACCTAATAACCATGTTACTACAAAATTACCATGTCCACATTCGTTTCGTAGTTCATTAATCAAGATTATAAACATTTTAACTCCCATCCCATCCATGACTGTAGGGCTAAGCAAGACACCTACCCGAACATCCCAAAACAGGTGACAAGGATGATATATACAAATTCTAGTAAACCATAACATGGGATTCAAATTAATGACAAGCATGCATCTACAAGATCTAACTACTCTAGTACCAAAAGTCAAATAAAGTAGGTGCAAGATGTTCAAGGACACTTGCCTTCGGGCTAGGTCGAATCTGCAGGGTCACAGGAAAGGTCTGTAGCGTCCTCGAACTCCGCACTCTCTGGCCCAATCAACATACATGGCACAATACAATAAAATAAATAACAGTACAACAAATAGTATGAAAACAGTAAACTAATAGATCTACTGCGTAGAGAACGAAATTATGAATCTAACGCAAGTTGAATGGGTCAAAACGGAATTAAAACGTGAAAGTTATGGGTTTTTGAATCTCAGTGGCAAAACTGTGAATAAACCAAAGTCATTTTCGTGATTTAAATAAATGAAAACTGAAAATAAAATGGCACTGGACCGGGCCTCATTTAGATGAAAAGTGAAGGGCTAGAGTGCAAGGTTACGAAGACTCAGCGCACAGTCCTCATGGACTGCAGGTTTGTTTCTAGGAAGTCTAGGGTTTCTTTTGCAAAAAGGCCTCGTGAGCCGGCGCGGTCGCTGGCGTGGCGCCAAGTGGCAGCGCGGGATTGGCCGCGAGCGCCAGCTGTGTGGTGGCAGGTGCCACGGTGCGGGTGGGACTGCGTCTCAGTTGGGTAAAAGAATGGGGGCTTAAATGAAAGAACCTATAGACTCAGTAAACAGGGAGATCGGATCGCGGGTTGATTCAAGGAAAACCGGAGGGTTTTTCTGCAAAAGCACGCCGACGCGGCAGAACGGCCGGCGTGGCGCCTGCGTGGCACCGACGTGGAGCCAGATGGTGTGCTGTGATTGGATCGGTGTACTGCGTGGCGTGTAAACCTGCTGACGCGGCTGCTGTGCACCGAGTTCACGGGGGCATGAATCCGGTGTATACCGGTTCGCACGTCGATCTAATCTAACCCGTCGGCTCTAGATCGGATGGCGCAGAGAGGAACCGAGAGGGAAGAGCGGTCGCCGGCGGGGTTGAGCACGGCGGCGCCAGGGTTCCCGCGGCGGCGCCATGTCCGCTCGGCTCGGAGAACTCGTGAACGGCCCTAGAGAGTGGTAGAGACTGCGGGAAGGAGGGAAAAAGGATCAGGAGCTCACAGCGGGTCCAGTGGCTATGTTCGTGTCGCCGATTACAGCTCGGGGTAGGAGGATGTCGTGGAGCGGCGGCTCGCGGCTCCGGTGAGGTTGAGGGACGCGTCCTGATGAAGATGTACGCCGAAACCTGGTTCTATGGGCGCGGCGTTCTTCGGTGATCACACCCGTGGCCAGGGTTGAGTCGACGGCGGCGGGTATAGGGGGGTGTCGAGCTCGGCACGGCTCGGCAATGGCGGTGCGGTGGTGAGGCGCGCGGTGGAGTCGGTGAGGGCGCTGAGAGGTCGTCTTGGTGGCGGTGGGAGGTTTGGGAGACCTCGGTGCTGGCTAAAAAGGGGTCGGGGTCGAAGGGGAGGATCGCTCGATCGAGCTCGAGGCGGATCGGGCGAGCATCGAGCGGCTGTGCGGATAGGGCGGAGGTGAGGGAGGAAGCTGACGCGTGGGGCCCGCCTGGCAGTGAGCGGCGCAGAGAGCTTGTCGCGCGAGCGGCCGGGGAAGTGGGGTGGTGGGCCGACGCGGGAGGGGGCGATGGTGGGCGCTCGGGCCGGCTGGGTGGAAGCGGCCTGCGCGGGAGTTTGGGCTAGAAGGGAGGGGTGCGGGCTGGGCCACTGGGAAGAGAAAGAGAGGGGAAGGGAAAATGGGGTTGGGCCCTTTGCCTATTTTCTTTCTTCTTTTTTTTCTGTTCTTTTCTTTTTCAATAGTTTTTCAAATCTTTTGCAAACCATTTGAAAACCAATTTGAAATCAGTTTTGAAATCAAACAACTTTTGAAGACTTTTAGAAATATTTTGCCTAGATTTTGAAAATAAAATTTGAGTTTGGTTTTGCAAACCTTTTGTAAACTCTTTTGTTTCTTTTATAAATAGAATAAATTCGATTTGCCCTATACGGGTTTAATAAATTCTTTTTCACCCAATAAAAATTATGCAACGGCATGAATGCAACAAACATCTGGCTAGAATTTTCCTCCATCTAGGGTTTTGGCCATTTTCTAATTTATTTTTAATTAATTAAACACCAGGGGTGTTACAAACTTACCCCCTTAACTGGAATCTCGTCCCGAGATTCGGAAGGACTACAGTCAATACAAAGAAGCAAATCAAACAAAAGCACAAGCACATGTCAATCAACGTGCTACGAGTTCAAATAATTATGGTAGGCATCCTACTATTGGAGGACCTACTTTGAAACAAAGTTGGAATTTTCAGCAGGGAGAGACTACAGAAGTGGGAAAAGAGATGGGGCTTTTAAAAATAGTTTTGTAAACTCGACGACTGACTAGGGTAGCGTCCTACGGTCAACACGGCTCTGATACCACTATGTGACACCCCAATTTTAAGAACAAAATTGGAGCACAATATATGTATGCCAGGATCAATTTTCATACATATATCCACATCATAGTAAATATCAAAACAATGCTTTATTAATAATAACGAACTTTATTACAAAAATGACCCTCGGGTCTCAAAAGAAAAGTACAGACTCTCAGTCTAACTCTAATGTAGACTCGCGGAAACTGGACGCCATCTCCACAGGAAGGTCGACCGAGGGCTGCGCCATCCTAGTGCAAGTCGTCTGGGTCGTATCCACCGTCTTCTGGGTACAAGTTGTCGAGGTCGTAACCACCGTCTTCTCGGTACTCCTGCTCCGCGTCGTAGACTCCAGCGTCTGGGTGGGGTAGCAGGGGGTTCAAAGAGGAAGGGTGAGTACATCGAAATGTACTCCGCAAGTGTAGGAAATATATGCTTATGAGGCTAATAACAAAGGTAGGCTGACTCTGTTTGACTCAAGCGCCTAAAGCAACACATCCTAATAAATCCTATTAATCCTATGCACCTATTTACTAGGTTATAACCACAGTCTCCAACAGTAACAGTAACCACACTCGGAGTCGCACCGAGCAACCAACACTTGGAGTCACACCAAGCACAACCCACACCTGAAGTTCATCAGGCAAACCACACCTGAAGTCCATCAGATGACCCGAACCAGGCCGTTACAAGGAGTCCTATGTGTATTAGTTCCATACGTCACGACATAGAGAGCTACCTTCCGTAATAACACCAGGTCTGTGCCCGAGCCTGGGAATCACTCCCGTACCAAGCAGTAACCCGCGTAGAAGAAGCCTCTGTACCCATGTCATATGAGACTAATGACCACATAAGGCTTCTCTAACGAACCAGAACCAAACCACCAACTAATCTCGAAGAAGTCCAAGCCCGCTCGTGACCGTGAGCACGGCTGATATATCAGTTTTAATACTCTGCAGAGTTCGCACATCTTTACCCATGAGTCATGCGTTCCCCATCACGCTAAACACTGCCAAGGTGCACAGCGGGGTCGCACTACAAGGCCTTTACAAAGTCCCCTCCAAGCCCGTTCCACACGTACCTCTAAGGTTTCACCCCGTACAAAGGTCTACGACCCCCTAGGGCCCCCTCGTGAGCCACTAAAGCAAACCCCGTGTGGACCCTCAACTTAGAGGTTACCTAATTAATTAGCCAGGTCCAGCCCATCCAGATCTCATGGCTGCGCTGTTAAGCCGGGTTACAGGCTTCGAGAACCGGGTCCTAGGGATCCAGGCAGGATATGTCTAGCACGAGCCCCGAACCAAAACCAAAAGCAGCTGCCGAGTCCCACGGCACAAAACCACCAATACGGGTCCATCCTGCCGGATTTACCTAATAACCATGTTACTACAAAATTACCATGTCCACATTCGTTTCGTAGTTCATTAATCAAGATTATAAACATTTTAACTCCCATCCCATCCATGACTGTAGGGCTAAGCAAGACACCTACCCGAACATCCCAAAACAGGTGACAAGGATGATATATACAAATTCTAGTAAACCATAACATGGGATTCAAATTAATGACAAGCATGCATCTACAAGATCTAACTACTCTAGTACCAAAAGTCAAATAAAGTAGGTGCAAGATGTTCAAGGACACTTGCCTTCGGGCTAGGTCGAATCTGCAGGGTCACAGGAAAGGTCTGTAGCGTCCTCGAACTCCGCACTCTCTGGCCCAATCAACATACATGGCACAATACAATAAAATAAATAACAGTACAACAAATAGTATGAAACAGTAAACTAATAGATCTACTGCATAGAGAACGAAATTATGAATCTAACGCAAGTTGAATGGGTCAAAACGAAATTAAAACGTGAAAGTTATGGGCTTTTGAATCTCAGTGGCAAAACTGTGAATAAACCAAAGTCATTTTCATGATTTAGATAAATGAAAACTGAAAATAAAATGGCACTGGACCGGGCCTCATTTAGATGAAAAGTGAAGGGCTAGAGTGCAAGGTTACGAAGACTCAGCGCACAGTCCTCATGGACTGCGGGTTTGTTTCTAGGAAGTCTAGGGTTTCTTTTGCAAAAAGGCCTCGTGAGCCGGCGCGGTCGCTGGCGTGGCGCCAAGTGGCAGCGCGGGATTGGCCGCGAGCGCCAGCTGTGTGGTGGCGGGTGCCACGGTGCGGGTGGGACTGCGTCTCAGTTGGGTAAAAGAATGGGGGCTTAAATGAAAGAACCTATAGACTCAGTAAACAGGGAGATCGGATCGCTGGGTTGATTCAAGGAAAACCGGAGGGTTTTTCTGCAAAAGCACGCCGACGCGGCAGAACGGCCGGCGTGGCGCCTGCGTGGCACCGACGTGGAGCCAGATGGTGTGCTGTGATTGGATCGGTGTACTGCGTGGCGTGTAAACCTGCTGACGCGGCTGCTGTGCACCGAGTTCACGGGGGCATGAATCCGGTGTATACCGGTTCGCACGTCGATCTAATCTAACCCGTCGGCTCTAGATCGGATGGCGCAGAGACGAACCGAGAGGGAAGAGCGGTCGCCGGCGGGGTTGAGCACGGCGGCGCCAGGGTTCCCGCGGCGGCGCCATGTCCGCTCGGCTCGGAGAACTCGTGAACTGGCCCTAGAGAGTGGTAGAGACTGCGGGAAGGAGGGAAAAAGGATCAGGAGCTCACAGCGGGTCCAGTGGCTATGTTCGTGTCGCCGATTACAGCTCGGGGTAGGAGGATGTCGTGGAGCGGCGGCTCGCGGCTCCGGTGAGGTTGAGGGACGCGTCCTGATGAAGATGTACGCCGAAACCTGGTTCTATGGGCGCGGCGTTCTTCGGTGATCACACCCGTGGCCAGGGTTGAGTCGACGGCGGCGGGTATAGGGGGGTGTCGAGCTCGGCACGGCTCGACAATGGCGGTGCGGTGGTGAGGCGCTCGGTGGAGTCGGTGAGGGCGCTGGAGAGGTCGTCTTGGTGGCGGTGGGAGGTTTGGGAGACCTCGGTGCTGGCTAAAAAGGGGTCGGGGTCGAAGGGGAGGATCGCTCGATCGAGCTCGAGGCGGATCGGGCGAGCATCGAGCGGCTGTGCGGATAGGGCGGAGGTGAGGGAGGAAGCTGACGCGTGGGGCCCGCCTGGCAGTGAGCGGCGCAGAGAGCTTGTCGCGCGAGCGGCCGGGGAAGTGGGGTGGTGGGCCGACGCGGGAGGGGGCGATGGTGGGCGCTCGGGCCGGCTGGGTGGAAGCGGCCTGCGCGGGAGTTTGGGCTAGAAGGGAGGGGTGCGGGCTGGGCCACTGGGAAGAGAAAGAGAGGGGAAGGGAAAATGGGGTTGGGCCCTTTGCCTATTTTCTTTTCTTTTTTTTCTGTTCTTTTCTTTTTCAATAGCTTTTCAAATCTTTTGCAAACCATTTGAAAACCAATTTGAAATCAGTTTTGAAATCAAACAACTTTTGAAGACTTTTAGAAATATTTTGCCTAGATTTTGAAAATAAAATTTGAGTTTGGTTTTGCAAACCTTTTGTAAACTCTTTTGTTTCTTTTATAAATAGAATAAATTCGATTTGCCCTATACGGGTTTAATAAATTCTTTTTCACCCAATAAAAATTATGCAACGGCATGAATGCAACAAACATCTGGCTAGAATTTTCCTCCATCTAGGGTTTTGGCCATTTTCTAATTTATTTTTAATTAATTAAACACCAGGGGTGTTACAAATGGTGTTCAGGTCGGTTATTAATATGTGCATGCCTCAAAGTGCGTAAACATGAACTTCTAGGTGCACCAGTGGTACTTAAAGTGAAGACTTTAGAGGTTCAGGTAAGAACAGAATTCCTTAGGTTTGAAGAATTTTATTATTCCTGACATATTATTTTAACCCATGCAATGCCCACCGTGTTAGAATAACATTGCTACTTGCTTACCTTGTCTAGCCTCTTTTTATACAAAGAATAAAGGCCATTGATTTCCCTAGGTGTCCCAGTATTTTACAAAGACCACTATGTCATTTTAAGGATTCAAGTTTAAACAACAGCCAAAAAATATTTATCTTTCATTGCTTTATGTATCAGCCAAATTTATCCTTAGTTTCTTGTTGCAGGACTATTCTTAATTCACACATCTCTTTGGTCTATTGTGTGTACATTCACTTTGTTCCTTCAAATAAAATACAGATCATTGACAAGATTTTATACAAAAGCCTTTGCTTCTTTAGCGTGGGCACTTTGTCATATTTGCTTCTCCTTCTTACCATGCTTGCTTCAGGTAATGGTGCAGACCAAACTTTCCCGAAAGGTAGCTTGGTTATTTATGTGATGCCCTGTAGTCCATTCCTGGAGCACCTGGTATGTCGTGCAGCAGCGCAACCGGTCACCTCCTGTGGGTGCCCCGCATCATGTCATACCGCGTGCAGGCCCCACTCCTGTCTCTTGATATGTCTGGTCCTCGCTCCGTCTGTTGCTGCCCCGCGGCTCCCCCAAGTGTCGGCGCCACTGGCCAGTGGCCACTGCCGGTGCCCACCGGTGATTCTAATGTTTTCATCAACATTTTTCCCTTCTAAAACCAAGTCATTGTTTGCTATTTGAGAGACATGCCCATTATATGCGGATAATCTTGGGTGTGTTGTGGATCACTAAAATTATGATAAAACTTTGTTTGCTTATAAAGGGTTGTTCTAGCCATTTGTCCATTCATGTGATGCATTTCTCATTGGTTACGATTTGATGTTATCAGCATTTGTCATTTCCCCCTTATTGAGCCTGTGACGAAAATTCTATATTCATTGCTCAGATCCATCCATGATTTAAGAATATTATAGCTTTCCTTTTATGCATAATTTTCTTTGTACCTGACTTCTCATTTTGCAATCAGTTAATATTGTACCATTGATTCCTCTTCTTAATTGTTGCGTTTATTCCTTGTGTTTTCTTATGCAGATCACCCACCTGCATATCAAAGTTGTGAAAGAACTACTCTAAATTTGACGTCTGCGTGAAACCTAAAGGTAATGTATTCCTCTATAACTTTGACCGAAACATGGCATCCAGTTGCATACTGGCCATTTTCCTGAATTCAAAAAATTGGCTTGTGGGTATTGGTTTTCGACCTTCTTATTTGTAATATTTTTTGAGCATTTTAGGATGTAGGGTTCTTCATAGGTTCCGCTAAAATAGTTGCAGCCTAAAAATGACAGCCATAGAGGTTACAATTATAGGTGAAAAACCACCTCTTTATAAATAATGCGGATATTTTAGAGGCGTTCAATACAAATTGCACTTTTGGAATTCTCTGCAGCTGTCAGCATCGGCAATGTTCAAGTTCAGGAAACCAAACTACAAATGCATGACTATGTAGTCCTCTTTAGTTTTTCTGACCTTACACACTGTATGTAACATATTCATTTACATTTGTTTGCCACACTTAGCTAATTTTCAAGTCATGTATCAAACATATGTTTCCTCTAATGTACATGCAATAAATTATACTAATACTCTGTATGTATACTCCTTCGGGTAAGATGACCCACACCTTTTTGTAATGTAATAACAGAACGTTATAGCTTGTCAAACTTCTATATA
Source organism: Coix lacryma-jobi var. lacryma-jobi (assembly GCA_009763385.1). NCBI lineage: Eukaryota > Viridiplantae > Streptophyta > Magnoliopsida > Poales > Poaceae > Coix > Coix lacryma-jobi. Next base: position 158,225,172 of record CM019823.1, read on the forward strand.
ATCCACAGATTTATGTTCTGCTCATACTATTATCGGCAGAGTCCACGCTACGGTCCCTATTTTTTGCGCGCGAGGGCGCGCACCCGCCACTAGTGTTTACTAGGAGAAGCAGCAGCAGCAGCGACACCTTCATTCTCGCTTTGCTCTCTCGATCTCGTCTTAAGAATCACTTCTCTCAGAGAATCAGCTTCTATAGAGAATCAGAATCAGATGCAGCTCTACCAAACTATGCAACCTTCAATTCGTCGCCCGGCGGGCTAGCTTGTACAGCATCGTCAAATGGTCGGAGCTGCTTCCACGCTACATACTCCGTCTCGTACGCTCTGAATGAAGCAGCCGACAGATAGACGATCGATGCATTCTGTATGCCTTTTCCTGGTCCGAAAGTTGACGTCTGACTTTGAATTACTACTAGACTACAGGCTCTTGTTGGTCGCACACCAGATGACCGACGACTTTTTCGTACTTTTGACACCTTGACTTGACAGGCATGCATGCTTCGACAACGCCGCTCCAACGTACGTACGGAGTACGTATACAGACAGACAGCGCTAAAGCATGCATGTACGTCCACTGAAGGAAAGGAGAACGGAATGCTTCAGGGGCTGCTGCAGCCTGCATGCCCGACGACGCCGACGGCCGACCGCCGGCGTCCGCGTCTTCGACTCGCTGGCCCACGGAGAACAACCAAATTAAGCCCATGAGCCAATGTGGCTCTGGTCGGTGGGCCTGTACGTGGCACACTTCCTTACCTTGTTGGCAAATGCAAAATTCTCTTCGGGAGCTGTGATTGGCTGCTTGTATATGCTCCGTGCGTCTTGTGTCTTCTGGATCTGACTAGCTTTCGGCCATCATATTGTTGCTTCAGGGTATGTAAGGGCGTCCTCAACGGGGTCATAGTGTGAGAGTGGAAAGCTGCATATGCTGTGAGATATATTTTTTTAAAGAACGTGCGAGCCTAGCGAGGACGTAGTCGCTAGCGCGTTACTCCGTTCGTCTTGTGACCAATAAGATTTCTCCTAGACTAGTTATTTGGTACCTGTTGGGGACGCCCTAATAGTGTCCATGTTTTGGCTGTTATTATGTTTATAAGCAATCTATATGAGTAAGAACCTTGCATTGTTAATCTATATGAAATTTAAGTTGCGTGATTGCTCATGCATGGCCTGTTCACTATAGGGAACGCCGGCTTTGCCGAGTGCTGGCTGCACTCGGCGAAGGCCCTCTCGCACTCGGCGAAGGCTTCGCCGAGTGCTGCACTCGGCGAAGAAATTGTCGGCAATGATTTCTTTGCCGAGTGCCAAATATCGGGCACTCGGCGAAGGCTTCGCCGAGTGCCAGGTCAGCACTCGGCGAAGCAAACGGGAGCCGTCACTTGACGGCCACTTTGTCGAGTGCCAGCCTACGTGGCACTCGGCGAAGAGGGCCCCTTTGCAGAGCGCCACGTGGCCGACACTCGGCGAAGAGGGCCCCTTTGTCGAGTGCCACGTAGGCCGGCACTCGGCGAAGAGCTCCTCTTTGCCGAGTGCCACGTAGGCCTGTACTCGGCAAAGGGTCCCTCTTTGCCGAGTGTCAGGTAGCCCGACACTCGGCAAAGAGGGCCTCTTTGCCGAGTGTCAGGGTCAAGGCACTCGGCGAAGAGGCCGAGCTGAGCAAAAATTTGCCCAGCTTTGCCGAGTGTCATGACCTCTTTGCCGAGTGTGGCACTCAACAAAGCTGGGAAAAAAGGAATTTTTTTCCTGTTTTCATTTCCCTACACAGAGAACATATCACACATTCATGTTCCATTTCAGACAAATATCACATGCATATATATCACACATCCATAACATACATATCCATTTCAAACAAATATCACATGTTCAGTCTTCATGCATCACAAGCTCACAAGTTTATCACAAGTCCACAAGTCCATCACATGCATCTCACAAGTCCATCACAAATCTAAGTCGACCATCACTGCTCACCTTGGTGCTCAGATTGTGAAGAACTCCCACCTTGCCCCGCGTCCCACGACCCGCCCGAAGGACCACCTTGCCAACCTTGCCACCCAGGCGGCGGAGGTCCAGATGGCCACCCGGTGTACCCTGACTGCGGAGGAGGGTAACCTGGCCACCCATAGGGCGGAGGAGGGCCACCGGGGAGCCACCCAGGCTGCGGAGGAGGGCCACCAGTGATCTGCAGAGTGTGCGGAGGAAGGCCAGGTTGAGGAGTCGGTGCTGAACCCTCCAACTGTGAGTGCACAAAGGAGAAGCAAATTCGTTAGCACCTGGAGGACAGCCGTAAAAGTTAAAAAAATATAAACAACCATATATACTCACCGGAGTCTCTGTCGTAGGAATAACAGGAGGCACAAAAGGAGTGAGCAGCGAGGGAGGCACGACAACACCCGGGATGTTCAGGCTCCCAAAGAAGTGAGCTATGTCCTGCGTCCTCTGCGCCTCCCGCTGTTGGACGACCAGTAAGTCGCGACGATGGGCCGCCGCCTCGGCCTCGTGCATGGCCTGCAACCTCTGCATCTGGTCCGCCTGGGCCTGCATCTGGGCCTGCAAAATTCATCCCGTAAGGTTTAAACAATGCAAAGACAAGGTATATATGTAAAAGCAATGAACGACGAATAGAACAAGTACTTACCTGAAGTGCTGCCATCATCTGCTGTGAGGTCGGCTGCCGAGGTCGTATGGGGACGGAGGAGCTCGTGCTGGCAGCTCGAATCTCAGCGAGGTTGGGAACAGAGGACGAGTCAACTGCGTTGTTGGCTATCCAGTACCGGTCGTGTTGCTTCCCTCCTCCCAGCCTCATCACCAGGTCTGTATCTAGGGGCTGGGTGGCCGGATCGAAGTCCTCCCCATGGCGCTCGCGAGCCGCAGTGGTGTACTCGGTGACCTTGGTGTAGGCGTTCGTGTTGGTGAACGCCTCGGGCCCGGCGTTTGGGTTGTACTGGGTGCTCGCTGCAGTCGCCTTGCCCTGGTGCGACAAGTGGTACGCCTTGAAAGGGAGGCACTCCTCACCACCATGCGACTGGGACTGTGATGAAAACACAGATGATTACAAGTAATGAGTAATTGAGTGTTAGAATAAAAAAATCAGTAGAGCATACCCATCTGTCGGCGTACGCAGCGAGGCTAAGGTTGCCTTGGTGGTGTGGCACCCCAGGCATCTGCAGGCGGCAGTCTCGGCGGGCACTGTGCCTCTCGTACCACTCGTCCGATTTCCACTTGTCCACTGTGCCGAAGACATCATGTCGTAGAACGCCTTTGCGGTGTCCTCTGGCTCCTCCAATCCTTCACCGAATTGAGCCTCTTGAAAGTCTCTGTGGCAGAACCGTCCAATTTAACTTAATCCCAAGTACACTCGTCAACCATTTGACACTATGTGTACTTAAGACCAAGTCAAATCCGGTAGTCTGTCGAGCACACCCAACGGGAGAACTCGAAAATCCACATTTCTTCCAGAATCACAATTGAGGACCAAGCATCCAAACTCGAAAAACATTTCTTTTCTTACAAGATTACATCATCAAAATTATTACAACATATTAATAAGCAGCAAGAATTAAACAATTTATTAGAGTTAACAGAAATTATACATAAGATCAAAGTTAATGCAGAAGTAAACAATTATACAATAATTCTAGAAATTTATCATAAAGACAGATTATAATAATTTGTAAATCCTTTTCCTTTGTAAAAATCTTTTGGAGAAGGTTATAAATAAATACTACGGTCGCAGCGATAAAAGGAATCCTCTCTGAGCCCACCAGGAGGAATCCACACACAAGAGTTAGCTCCAATTTCCACCTGCTACCTGCAACAATGGGAATCAAACCCTGAGTACTCAATTGTACTCGCAAGTCTTACCCGAATGGGAAATATAGATCCCAACTCACAAGGATTATGAAAGGCTATATGGCTCTGGTTTTCTTTGTTTGCAAAAGAGCATTTTTAAGAAAAGGTTGTAACATGTTATTTAGCCATATTAGTTGTTACTCCTACTTCTATGTAAGCACCTATTCTATTTCTAAGCAAATAGTAAACAATACAGTATAGTTCTCCATCCTTAGTTCCAGTTGTTTAAACTACGCTGTCAGGCGATTGCCATACCGGTACCGTTTAAACAACGGCGATTCGCGAATCAATGTAGCCAAGCTGGGTACCCCAAAACACACGCCCCGTTTGTACCAAGGCACAACCGAGATCAACTCGCCAACTCCTGCCAAGGGGTCCAGTATCCGCATCCAGGACCGGGACTCCAAGCCCCCACTCACCGGCCCGACCGTGAGTGGTGCAAGGACCTCCTCCTACCAAAAATCTAACGGTCGGATCACATAGAGCCGGAAACCGAGGCAAGAGTCAGCTAGCCTTCCCGCTCCCATAAGCAAGTATGTGTTCGGGATAAGCGGATCTGTGACATAGCTCACACCCACAACAACGAACAGTCCCTAAGCGACACAGACAGGGAAACAGTGCAACCAAAGCTAAGCCCGTGGCCGCGGGACATAACTCGTCACACCCACCAGAACCAAACCACATCCCTGCCCGGTCTCAGTTTCTTTCCATCATCATCAGTTTAAAGTAGAGCACCTATTTTGTGAGCAACGACAGGTCGCCCACGCTACCGTTCATCCTAAGCATAGCGCTACTCGAACCTGTACTAGTAGGACTCATGAGATATATATATATATATATATATATATATATATATATATGCAGGTGGGTTTCATATAACTCCTGAAAACATAATGCACAATATACATATATTCATTTAGAGATATTCAAAAATATAGGTTATGCACCGGGGCTTGCCTGGGTAAAAGATTTCAGAAAGTTAGTATTCCATCTCCATGCCAACGATCATCATTGCACCATCTTTTGGTTAAACACCACGTCCTTCAGGTTCTCGTGACCAAAAGTAACGTACCTAAATGAGATGCAATGCATATGTATGAACATAAAGAATACACACGATTCTCTACAAAAGATATACTAACAAACTCATAAGTATAGCAAAGTGACACAAACAAAACTCAGAATCGGGACAACAACATAGCAGTTACTTATTTTAATCATAACTGAAGATATAAGTATCCAAATAAGGTGATCCAAGACTTTCTGGAAAACTTATTAAGTTGTCTATAACTTTCTTATAACCATCTAAAAGTGATTCAATAGATATTAAGGCCAAACAACACCAGAAAGTAAATCTGTCCAGACTGGGGCAGATTCTGACAATCAACTTCAAACACCCATAACTGGAGTTCTAGTTCACCAAAAGATATGACATAAGACATTTTGGAAAGCTTAGCAAAAGTACTACAACTCTTTTATTAAACACAGCAGGTGATTCTAAACTTATATTAATCAAATAACCCAATCTTTCAGATCTGAACAGAGAGCATGCAGAACCTGACACTGAACTTGTAAAATCTACAACTCATAAACTATTTGGCCTAAAATCATAAAATTTTGGGACACGCAAGATATAAAAGTTATCTACAACGTTTGTATTCATAACTCTTACAGAAAACATAATTTTAATATCGAAATTAACTCCACAACAGAAACTACTCTGCCAGCCATTTTCAGCATACATATCAATTGATCTTTTTGTTTGCTTTTCTAACAAAGACATATTCATAAGGCATTTCAAAGGTTTAAACCAACATCAACATAACTCAGTACCATGTCATTCAACATATGGTGAGCAAGGTATCATCACAAAGCTCATATGCATGCATTTACTATCTAATCTTTTCTCCATCTTTCATTTAAATAAACATAAACATTATTTTTAAGTGGTGTGACAAACATATAGTTTAGAGCTCAGATTTTTATGAAATGTAGGAAATGATAAGATATGATTACTGCTAAAATATTTCATGTCCAGATTTTATAAATTAATTACTACAAGTAAAACAAGTTTTAATTGCAACAATACATGAGAGAGCAAGATAAATCTAAAAATCAATATTTTCTATAATACATGACCATATTAAAATTTATTAGGATACACCAACATCACACAAGACCAGTGGAGCCATATTTTCTATTTTTACATACAAGTATTATTCACAAATCATTTATTTCCCTTTAATAAGTCTTACCAAGTTAAATCAATAACTCTGTCATACATGCATAACTAAATCTAAAATTTTTATCATAGAATTCACATTACACAAGTAATCTACCATAAAAATTTCACTGCAAAAGGAGCAATACAAAAAATAGATATGACTTTATCTATTTTTGGGAACACTTTTACCACATAAAAGGAAAACCCTATCAGAAAGTTCTCAAACAGCATAACTTTATATACCAAACTTGTAGGTCACAGAGAAAGGAAACTAACAAAATTAGTTTCACTAGTTTTAGACTTTCCTAGGTCGAGTTATAAATTTATCCCTAGAAAAGCCTACTTACAAAGATAAATAAAAACAGCAGAAACTTTCCACTAAAGCCTACCATATTATATAACCACTGCGTAGATCTACTCACAAGGATTTCAAAAAGCCCACATTTGTTATCATACGATTTATCTACGATTTACTAAGCATTTTAGAAGTTTTAGCCATTTACTGCAAAAAGAAAAAACGAAAAAGAAAAACAACCATCCTTCTAGGGCCCTGGACTTCAATGGAATCAACAAAGGACATATATGTAAATCCATGAGTCTAGACATATTTACAAAAAGAACATGCTAAAACTTACTAATCGTTTCTAGGTCCTTCTTCTACCTGTGTACGTACGGATGGAGAGAGCGCTGTCGGGCTGGCAGCTGGTGCCGATCCTGGCCAGCTGCTGATGGCCATCTGCGGCGGCAGCCGGCCGGCTGGGAGGCTGGCTTGGCGAGCCCTGGCCAGGCTCGACCGGCCTCAGCCAGCGCGCGGCACGACCTGGCCACGACCTTGGCCGACGGCGAGCGGCAGCAGCACGAGAGAGACGGCAGGGAGGAGGAGAAGCAGCTAGGGCGCCGCAACAACGACATCCTGGAGCTCCGCCCCTCAGCCATGGCTGTGGACTGTGGTCATGGCGTTCGCGCTCAAGAGCAAGGGAAAGGAGAGCTAGAGGGAGCAGCAGCTCGGTGCTGCCTTAAAGGACTGGGAACGCGTGGTTTGCGTGGCTACAGGCGAGCACATGGAGCATGGAAGCGGCACAAGCGACAACCACCTTGCTCAAACACGGCGCGGCAGCGAGCCATGGGGCAGCAGCGAGCACAGGCGCGACGCAGTGCATGCACAGCCATGGCAGCAGCTCACATGGGCGCGGTCGGCCGTTCGGTCATTGCGCCGAACAGTTGGCGGGCATGTGAACGAACACGCTTTCGGACATCTTCCGGCTGGAATCAGTCCAAGAGCCTTAAATAAAAGTTGTCGCACTTGCCTCCATCTACAACTTTGATTAAAGGAGCTCTGCCCGAACTGCCATGGTTTAGAGGATAATTAGTGCCAAACTTTGCAGTGTCAGCGCTAATCCAGGTTTAGGGAAAACAGTGATAACGGTATCAAGATTGCATCAAACCTCAACACCACTACCACTGGGCTCTAGCACATGAAGAAAATTACAACTTCTATTAACGGGTTGAGGCCATTCGCTAGATGGATAAACGGGAACGCGGCATGCCACTCGTCGACATAGGGCTGAAACCTTATACTGATTCGATTTCTACGCTTCGAAACAAACGATCAAACCATCATAAAAACAGCAACCAAGCACACCACATAGAAGCACTAAACTTCTACTACAACTTTTATTTAGGCAAAACTTTAAGTGTTTACGAAATTATTAGTTAAACTGATCCAAAGAGTCAAACAAGCAATTAATGACAGAATTAGTATTTAGCATTTTCGGAGCACTGTCTCCACAAAAGTTGTACATGACACCTTCATGAAAATTGTTCACAAAGTTAATTAGGATCTAATGTTTTCATGGTTGACCTTTGGTCACATACAAAACATAGACCTTAATTATTAAGCATGTTCAAGGCCTAAAGATGATTATCATTTCATGTGAGCTACTTTAGGATAACTTGTTTCGATCCACTAAGATTCATTGAAAAGTTTTTTGCTCACTCAAATTTTAGTTTCTTTTTCATACTAAATTATTCATAAATCATTATTAACAAGTTGATAACAACATGTTTTATTGTTAAAAGTCGTTCGTAACACCAGGGTGTTACAGTCTCCCATCATGTCTGCTACACCGGCATCTCCATCATACTCCTCGAGACGTTGTCTCACCACCTCCTCTCTAATCCGATCGGCTTCACCATGGTGGACCCAACAAGTATAGTTTTCAACGAATTCGTACTTGTAAAGATCTACCCCCACGTTATTCTTATATTTTCTTTTCTTGTTCCCACATTTGCTGCAGGGACACGGCATCCGACTCGACCCTTTAGCAGTCGGACCAAACGCATGCTCTAAGAAAGCATTGGTCTTAGTAACCCATTCTGTGCTCTTACTTGCGTGGCCCGTGTACATCCAGTCACGGTTATCCATCCTCTGACATATACATATGTAAGCGAGTAATAAAAGCAGCAATTGCATCTACACGGCATTCCTACCATCTAATAGGAGAAGGATAGGTCCTAATCCCACCCGAGGATGCGCAGATGGGTTACTTTCCATGTTCTACTCCTACCCGAGACAGCATTTCGGCAGCACCTCCTCGCTGTTCTCCCGATACACGTCCTGGCAGGGAGAGTGTGTATCCGGAGAACAACGAGGAGGTGGTGCCGAAACTCTGACTCTGACAGGAGCAGAACATGGAAACTAGCTCATCTACGCATCCGCGGGCTGTCCAAAATACGTGGACAATTCGAAAGAGATACGGTCGCAGATATGCAAAGGACTGAATATCTAAGACTGTATCTCTTTCGAACGGAAGACGTCTAACTAGGTTACGCGACCAAAGATCAGATACCTAAGGATACAGATAGAGGGGTTATACCTAAGGTGTCGGTGAGGTCAGGGTAGCGGGGCAGTGGTGACTCGGGGCAGTGGCGAGACGACGCGGTGCAGGCAGACCCGCAACGCCGACGAAGACGATCGGGGTCGCTGAGTCCTTCCGACGGGTCCTCCTCCTGCCAAAAAAGAGCAATTGGTTAGTCTCGACCAAAAATTTCGGCAGCACCTCCCCTGCACGGCGAGGTTCCCAAAACCTGCAGAAAACGTCGGCACGAAGGCCAACAACCACATATATACCAGACATAGTCACGAAGGCCAACAATCACAATAGCTCACAATAGTACAACTACTACTAACACTAACACTAACACTACTAACTACTACTAACACTACTACTAACTACTAACTACTAACTACTAACTGCTAACTACTAACTATTTACTAGCTACATAGGGCATACCTTCGCGACGAGAATAGCAAGAACGAGCTTCGGCGACGACGACGGGGACGACCGAAGCGGCTTGAGGGTCGACGGACCTAAGCCGGCACCTTCCTCCTCTCTTCTCCTTGTCCTTCTCCTCCTATCTTCTCCACTCCTCCTTCTCCTCCTCTCTTCTCCACTCCTCCTCTCCTCCCCCACCACCACCTCCTCCTCCTCCTCCTCTCCTCCACTGGCCGGCCAGGGACGGGCAGCCGGTGGGCCGGGCGGCGCGGCCGGGGGCAGCCGGGGGCGGCGCGGCCGGGCCGGGACGGGGGTGCGGCGGGGAGGGGGCCGGGGGTGCGGCGACGGGCGCGGCCGCGGGGCTCGCCGGCGGGCGGGGGCGCAGGGCGCGGCGGCGCGGTGGCGGCGCGGTGGTGCTTGCGTGCGTGCGTGCGTGTGTGTGAGTGTGTGCGTGTGTGGGTGGCAGCCGGGCCGTTTTGTATTTTTTTTTCTTTTCGAACGTCTTTGCCGAGTGCCAGATCGGGTGGCACTCGGCAAAGAGGGGCTATTTGACGAGTGCCACGAGATCTGGCACTCAGCAAAGATTGTCAGGCCCACGTGGAAAACTTCGCCGCGTGTCAGCCCTGACACTCGGCAAAGAGGGAACTTTGCCGAGTGCCAGGGCTGACACTCGGCGAATTTTTTATTTATTTTTTTGGTTTTTGCCACCAAGTTTTTTTTTGAGGCACTTCCACACTACCACTGTCAACATGTTCAAATTTGACAGTTTTTCAAAACTTTTCGTTATATTTTTTGACTTTATTTCTTTTTCTTGAATTTTCTCGGAAGACGCAAGTTTGAACTGCGGGTGCATCGCATAGTGGATTTTCATGATTTACAAAATGTTATTCTTGTTCTTAATCGTATGTTGAGGCCAAATCCAAAACCTAACCTGATGTTTCGATCAACGTGCTCACGGGGCAACGCCTCCAAATTACGTGCGGGCGGTTTTTTAATTATAGAAAATGCAAATGAATTCCGAAAATCGCGAAACTTGGCGAGATGTTGTTACATTATATGCGTATGCCGAGAAAAAAATTTCAGAAAGTTTCGAGCAAGTTGTCACGTACGATGCTTACAAACCTGGACACATGTTGAGATGTCCAGGTTTGTAAGCATCGTACGTGACAACTTGCTCGAAACTTTCTGAAATTTTTTTCTCGGCATACGCATATAATGTAACAACATCTCGCCAAGTTTCGTGATTTTCGGAATTCATTTGCATTTTATATAATTAAAAAACCGCCCGCACGTAATTTGGAGGCGTTGCCCCGAGAGCACGTTGATCGAAACATCAGGTCAGGTTTTGGATTTGGCCTCAACATACGGTTAAGAACAAGAATAACATTTTGTAAATCATGAAAATCTACTATGCGATGCACCCGCAGTTCAAACTTGCGTCTTCCGGGAAAATTCAAGAAAAAGAAATAAAGTCAAAAAATATAACGAAAAGTTTTGAAAAACTGTCAAATTTGAACATGTTGGCCATAGTACTGTGGGGATGATCCACAAAAAATTTGGTGTCCAAAATCCAAAAAAAAAATTTTGCCGAGTGCCACATGGACTGACACTCGGCAAAGAGGGGATCTTCGCCGAGTGCCAGCCACGTGGCACTCGGCAAAGAACAGCCCACGTGCTTTGCCGAGTGCCACGTGGCTGGCACTCGGCGAAGACCCCCTCTTTGCCGAGTGCCCGCCACGTGGCACTCGGCAACGAACAGCCCACGTGTCAAACAACGGGGCCACACGCTTTGCCGAGTGCCACGTGGCTGGCACTCGGCAAAGAGGGGATCTTCGCCGAGTGCCAGACGGCGCGCACTCGGCAAAGCTAATGGGCCTGGATGCCGTCTGGTCCGCGACACTTTGCCAAGTGCTCATCTTTGCCGAGAGTGCGGCACTAGGCAAAGATGTGACTTCGCCGAGTGTTTTTCTTTGCCGAGTGTTGGGCACTCGGCAAAGCATCCTTTGCCTTGTGCTCAGTCTTCGCCGAGTGCCAGATTTCCGGCACTCGGCAAAGAGGCTCTTTGCCGAGTGCCCGAAATTTGGCACTCGACGAACTCGCAGGCACTCGGTGAAGCCTGTGTTTCCTGTAGGGGTTAATCTATCTATACTGTATGAAATATAAGGAAATGACGTTATTTATCTATTCATTATTAGTACTAGGCATTAATAACCACCACCATCATTCCTCTTGACATCAATGTACATGTGGGTTGCTTTGTGAATCTACGTGAATCACTCCATCTCTCGGGGCGTACCATGACTGTGTGTCCATCCGTCCAGCTAGTACAATTACACGTCACTTCTAGCTAACACTGTGTGTCCATCCGTCCAACAATCGGAGGTTCGCTTGAACTTATCAACCGTACCATGACTTATTCTCTCACATACATAACACTATTAAAACAAGTAAAATCAATCGAAATAAGTTCAAGCGATCAGGCCTTGACTTTTGGCATATTGTTCAAAAGTAGTCATAGGATCCACCACTGGCGAACGAGAACCATTTGCGCCAGATTTTTAGACGAGGTGAGTGAAGAGTGAGGAAAGGAGATGCGGGCCCGTGCGTGTGCCTCTAGACACGTGTGAGCCTACTGACGAAATAGTCGCTAGCGATTCCATTTTTCATATTCTCTCAACTAGGTCCTCCCTGACGTAAGCAAGCAACATCGATCGTCGTTGGAGATATCCTCAAAGATTTGCATGCACCAGAGCTGGCCTAGCCCGTGGGATGTAGTCCTGGGCTATTTGGTTGGCCTCCTGGCTCTTGGGCTTAGCCTGGCGGATGCACGCCTGTCCCCACAGCCTAGCTTCCAGGAATTAGGGCTAGTTTGGTTCACGCCTTGGCATATCTGCCTGACACAGACATGCATCCTAAGCGTTTGTTTTTGGACCCATGGAGTCTGACGCAATCTGCCTAGGTGCAACCCTCTAGACCAGGGCTCAAACCAAACAACACCTTAGTTTATGGTGAGCCTAGCTCACGCGGTGTAGGGCGCGTGTTCGACGCTTGTCTTTCTACTGCACAAAGCCTAAACGCAGGTAGTAACTCCTGCCGGATGATGCAAACCAATCAAAGTTGTTTGCATGCGTCCATCGAGCATATGACCACGCTTGGCCTGATTCCGGTGCCAGCCTCGCCCATTCAGTCATTCACTTACCGCAACCAATCATGCCCTAAATACACTTATTATTACGCATATGAAAACACATATGCACATGTCGCAGGTTGTAACTACATATACGACATGCTTAGATTGACAAACACTTCTCTTTGTTTTGTTTAGGTTGTTTGCTTTTATGCAGATATATATGCAAGAAATGAGTTCACGATTATTGTATCAACTAGTCGCCTTTTGTCTGTACCGTGCTTAAAACATCATTGCACACAGAATGTTAGAGATCCGAGAAAGTCTGTAGTTGATCTTGGATGCATGCCAAATTAAGGAGGGCCACTACATGAACATATGGTCCTCGTAGCAGCCTGATTCAGTTAAAACTACCGATATGATGCCAGACCGCCACTGCCAGAAAGTGGCACGACGATATGCGATACCGGCCAGCTACAGCTAGTAGCTAGCTTAGTACGTACGCGTGCAGTAGCAGCTGCGTCCTGCATCCTCGGCACCTCGCTCCATCTACCTTTAACTTTAATTTTGTTCGATATATACTATACGATTCCGTTGACTAGTCTGCATGCGTACGTGCGTGCTCATCGACGCCACACACCGGCCTGTTGATCAATGCAAAAGTATCTCAAGCTATTAGCTAGCACACTGCTGATGATCACTTGATCGATCAGATCGATCAAGCTAGAAACGTTAGAGATTCCGTCGGTTCATGCTACGAACCGTCGATGAAAATCGTCTCGATCAGGCCAGCTCCTCATGCAGCAACTCGTCGAAATGTTTTCTTAGCGACAGTCAGCTAGCGCCAGTGAAGCCACCGGCAAGGCAGCAACCACTACTCTGAATAATAGTGCCAAACAGAGCCTTACAACTCCCACGTCACAACATAGAAAACCGTGCCAAATCTGTTAGGCCAGTCTCAGTGTGGGAGTTTGATCTGAGTTTTATTTACATTGAATATGGTATCACATAAGCGTTTTTTGATGACATATCATGATAATGTATTTAAGAAGAGAGAGCGAAGAAATGAGTTTCGTCTATATCAAACTCTTTTGGCACGAATATCAACTCTCTATGAGTCCTGAAATTTAATACATATTAAACTCTAGAATGAAACTCTCACTCCCAATAGAGAATTTCATTCAAATTTTATTTTATTTCGTATGACATGGCAGCCTAGAAAACAACGCAATGGAACTCAACACCGAGATTGGCTTACTACACCCTTTTCCTGTCCCAAAATGTCCAAATGTACTGACAACAAAAAACAACATACGTGACGACTCGATGCAAGATCAACTCTACTGGTTGCTTCTTCGCTCTGCCGATGCCCCCATGGTCAATAATCTCTCATCAATTTATTTGCTAGTGACTAGGAAGTAGGACGATTTCTCTGTTCATTTTTTCGAAAGGACGATAAAAACTTTTCCGCAGATATTATTATTGTTAGAAGAAGGAAAAACAAAAGTTCTGACCATGTATTTAGGGGGGGGGGGGGGGGGGGGGGGGGACCTATCGAAAAGAAAAAACTTATAACTAAGTTTGCATCGTTACAACCAACAAACTACTCATCACGTACACTACGCCACTGTTGGCTGGCGGCCCTTGGGAGCCACTGGAAGCAAGACACCAAGAGAGCCGAAAAGCCATACGGGGGTGCCACTGTTCCAGCTTCTTGACCTCCTGTACAGCCAAAGAAAAAAAAAGTCTGAACGGCAGAAATGGGCAACCAAGCAATGAAGAAGCAACCATACATTCTAGTCAATGAATGGTGATAGCCAGACTCGTCGCAGCCGTTGGCTCGATGGATCCAATTCATCCGGAGTCCTGACCAATGCAACCGGCCGGTGGCAGCATCTCAAATGGAACTTGCTTTTCGATGAAAGGATGCAGACGACGCCCGGCACGCGCAGGCGCGGATATAACCCATATATGATATATATTCCCTTCACATGGATAGATCTACACCCGGAGAATGACCAAACTTTCGGCGATGAATAATGAGATTTGTGTCTGAAATATAGCATCTGTTTAGGTAACGACTAACAACCTTCGAATCTTCATCCAATAGTTCAAATCTATTAGCATAAATCATAATAAACAAATGATAATTTTTTCTATAAAAAGACAAAGACAAAACTGTTTAGAAAGACAAAGACAAATTTGTTCAGGCGTTTGAAATATAAGAAATATGATGAATAATATATGTGGAGAATTATATTATATTATATTATATTATATTATAGGGTAATTATTTCCTACTCCCTGGGAGTAGTTACTCCTATGTGGTATATCTCTAGATTTACGATGTATATAGCCCAACGAAGTATATGCACGCGGAGTATATAATCATACTAAAATATCTATGGTAGTATTTACGTTGAGTATGTATGTATACATAGAGTATATGGTTATACTTATTTTATTTTATATAGTACTATAATGACATTATGGTAATATATTTAAAAATATAGGACATGTTAAATTTTTTTCACATAGTAAGATTTAGAGTATCTTAAAATAAGTATGTAAACATACTCAAGGTGATAAATGAGTATATATATCCATACACAATGTTTATTATTGAAGATGAGAGTAATTACTCCTGGGAGTATAGAAAACTCACCTTATATTATATTATATATATATTGACAACATAAACTGAGATGATGATGAAGACACGCACCACTCTTTATTTTTTTTAAAAAAAAAAACTTGACACGCACCACTCTTGGTCTTGGTAGCATGGATGAAGGAGATTGAGCCAGGACGACGTACGTATATATTCTTGTGGGGTGGGGTAGCGTAAAGCAGAGAAAGATATACATATTCTTGGGGAATAGTATATATCAAGTAAAGAAAGATAAGGGAACGACGACATATTGAACTTGAATTATTGCTCTGGGGTATCGTGTACAGCAGCACTACAGCTACTGTTCCATTGCAGCACTATAGCTAGTGTTCCACTGCAGCAATATATATATATAATCATGACAGAAAATGAAATGAAAAATGAAATATACTGCAAATGCAAGTTGTACGCGTCTTGTTTCGACTGCGACAAGGACGTGACGTGGCCGTTGCGTGTGTGGAGAAAAATTACGCAGAGGCTTGTGGCGGGCACGGGTCTTCCACGATCTCATAAGCTACTACTCCGTCCATGAATAGATGACGTTTTCGGTGTTCGTGCGACAAGTTTGACTGGATTTGTAGAAAATATGTGCAATATTTATATCTCTAAATAATTTTGTTAAAAAACTAGATTCAAAGATTTTTCCAATGATACCAATTATGAGACTAATAGATGCTACTTGTTATTTATAAAAATTGCCGATAGTTGTTTCTCGGGAAGCGAAAACATCATCTATTTAGGGACGGAGCGAGTACAAGACAGGGACCGCCATTATTCCCTGCCACCCACCAGTATATATACACTGCAGTATGCCTCGCCCACTCCAAAGCGAAGCAGCAACACCAGCAAGGGCAGTGACCGCCGACCGAGTGTGATCACAGCACACACTGCACGCGGCGGCCATGGTCGTCATGGGCAAGGAAGAAGAGGTGGAGAAGCAGCAGCAGGTGGAGGAGCAGGAGGAGGTCCACGAAGAAGAAGAAGAAGAAGCACGGGCCGTCCATCAGCATGAGACGGCGCCGGTTGACGAGGACGACGCGGCGGCCGAGGCGGCGCTGGTGCACAAGATCTCCGGCCTGGCCACCGCCATCGCCAAGCTGCCGTCGCTGAGCCCGTCGCCGGAGGTGAACGCGCTCTTCACCGACCTCGTGACGACCTGCATCCCGCGCAGCACGGTGGACGTGGAGCGCCTGGGCCCTGAGCTGCAGGCGATGCGCGCGTCGCTGATCCGCCTCTGCGGCGACGCCGAGGCGCTGCTGGAGGCGCACTACTCCGACCTCCTGGCCGCCTTCGACAACCCGCTGGACCACCTGCCGCTCTTCCCCTACTTCGGCAACTACCTCCAGCTGAGCCAGCTGGAGCACGGCCTGCTGGCGCGCCACGTCCCCGGTCCGCCGCCGGAACGCGTCGCCTTCGTGGGCTCCGGCCCGCTCCCGCTCAGCTCGCTCGTGCTCGCCGCGCGCCACCTCCCGGGCGCCGCCTTCGACAACTACGACATCTGCGGGGACGCCAACGACCGCGCGCGCCGCCTCGTGCGCGCCGACGCGGGGCTCGCCGCGCGCATGGCGTTCCGCACCTCCGACGTCGCCGACGTCACGCGGGACCTGGCCGGGTACGACGTCGTCTTCCTCGCGGCGCTCGTGGGCATGGCCGCCGACGAGAAGGCCCGCGTCGTGGAGCACCTCGGGGCGCACATGGCGCCCGGCGCCGCGCTGGTCGTGCGCAGCGCGCACGGCGCGCGCGGGTTCCTGTACCCCGTCGTCGACCCCGAGGAGATCCGCCGCGGCGGGTTCGACGTGCTCGCCGTGCACCACCCGGAGGGGGAGGTGATCAACTCCGTCATCATCGCGCGCAAGCCCGCCGTCGACGCGCACGCCGCCGTCGCCGGAGCGGTGGGGCACGCGCACGCGCACGGCACCGTGCTCAGCCGGCCATGCCTCTGCTGCGAGATGGAGGCCCGCGCGCACCAGAAGATGGAGGAGGTGGCCATGGAGCAGCTGCCGTCCTAGGCACTGGCGCGCACACGGCACACCCACCACAAGATGGAGTGCCGCCCATTCCGTTGCATCTATCTGATCGATCAAGTCCTACTACGTCTATGTGTCCACACCACATGCATGCATGGCCATAATCTGCAGGTTGTTGACCTTGCTACTAGCTGCTGGTGTATTATTACCGTACGTGATTATACTAAGGTCCCGTTTAACCGACGATGAAAGAAAAAAATAGTGGAGAGAGAGATAAAAAAAATGAGTGCACCAAGAAGTGTCAAGGCCGGAGATATGATCTACCAAACAGAGTCTAATTTGTCAGTTAATGTTACATGTGTGAGTTTGAGTGATGGAGTGTCGTGGTTACTTAGTAGAAACTGCCCATGCTTAATTTGTCAGTTTGGGAGTGTTATTAGCACGTAAATGCATAAATACAGGCCACTTCGGTCCATTGGTTGTTTTTACGCGATATATATGTGCATCATGACCTTGGTGTTTTTTGTCCGGCAAATGCTATGTTTCGAGCCTGAGCTTGTCCGGCTATGCATGCGATGTCAAGCTAGCTGATTAATACTAAAATCTGATGATTGCCATTTGTCAAGTTAATTACCCTGCGATTTTCAATTAACGGTGATTCGGTCAGTTATGTCAAAGAAGGCAAGAAGCTTAGGCCCTGTTTGGATCCATGGCAAAAGTGCTAGTTTTGCACTTTTTGCTCTCTTTTTGCCATGGGATCCAAACAGCTTGGCAAAAAAGTTGGCAAAAGAGCAAAATTTTTGCTAGTTCCTCTTGCCACCAAAACCTGGCAAAATAGGCCAAAAAGCCTCGGGGTGGGCGCCCGGACGCCCAATACCCCCGGTCCCCACCCACCCACACTTCATAAAGACGCTAAATCATCATTAAATAGGGGCAAATCAGTCATTGTGCACCAATTAATGTAACTTTAGCTATGGGATCCAAACAGCTCTACAAGACAAAAATTTTGGCTACAAAAATTTTGCCAAAGTTTTGCTAGTGGCAACTTGGATCCAAACAGGGCCTTAATTTTCGCCAACGTTTAATCCCCGAATGATTGGAGTGCGTATGCAGGATCGATGCTCTCGGCAGTGTACGTAGCCAATTGATTGGACTACTAGAGATGTGTGCCGGCCATTTGCACTGCACGATATGGACAGCAGGGGCTATAAAAATTTGGCTCAGACACGAGCAATATTCTGCGAATCCACTGGAAAAAAAAAGTAGGGATGAAAATGGTCTGTCAGAAAAAGTCGCTTGGCCAGCTACAATACGAATATACGATATAAAGATGACCTTCAGCATTAAATGTTTTTGTTTAGAGTGTATTATCTTAAACATTGTGGTAAATAAAGTGAGCAATAGAATAAAGATTCTTGTGGTGCACCTCGAACTTATGACTTGAACATCTCTCTCTCTCTCGCTTCCCGGTGCTTCAGGGTTGACGCATAAAGTTAGTATAGTATTTTATTTTCTATATACTGATTCAAGTTGCAGCTTTTATAAACCATAACCACTATGTAGCTTCAATAGCAAATGCAAACACAATAGACTATGGGTACTTTTCACATTTCTAACCTCTTAGTTAAAGCTTTTCTTAATTTAATAGGTGACCTTAAACAGTTTCAGTATATAATCTGCAGAAGATGTGTTTTAACAAACAACTTTAGATGCTGATGCATTAGTTTTCAATTGTTTTGTCAACACTTGTACTTTTGCAGTACTTATGGTCTGCCCCTTTGTTATTTTTCTAGGGCCGCTCGTTATCAGGCAGATATGATATGGGTGCAATCTTTATGATGGAGCACTCTGAGAAACTGCAAGTGATGAATGTTAACGATGCTCTAGGCAAAGGTGCCGAAATTGCCGTCAAAGTGAGCTTTGGCAATCTTGGTGAAGACGCGGTTGATCAATTTTTCCCTCCAATTGTATTGGTGAATGTTAATTACACAAAGAAAATTATGCAATAAGAGGTAAGCTGGATTCGATCTTTGATTTCCTTTAGTACAAGTGATACTAATGGTAGTGTTAGCATTGTCAATGAAGACCAACAGACATTTGGACCAATTCTAGAAATGATGAAACTAAGTTCTGATGAAGAGGCCATCAAACTTGCAAACGACTCAAATCTCAAAGTATGGTCTTGGTTGTGCTGTTTTTTTTTTCTGGCAACCAGAAGCCCGCCATTAGAATAGCATGCCAGTTGCACTCGGTAGCAGCTATCAATGATTTTGCTTCAAGTTACATGTGTCAGGTAATAAGTATATAATTCATGCTCTGCCTGTCCCGTGTAACAGTTAAACACGTATCCTGCAGTGCCTAGCATTTTTATGTTACAATATCACATCATGCTTATACTGTGTTTTTACATTCTGTTACACTGGCAATGCAACTAGACTTACTTGTGTCTCTGGCTACAGTCTTTGCCATTCGGTGATGTTAAGACAGTGGATTTGGTAGATTTGCTGGTGTAGAAGGCTTGCGAGCTTGCTGCCTTGTGAAGTCTGTTGTAGAAGATAGATTCTAGCCATATATTAAAACAATGATCCCAAAAGCTATCCAGGTCTACTTCTTCCACCATGATACAAAGTCTGGTTTGCATGGTTTACTTGGTTCTTGCTGCTCTCATATTCATCTGTTTATCATTTTTGTAGTATCCTGTCTCATAGCATGGATTTGAGTCCCAGGAGTTGATTGTGGAGACTCTGTATGGTTATAGCGTGTGGGACAGGTTGCAGTACCTTGTGAATCTTACAAAGATGGTTACCAAGCAGAACTCTGCCTCAGCTTCAAATGCGCATACGAAGAAAAGGCAATGAGGCGATACTGAGGGGTTCAGTTGAATACTAGAATCTTATGTTGAGTATCAAAATTTTCTCTTATGATATTCCTCTCATATATCGGCAATCTGCTCTTTACACGCTGTATCCGGCCCCAAGCTGAGAAGGTAGGTTCAATGCTTTGGGAGCGCGTACTGTCTGCATGCATTAAAACAGCATTGAGAAATTAGAAGTAGCCCATTTCATGACGAGGGCAAATTGAAACAGAAACCGACAATGAAATGTGTGATTTCGACTTTCGAGTTTGTAGTCTGAAACAATCTTCAGCCCAGGACTAGGACTGGGAGAGTGTATTCAAGCGGTTTAGCTTTCAGAATTCAGAACTTTTTTCTGATTAACATTGTTGCCTTATGGGCAATGAAATTCCACTATGAATGTGCTAGGAACTGTCATGTGCTGCTATTATGAATTGTGAACACTATCGGTGTTGAGAGTAGCCACAGTGTTATTGGGGATTCAAATGTCTTGCCATTGACATGGTGGCATTGATGCCCAAAACAACTTGAGGGTCGTTCCCATTAAAGCACATCAGCTTTTAGTTGAATCGGGCACCACAAATTTGTACCAACTCAACCAGTTGAAATAGTATTCTATACTCCCTTGGTACTAAAAAGAATGCCATTCTCATTTTTCTTAAGTTTAACCAAATATATACAAAGAAGTGTACCTGTGCACAATTTAGAGCTAGTAGAAGTCTTGTTCCCTCAACCGAGACAGAAAGTATTTCCATGGCACTCCACTCCTGTTACCAATAATCTCCACAAGAGCATTTTCCATCTTTGAAATGGTGAAAACGGCTTACATCTCGGACCACAATCTCCCGTCCAGTCACTTTAGACATCAACTTAATAGCTACATGGCAATCATCACATACACGTAGATTCTTCATAACCCGAATAGGAACTCCTTCAGGTAAGCTCAGGAAAGCAAATGCTATAGCCAACTTCTCACTGTGGTGCACCAAACTAACTTCTTTCTCCTCATCCTCCATGTCATGGAAAACCATGCTCATGTCCGGTGCATATCCACATTGTCTGATCTTGGTCATCATTTCTTCCAAGCATTCATCAATCTCCCTCTGGCTTGAATGGGATTTATCCCCTGTGCAGAATTGGTGAATCTGACCCTTCAGCTCCACCCAGCTAACTCCAGGCTCTTTCCTCACGTTCTGTTCCCTCATGGTTTTTCTAACCTTACTGACATCCTCCCATCTGCTACTGGTAGCTCGAATATTTGATAGAAGAACATAAGATGCAGAATCATGAGGGTCCAATTCAATGACGCGTTCTGCTATCCTCTCGGCCATGTCGAAATTTTTCTGGATCTTACATGCAGACAGTAGTGTCTTCCATATGACCCCATCAGGTTTCAAAGGCATTGACAGGATAAGGTCCTCCGCCTCATTTAAGCAACCTGAACGTCCAAGAAGATCCACAATACAAGTGTAGTGTTTAACACTTGGCTTTAGTCCATAAGTATTAGTCATAAGCTCAAAACAACTCATGCCTTGATCTTTAAGACCACTATGGCTGCATGCATATAGCAAGGTCAAGAAAGTAACCTCATTGGGTTCTGCACCGCCAGCTATCATCTGTTTGAACAGACTAACTGCCTTCTGTCCATGCCCATGGAATCCATAAGCTGAGATCATAGCACTGCAAAGGACAAGATCTGTACCACTATACCCAAGGCAAACCCTTTCTGAATCAACTAAGCACCCGCATCGAGAATACATATGCACAAGAGAAGTCATGAATGGCACAACCGTGTCAACTCCAGCTTTGATAGCCTGTGCATGAACCTGCTGACCTTGTGCAAGAGCTGCCAAGTCCGAGCAAGAACTAATGACACTGACGAATGTGACTGCATTCGCTTCCACACCAGCACCTCTCATCATGCAGAAATACTCGAGTGCCCCTTCCGAGTCTCCATTCTGTGTTCTTCCAGCGATTGTGATATTGCACGACACAGTGTTAAGCAGAGGCAATGCTCGGAGAGCAGCCTCCCCTTCTGGAAGAAAACCACACCGCATATACATGTGCGCCAAGGAGCTCCCAACGCACATGTCCCTGTCCAGGCCAGACCGCACGACGTACGCGTGGACCTGCCGCCCGGACACAACGTCCCTGAGCCCGGCACAGCACCGGAACAAGCTCCCGAGGCCAAACTCATCAGGCTGCATCCCCTCCCTCCGCATGGCGAGGAAGAACCGCAGGCTCTCCTCGTTGAGTCCCGAGTTGGTGAGCCCAGCGACCATGGCGTTCCACGTCGCCACGTTCCTCGCGGGCATTTCGTCGAACAGCTTCCGCGCGGTCCCTAGGTCGCCGTTCTTGACGTACCCACCGATGAGGATGTTCCAGGACATGACGTTCCGCCTAGGGATTCTGTCGAACAGGTCGCGCGCGGCGGGGAAGTCGCCCAGGTCGGCGTAGGCGAGGAGGAGGTGGTTCGCCGTGAACCGGTCGGCGGCGGCGCCGGACGTGGCGGCGAAGGCGTGGAGCTGGCGGAGCAGCGGGAGGGCGCGGCACGCCCGGAAGATGTGGGAGAAGAGGCCAGGCTCCGACCACAGGCACTCGCGGAAGCGGCGGTGGAGCGCCTCCTTGACGCGGCCGGTGGAGCAGAGGCGGATGATCTCCTCTCTTCTGGCGTCGGGCGGTCCGGTGGCGAGCTTCTTCAGCGCTGAGCTTGCCATGGCCGCTACCGCTAGGACGCGGAGGCGCTCGGAAAGAGGAGAGGACGAAGTAAATGGAGGCAGAAACAGAGCCAGAGGGGGCGAAACAAGAATAAATCAACGAGAAAGGCCATGTAGTTGTAGCCGTTGGCCGGCGCGCAGCGCCCCCTGGGTCATCTGCGGCAGCCAGTAGCCATAACAGCGGTTGATCCGAGAGAGAGCAGCGCAGCGAAGAGCAGCAGCAGGGCCAGGGAGAGGAGGGAGGGAAAGAGGGGAGGGAAGCAGAGATCCGGGTGGCGTGCAGCTTCTGCCAGGCCAGAGCAGCAATTGCTCTTTCCCGAGCCGCTTTTGGGCCTGTCTCTTGTTCTGGGCCGAATATTTTGATCATTTAAACAGGCCAGAGGCCACCTTTCCCTCCAAGTTCGTCACCACACAACACTTCTCGGTTCTTTTGGCCTTCGGGGCACACGGCAGCACCGCAGCACTACCGCAGCACGGGTGGAGTAGGAGCTGACGAGCCGCGATCTATGGCAGAGCACGAAGAAGGTCCTGTGCTGCAAATGCAGTGACGCTGCAAATGCCTATGCACTGATTTTTTTTTTCTCGTCGCTTCCTGTTCCCCTTCCCCTTCCTGTTATGCATTCACCTTTGATGAGCCTTGGATTCTATAAAAGTCATCAAACTTGGACTGTATTGCCATGACTCGTTATAGAGTTATTAATCATAATCATGTATTTCTTTTGGCGATAGGCACTTGAATGTTGTGTCAAAACATTTTTGTATTCATAAGTCCTGCTTTAACAACTGTGATTTTGAATTTTAGATGTCGTTTGTGCCACCAAATCCGCTATACCTTAAACTTTTTCCCATCCTCCACCAATCATTTTAGTCCACAAAATTTACTTTTGGAGTTAATTTCGTCCTTAAATTATCAAAATGATCATTCTAGTTTTCAAACTTTACTTTCGAATTCAATTCATACCTAAACTATCATGGATGAGTAGAGTAGTTCATACATAGTCCTTGAACTTGTCTCACCGTGTCAATGCCGGTCCATGAACTATTAAAGTGTGTCATCAGGTGCCAATTTGCTATTAGTCTCAATTATGTGGGTCTAAACAAGCAATTACTAAGGACGTGGAATTATACCGTGGCTGGTAAAGTAGGCGTAAGCCTTAAACGTCTCCAGCACTGATATGCAAATAAGCCCCTCCCAATCCCTTCCACCTCATCATGCATCTCTCTTGTTGTCTTGCGACAATCACCTACCAGTAATCATGTAGTATTATCGTCGATCACCTAAAATCAAAGCATGGCGGTGCTAGAGGTTAGGGTTTGCCATGACGGATTTCTGATTAGGTTGATTTCAGTTATGGTTTTGCGAGATACTTTAGCGGCTTAAATTTTTGTGTGGAATATGTAGGGGGGTTCACTCTTGAGGTCTACAATTCATCTCAAAATATACGCAAATGAGAAGGTCAGCCGACTTGATCATTTAGAAACAAGATACTTGGCCGCCTATGTGGTTTTATGACTTTGTGGAACATTTAGGCCATTAAAAGACCCAAAGCTTGAAGTTTTGCCGGCTATTCAGATAAAACCCTAGATGATATACTCAGAATCATTCTTGAGGATATATACCAAAGGACTCGTTTTGGATTGTAATTGAGACCCTACTCCTCCTAGTAAACACAGTAAAACAAAGTTCAAGAATCCAGGTATGGAGTTTAGTCCTACCAAATCATCCGATGAAGCAGGAATCCGTTGATGCAGCAGATGTGTTCTGCTCTGCCCCAGAAACAATCCACACACGTTCCCACCCCCAGTCATAAAAAGGCCAGAAAAAGCAGCCGTTGAGGTGCACAAAAAGACGAGCAAGGCGAGGCCGAGCCCCTTGCACGCTGGGGGCCCAACCCAATCGTGATTTGTGTCATGTGTCCAGGATCCATCGGCCGGGCCGCCAGTGGCAGTGCCTTTGCCATCATTTTCAGTGCGTGCACGCACTCGCACTCGACAGATGACTGAAACGACCAGATAGTTGGTGGCTCCCCACGGTCCCGAAACGATCACTGCTCTCGAGTGCGTCTAGTACCACATGGATGACATCCATCTATAACAGTCCAAGGATATCTCTGTATTCTTATCATTTCCTTGTTCTGAATCCTGTCTGCCATATGAAGCAAAAAAGGCTCTCGCGCTCACGTGAAGCAGCCTGCCTTTCCCGTATGCGTACAATGCGCACCCGTACGGCAGATCTGAAATCTGATCGCTACGCCAACAAGTGTTAGCAGTAAATTATTTTTCAGCAGAAGCATCTTTTCTCTGTTGGATTTTAAGGCCCATCACCAGCTGCTTGCAGGCTTGCTTGCTGGGTAGTCATCTGATCTCCACTCGGTTTTCAACCCTCGATGTGATGGGTGGCCTCGCCACGCTTTGAATATCTGATGATGAGTAAGGCCGGCCATTATTTAGCTTGGCTCTATTCGACAGAACTTATAAGTTACTTCCTCCGTCCCAAAATAAAAGTCGTTCTCACTTCCCGAGGAGTCAACTTTTTTAAACTTTAACCAACTATATACTCCCTCCGTATCACAATTAGAGTTTGTTTTGGACAGCGACACGGTCTCCAAAGCATAACTTTGACCACTTATTTTTTAAAAAATATTTGTTATAAAGTGATATATATATACTTTTATGAAAGTACTTTTCAAGATAAATTTATTTATATGATTTTTACATTTCTAAACTCAATAATTTAAAAGTTATTCATGATTTATATTCCCAATGTTTGACCGAAAGCTTTTCCAAAACGAACTCTAATTGTGATACGGAGGGAGTATATAAAATATTAATATTTATAATACATAATTAATATCATTAAATAGATCTTTGAATGTACTTTTATAATACATTTATTAGACGATATAAATATTGCACGTATTTTCTACAAATTTGGTCAAAGTTGAGAAATTTTGATCCGCACGCTTCCCATAGTGACTTCCTTTCTGAGACGGAGGGAGTAGCTGATAAACTAAAACAACTAATTTATTATACTATTCTACAGCTAATTTATATGGATTAAACCGGTATGTAGCTCAAACGTACTTGTTTCCACATTTCCACAACCATGATGATGCCATTTGCGTGAGGACTGAGGAGCTCGCAGTCGTAGTTAGGAGTAGAAAATGGAGTGAACTCTTCATCTTCAGACGACAGACATCAGAGATTTTGCGTGATGATGCCATTTGCGTGAGAGCAACATACAGTACATTGCTACCTGTAGTGATGGTGCTTGTAAAGTGTTGGCAGTAGAGCAACATGACACGTCTTCCGAGTCCTTGTGATGACTCCCCTCACATGGACACGAGCTCCCCTCCTCGTTGCCGGCTCCCGACAAAAGCTCG
This sequence comes from Coix lacryma-jobi var. lacryma-jobi, assembly GCA_009763385.1. Taxonomy (NCBI): domain Eukaryota; kingdom Viridiplantae; phylum Streptophyta; class Magnoliopsida; order Poales; family Poaceae; genus Coix; species Coix lacryma-jobi. The sequence goes on from CM019823.1 coordinate 158,251,238, forward strand.
CGAGCTTTTGCAGAGACGCGCACGATCACGGCGCCTCGCTCGGCCACGCATGTCGATGCGATCGCGAGTGCGTGGCAAGTGGCCACGACCCTCAAACTCAACTCAAGCGCCCGTTCTGATCAGCTGAATTGATCTGCGCCTTGCAGCAGTATTATATGTGTTTTAGGTATGTCGTGAGCATGGCGGTTTCAGAAGGTGCACGCTCTCGAATTGATTATGCATGTGCTGGACTGTTGGTGGCTGAGGAATCAGAATCAGCAGTGCAATTTGTTCAATGTTCATGCAGCAGATTCAGAGATTCTGCTGGATGTCCAAGTCCACGTCCTTTGGCCTTTCTCGGTGCATTCCTCAAGTGTGTTTGATTCCATTGAGCGACCAGAGCTTCGAAACGAAATTGGTTCTCTCTCTCTCTCTCTCTTACCAACGGCGTAAATCCTACCGGTAGTCACTCTTTCGTTGTCAATTCTGACGCGTGGATATATCACGGAAAACAGTTCGGTTCCTGTAAGAATCCGGAGAAAATCACCCTTTACAAGCTCCAGAATCCAAACAGCCTCAAATGCGTACTGACGAAATCGCATTTTCATTTACTGCACCTCCCATTCGATCCAGATCGCAAAACTGTAGCATCTAGTTTCTGATCCTATTGGGAAAACATAATATTCTGTACAAGTTGGGACCATCCATGTGTCATCTTCAACACGAATTCATGACCGGAGACGAAAGAATGTAACAAAAATCCATCAGTTGCATAGTACTGTTGGAGTTGTTCCAAATTCACTTCACGATATTGGCCGGGCTTCTGACGGAGCGAAGCGGAGGCCCGTCGTCGGTGGCTTGGGCCGGAGCGTACGGTATATATGCCCTTGCTAGGGTTTCGTGGAGATTAACTCTCTTGTAAGCCGTCATTGGCGTGTAACCCCAAAACTCTTAAGATAGTGAGATTGTTGCCGGCTGGTGCCCGTGGTTTTTCCCTTTCACATTGAAAGGGTTTTCCACGTAAATCGTGTGTCTTCTCTGTGATTGATTTCGTTTACTTCACATTACTATACGTCGTTCATAACAAGTACTGTATTGTTGTTGGTAGAGCAAGAATTTTTTTCTGACTGAATTCAATGCTGCAGTGTTCTTGAATCTTGACTGATGCAATGCAACGGTCAAATTTTCAGTTTCACCCACAATCAACTGCATCCATGTAAACCCCCCAAAAAAAACAGAGATGACGCCTGATCATATTAACGAATGAATACAATAGACATTATTATTGTTGTTATTGATGTTGTCAACATCGACCAGGAAGCCTCATCAGCCGAGGCTTGCTGCTTACTATTTCAACCGGTAAAAAAAAAACAAGGCAATCTGGCACAAGCAGATTACACGGAGAAGAAGGGAAGGTGATGAAACGATCAAGGAAACGAAACTAGACTGATCAGCGATCAGTAGCAGATGCAGAGAGCAGCAATTTGATCATGCTATCTATCTAGAGGACCCGGTCGGAGAGCGACGGCAGGCGGCGGAAGAAGTTGAAGCCGGCGGAGGGCATGTCGCCGCGGAACCTGGGGTGGCGGAGGTAGTAGAACCCCATCCCGAGCAGCAGCACCTTGAAGGGCACCGCGTACAGCACCAGCGCCGCCAGCAGGCACGCCACCGCGAACACCGCCGTCGCGCGCGGGTCCCGCCACGACAGCAGCGCCTCCAGGCGCTCCCCCTGCGCCGCCACGTCGCCCAGCAGCGTCTGCGCGCGCCCGGCCACGGCGCGCAGCCGGTCGTACCGCATCCGGACCACGTCGGCGGGGCGCGCCGAGGGGAGGCCGTCGAACTCCTCGTCCAGCTCGTCGGGGCTCACGCTGTCCACGTGCGAGAGCCGCGGGTCCATCCCCGCCGGCTGCCGCGCCCGCGCGCGGTACCGCCACAGCAGCACCAGGAACAGGTAGAGGCACACGGTGGGCAGGATCATCTCCGGGCACAGCACCACGGCCACCAGCAGCGCGTGCACCAGCACGGTCGTCGGCGGGTGCGCCCAGGTGCGGACCCGGTGCGCCCACCGCACCGCCGCCGCCAGGTGGGACAGGCACCCGACGACGCGGAACCAGTTGGCCTTGCTCCGCCGCATGCTCCACGAGTGCGTGTCCGTGTCCAGCAGGCACTGCACCACCTCCGGCCCCAGCGCCGGCTCCGACCGCGCCAGCCGCCCCGACACGATGCGCATCGCCGTGTGCCGCAGCACGTCCTGCTGCGCCGCGCCCAGCGGCTTCACGTAGTGCATCCGGGGCAGCAGCGGGCTGCCGTACGCCTGCATCAGCGTCAGCCACGACGGGCAGGTGAAGCGGATCGCCAGCTCCAGCTCGCCCATCTTGCGCACGCCCACCGGGTGCACCGCCGTCAGCGCGAAGGTGTTGGCGTACACCCGGTTGGTGTCCAGCGTGGAGAGCCGGATGCGGAGCTTCCCGATGCGGGAGTCCCTGGGCAGCTTCCCGGGGTCGCCGCCGCCGCCGCCGCCGTCGGCCTTGTTGTACCGGACGTTGTCGAAGACGGCGACGGTGAGCACGGTGCAGGGGTCGAACACGTCCCACGCGTACTGCTCGTTCCACCGCGGGTTGAACTGGTCCAGGATGGTGCGCGTGCGCGCCCACTTAGGCCCGTACTTGAGCACCACGTACGCGTCCGTCGACCCGCTCGCGCCGTCCTTGGCGATCTTCATCGGCACCAGGTTGGCGGCGCCGCGGACGCCCACCTCCAGCATCCCCACCGGCGGCTTCGACAGCTGCTTCGACGCCGCGCGCACGTCGCTCGCCACGTTCGCCGCCTCGTCCAGCACGTGGTACCCGCCCTCCAGGCACACGCGCACGTGCACCCGCCCGGCGTACGGCCGGGCCTCGTCGCCGCACAGGTTCAGCCACCGGGACGGTGGCTCCACCCGGTCGTCGGATCGCCGGTGCACCGTGGACAGGGGCACGCGGGCTTGGCCAACCGTCTGCCCGGAGAACACGTCTTCCACGACGACGGTCAGGAATGGGTCGAACGGCTCCGCGGCGACGAAGATCAGGTCCTCGTTCCAGCTTGGGTTGGCCGTCCCGGCCGCCGCGCTGCCGAGCGGGACGCGGCCGGTCTTGAACACCTGGCTGCCGAGCTGCGCCTTGACGTAGAGCTCCGGGAAGATGGGGCCGCACTGCTTCGCTTTGGCGTCCGGCGGGGACGGCAGGCGCAGGTCCTGCGCCTGGATGACGCTTAGGCGGAGGTACCAGAGCTTCGGGGAGAGGTAGGCCTTGGACCGGGTGTGCACCAGGTAGCCGCCGGAGTCCGACTGCCACGCCTCCTGGAACGCCTCGTCGACCTGCGTGCCGACCCACACGGCGAGCATGACGTCGCAGACCGCGGCGCCGTCCTCGGAGCCGTGGCCGTCGAGGGTATACCACTGCGGCGCGAGCGCGCTGTCCGGAGGCGACCGCTTCGGGACCTCCTGGAGGTCGAAGGAGACGAAGCCCAGGTTGGCGTCCGGCGGAACGGGGTCCCCCTCCTTGGCGGGCTTCTTGGCCTCCTCGTGGACGGTGACCTCGAGCGAGGTGTCGGTGAGGCTGCCCTTGTGGAAGGCGAACACCAGGTCCCACTCGCCGGCAGCCGTGGCGGCGCGCGTGCGCACGGCGTGGGTGCCGACGGAGAGCTGCGCGTAGAGCGGCTGGGCGTCGCCGCCACCGTGGCGCTTGGTCTTGAGGAGGCGGACGAACAGGTACGGCACGCGGTCCACCAGGTCGTACGACGCGCTGGCAGCCGACGCGGCAATGCTCTTCTCGGCGGCGCTCTGGGGGCGGATCTCCAGGTCGCCCGCCACCCCGGCGATCGCCAGGTCCTTCTTGGACGGCGAGGGCGGGGGCGGCAGCTTGGACGGAGAAGGCGGTGACACGACCGCCGCGTCCTTCTTGTCTCCCTCCTTAGCCTTGCCTTCCTCCTTGGGCTTGTCGCCGTCCTTCTTCCCCTTCTCCGGCGACTTCTTCTTGCCGCCCTTGTCGTCCTTCTTCTCCGCGGACTCGGGTTTCTTCTCCTCCGCTTTGGCCTCCGCTGGTTTCTTCTCCTCCGCGGGCGCCGCCGCCTCCGGCTTCTTCTCCTCGGCCGCCGGTGCGGCAGCGGCAGCGGCATCTGGAGCCTTGTCCTTGCCATCCTTCCCCTCGGCCGCCGCCGCCGCTTCCTTCTTGTCGGCCGCAGCCGCGTCGGCGCCCTTCTCTTTCGGTGCAGCGGGCGGCGGCGGCGGCGGCGGGTCATCGACGAACCAGACCTTGAGCCCGATCTCGCCCTTGATCTGCGAGAAGACGCTCCGCTTCTCGAGCGGGTAGTAGACGAGCGCCTCGTCCCCGGCCTTGGCGAAGGAGGCCCCGGCCACCTTGACCTTGCCGAGGAAGGTGCCGCCGCGGCGGCCGCTGCCGGCGGCGGCGACGGCCTTCTTGTCGTTGTAGAGGTTGAGCTCGAGCGTCTCGGAGGCCATGGCGTCCGGGTCGTGGACGAGGAACTCGAGGCGCTCCCCCCACTGCGGGTTGAGGTCCCGCGGGCGCGTGGCGGTGCGGCGGCGCTGGCCGTCGAAGTCGACGACGGCGTAGGCGCACGCCGTGCCCTGGCCGTCCTTGGGCATCAGGTTCCGCGCGTTGCACACCTCCACCACCACCCGCCGCCGCGCGCCCTCCGCCACCATCGCGGCGCCGCCCGGTGGGGTGGAAAAAAGGCTAGTCGATTGTGTTTGGATCCGATCCGATCCGATCCTCGGAAGGTTCGTTCGTTCTTCTGTGTGCGTGCGTGCGTGCGCGCGGCGAAGGCTTGAGACTTGAGAGAGAGAGAGGAATATGACCGTTGGAGGGGAGAGGAAGAGCGGAGGAGAGTGAGAGTGGGGCGTAGGCGGGCGGTGCGGGGTTTAAAAGGGCAGGCAACGGGCGGGGGGTGGTGTGGGACCGGGCTCCACGTCGGACGGTGGTGCGCGCCACGTGTGCCTGCGGGTACGGAGACTTGTCCCGTAGCGGTAGCGGTGGCCGGTGGCGCCTGCACCTGGCTGGAACGGGAGGGGTCGGGTCGGACCGCAGCGCGACAGCACAGGGACGTTTAACGGCAACGGCATTGACGCGACCCCTCGCGTCTCGGTCTCGCGACGGGACACTGTGGCCACGAGCGGCGGCGGCGGCGGAAATCCCGCGCCCCCGGGCCTCGGAGTCTTTTCCATGTGTGCCATTACGAAAGTTGGCCTATTCCTCTGTGCCCCTCCAAAGTTAGGTCACCTCTCTGTGTCATGACGTTTTTTCTTTCTTTCTTTCCACGCCATTCCGTCTCTTCTCCATCCAAAATCCACCGTTAACTCGCCTGACATGTGGGTCCAGTTCGTCAGATTGACCACTTTGCCCCTCTCTTCCATTGCTTATCCTCTTCTGTTTCAACGAGGGCCAGACTATCTCCCTCCACGCCGGCCGCGACCCACCTCCGCGCCGGCCACGGCCCGTCTCCCTTCGCGCCGGCTGCCTCCCTCCGCGCTGAGCGCCGCCCACCTCCCTCCACGCCGACCGCCGCCCGCCTCCCTCCCCGCCGAGCAGGGGCGGCGCGAATCTGGGGCCACCGCGTGGAGCAGGCGCACGGCCGCCTCCCTCCCCGCCGAGCAGCTATGGCGCGGGTCTGGGGCCGCCGCGTGGAGCAGGCGTGCCGGCCGCTTCCCTTCCCGACGAGCAGCTGCGGCACGGGTCTTGATGGGGCCGCCGCCGCCGCCGCGCCGCCCTCCCTCCCGTCGGCTCCGCCCGGTCGTCCCCTTCCTCGGTGGTGGGCCGTGGGCGCATCCGGAGCCGGACGGGCCCGCCGCCCTCAGAGGCCGTGGTGGAGAGCGGGGACGGCGGCGCCGTGCCCGCGGACGCGGACGCGGAGGCCGGCAGGGAGAGGTCCGAGGTGGAGCGGCGCATGAGCATGAGCGTCTCCAGCCGCTCCCGTGCGCCGACGTGGAGCGCGCCCGACCAGGCGCGGCGGGACGGCCGGCCGGGGCAGCGCCACGAGGAAGTAGAGCCGGCCCGGGCGGAAGACCCCAGGCGAGGTGCATCTCGTGCACAACAACGGCGGCTGCTGCTTCTCCCCCACCTCCGCGCCGATGGTGACCGCAGCAGCCCGACCGGACCGGACCCCGACGGCGAACGACAGCCTCCGCCGATGGCAGCCGCTGCACCCCGTCCGACGAGGCGCCCCCTCGGACTACCTCGACCCGACAAGCACGGCCAGGGCGGGGCCTGCTCTCGTGGGCAGCCATGGCCGGCGCAGAGCCAGGGCGAGGCCGGCGCTTGCGGGTGCCATTGGCCATCTGCCTGCCGTTTGCCACCTCCGTAACACAAAAGATGGAGCTCGTCAGCAACGCGCACGACCGCTGGGAGCAAGCTCATGAGTCATGAGTGCATGGCAGCGCCCTCAAGTTGGTTGAAGAAATGCATAGCTCAGGCTGTGAGCCGACAGTTGTGTAGTGAATATCTTGTGCCGTCAGGTTAGGGAGCCGGATTCAGTAACTTTACAGAGCAAAGTCATAGCGTAACTTTGTCTCAATCTCCACCATCCAACAAGCATCTAATGGCTGTAGGGACTTTTGAGGATCATCAGGCAACACAAAGCAGGACGCACAAGCAATTTCAAGCAAAAGCTTAATAATTTTTAGATTAAAACAAAAATAACTACTAACTCTGTCCAAAAAACTATAATTATAGAATTTGTGTCAGTCAACTTAAGTAAAATTTGATTAAGTTTATAGTAATTAGTATTGAGTTTATTTCTTACACAATATTTATTAAAAAATATTTCATCATTAATATATTGATACTTATTTGTATTATAAATATTAGTATTTTTTTATATTATAAAAAGATTAAATATATTAAAAAAAACTTTTCTAACTATCATTTATGAGTGATTTTTATTGGTTCAATAGTGTTCTGTGACAGAGGATAAGTCGAAGTATAATTAATAAGTCAGTTGATAAGTTTAAACAAACATAACTTATATTTTTAGATATCACAACATCATTAGAATGTTGACAAAGATAGTTATTTGTATTATTTTTAGCAATATATTTTTGTTGACTACCAGTTTATTTTTTAGAGTGAGTTGGTGCTGGTTATCCATTATATTTACTTGAAACTGTAAACTGTTAGATACTTTCTTTTTTCTTGAAATCTTGTTGTGCTGGCCTTGTGCGTTGCTAGCTACGTGGGCTGATAAATCTAAAAGTCTTTGCAGCCGTTAGATGCTAGTTGGAAGACAGAGATCGAAGCAAAGTTACGTTGTGACTTTACTCTGTAAAGTCACTGAATCCGGCTCTGGAAGGAAGGAGGTTGTTTGATGGAATGGCCCAGGTGAGGATCCAAGCAAATACAAATCTCGTTCAATGTTTTAATTATGGATATGAAAAGAACGGACGGATGGATCAGGCCTACACAGCTTCTTTGCACATGTTTAGTAAAGGATATAGAGACTTGAGAGTATATCATTTACTATATGCTTGGATGCGTTTTTCAGAGAGGGTAATGCAGTCTGCTGCTTTCCTGACACTATCGGCGACTTTGGTTTATAGAATTGGTTCAGGAAAGTGTTCAGTACTCCGGGTGGGTGGGTGGGGGTGGCGCGGCTCGGCGGCTGCGTTTCTCTTCTTGGCTTTGGCCTCGCGTAGCGCTCTCTTTCGCAGCGCGCTCGCGTTAGAGGTGTTGTTTGTGCGTAGCCGAGAGGGCCAAAGTGGTCAATCTGACGAATCAGGGCCCACATATCAGGCGAGTTAACGGTGGATTTTGGATGGAGAAGAGACGGAATGGCGTGGAGGGAAAGAAAGAAAAAACATCATGGCACAGAGAGGTGACCCAACTTTGGAGGGGCATAGAGGAATAGGCCAACTTTCATTTGGCACACCGGTAAAAGGCTCCCTCCTCGCGCTCGCCGGGAGCCTGTTCTTGTTCGGGTGGCGTGTTTTGCGTCCAGGTCCAGATCCTTTTCGGGGCCTGTTGCGCCGCGCGTGCGATACTTCGTTGTGTCGCAGTCGCTCGCTGCTGGATCACTCTGCCCAGTGCCAGCAATGACGGTGGTGGGTGGAGCCTTGTGATCCTCTGCAGCGGTAATTTTTTCTGAGACGAAATAATAATTGTATTAAATTATAGTCAGGTAGTATATTATTATGTTACCAGTATTCTACACAAACTGATTTTCGTCTATATTGTATTCATACCGTGGTGAATGACTCGAACTCTCAAATCCAAATCTGTTTGACGCTTCGTACGAATAACTTGCATGTATTCATATCGTGAAGGACTGAGACCAGATGCTCAACGGACAGCCATCATTCCTACAGGCGGAGTTGAGAAACTTCTTCTTCCTTGCGTCTTTCTTCTTCTTTCTGCCACAGACGAGTGGAGAAGACTGATCTAAAAATTATTCATCCTAGTCCTTCATCATGGTCTGATCTAACCACAACAAAACAGAAAAGAGACCATAGAAAATTATTTCATGACGACGACATTATCTCCGTCTTGATACCGCTATCCCGAAACAAAAGTCTTCATATCGTCATGCTGGTGAAGATGCTGACGCCGAAGTTGTCGCTTTTATCTTCAACGAAGCCGCCGTGCAGAAGACAATTCTATCCTTCCATTTTTTTTTGTTGCCGAAAAGCAGAAGTAGAAAATAAATCTTCAATACCATAATAATTGACATGGAGAGACTCAAATCCTGAAAACTCGATCTATCAGGGATCTCACTCACTCTAGCCTCTGTTGGTCTCTCTGCAGCGGAGGGAGGAGAGGAGGGACCAGCCGAGCGACGGCGGCGGCGCATCAGGCTGGGAGAGTCGCGTCAGAAACGTTTTGGTCTCTCTGCAGTGGTAAATTGGTGTAATACGTAGGAACAGGAAAAGTTATGCCATGCTTTTCCTAATCCTATGAAAATTTAAAACGGAGGAAAGTTAATAAAAAAGACTTTTGGTTCGAGCATACACGTGAAACAAAAGGGAATTGGAGGAAATGGTAGCCACCTACTTAATCGCTTCTTTGGTATGAATTTATTTTATTACTCGTAGACATACATGGCCAACGGGCCGGCTCGGGCCCGACCAAGGCACGGCCCGACCGGGCCGGGCCGGGCCGAGGTCGGGCCTCGTGCCCTAGCGCCAGCCCAGGCCCGGCCCAGGCAAGGCTCGGGCCGGCCCGAAGGTCCGTCGGGCTTGCCGAGCCCATGCAGCCTGTGGTAAGATTTAGCATTTAAATCTATATATTTATATTTATTTATATATAAATATATGTATATTTATATGTATTTATATATATATATTTATATATATTTATTTTTATAGATATATATATATTTCTATATAAATATTTTTTTGTATATATCGGGTCGGGCCGGGCTGGCCCGCCGTGCCCAGGGCAAGGCCCAGGCACGGCCCTACGGTTGGGCCGGGCCGGCCCAGGCCCGCCAGCTGCAATGTCGGGCCGGGCGTGGGCCGGGCTGGCGGGCCTCGTGCCTCATGGCCAAGTATACTTGTAGACAAATGGTTTTATTAAAAAAACAAAGATTAGTACACTAGTTGTTGGAGAAGTCTTTCTCATTCCTTGTGCATATGATTTTTAGCAATAGGTTGGATTGGTTGCTATATTTCCTATGAAATCAGTGTGCACGGGATATAGTTTCTATGGAATGTCATATTTGTATATAAATATTTAAAAAGAGGGTTGGACGTACACCTAAAGGTCACCAATTTGTACCCTTACCGAAGGCTTAGGAAAGGAAAAAAAAATCCTCCATAAATAGTACCCCCTTCGTTCCAAATTATAAGTCATTGCAAGAATTTTAAAGAGTCAAAGTTTTTTTAAATTTGACCAAAATTATAGAGAGAAACACAAAGATTTATGATATTACATAGATATAATATGAAAATATAACTAACAAAGAATATATATTTAGAGATGCTCTTGATTGATTAGCTGCTCTATTGTAACCTTTTTAATTTGCTTATTTCTTCCCACCAAAATTTGGGAGTCATGACGGAAAAAAAAAAGGTTTGTTGGGATCATTAGATCCATCTGAAACACCCGGCTCGCTCGTTCAGCTGAACTAGCATCCGGGATTTGAATTTTGAAAGCATCAAAATGGAAACGGAAATTACACCAGGCCGCAGCAACTTGGCGATGGCCGCCGCCCGCCGATCACCAAACGGTCGCATTGCTGCGCTGCACGCGGAGGCGGCGCGTTTCACCGGCAACCTGGCAGTGCGTGGTCGGTGGCGGGCTGGCGGCTAGCTGCCACTGCAGCGGTGCTCCACCTTTGCTACGTCAGCACGGCCGGCCCCACCCCATTCCTCCGGCCGTATAGTACGGGCGCAAGCAGGCCGTGTCCGCTGCTCGCAGCTAACGTGAGTGTTGTTCATATCGTCTCCGGCGACGGGTGTTTTTACTCTTTCTATAAACACGCCTAGCTCATGGACTCAGCGCCTTTTAATCAGGTTTATTCTTAATTTGGTCCCCATTCATGACACACCATTGACGGATTGGCCTATATGCTACTAGTAGCTGCTAAAACAGTGTACTTCCTCCGTTCATGAAAGAATCAATTCCTAGCAAATTCCAGACAAATTAGTATACCTGCTAGATGACCATACTACCCTTAATTAATTTGAGTCCCACCATCATCAATCGGCGTTTGGGTTCTGTGCTAGTCACATCATTTACTCCGTACACTGCTCAACCGACTACAACAATTGGCCAACTGAATCGTCATTGTGGCGGAACCGTCCTGATTATAAGAGTTCAAATACTGTCTTAGTCAAATTCGTCTGACTTCGACTCATACTTGATCCCATATAACCCCGGTAGTCCGGAAATCTCGAAGGATTTCTATCACCGTACAACATACAGGATCGCATCGTTCAAGGATTACATTCGCAAAGATACATCACAGAGAACGAAACCGAATTTAAAAGTATCAGAGTGCGAATTTAAAACGGAGTTATTACAATACCGAGTTTAAAAGTGCGGAAGCTGAAATAGTTTAAAGCACGACCACCACACATGTGGTCCAGATAAACATTGTTTGATAAAACCAACTCACACAACTCACTCTTCCCTTTTTAGATAATGTGTCACTAGAAGTCTAAGACCAACAAAAGAAAAAGGGAAGCTTCTGGACGACCCTGCCCGGGGCCTACTCCTCATCACCTTCCACTGGGTAGAGGCAGTGCTTACAATAGCCGAAATAGACCTGACCATCTGCAACAACGGGATAAACCCTGAGTACGGGAATGTACTCAGATAGACTTACCCGTCCAACTGAAAATAAAGACACCAAGGATATGCAAGGCCTTTTGGGTGGATCTGGGATCTTTTAGTTGCGAAAAGCTCAATTTCAGATAAGTGGTAATTAATGATAATGATGAGCGGCCATTTTTAGACCTATTCCTTAATTCTAGGTTTTTCACCTGTACTAGAGCACCCACTTAAATCTATCAATCAATAATATAACCATATCCAGTTGACTTATCCACATTTTAGTTGAACCTTTAATCATCACATGGAGTTGTATCGTGGTGAAGCTCGCCATAGTTTCCCACTAACCGGGGGAGACGGCGACTCGAATCGAATTCCAAACCAGCTGGTGAAAGACCTTTAATACCAGCCCACACTTTCCCCGTCGGGTCCATGCATTGGGCAACCGCTCGACGCTTGTTCGTGGTGGTAATCGTCGCGGTTCAAGCACGGACCGCCCAATTGGAACCTGGCAATGGCCTCACGCGGCAGATCGCAATTTCCATACTAGAGGGCGCGACACGGGGCGAAACCGGCCCGAACAGCTTGAAACCGGCTTTGGGGTCGATGATTACGGCACCGACATATCCCTAAGTAAAAGGGCGCGTTTAAAAAAGAACGAGGGCCAACATCGATACAAACCTACACGATCCAACGGACGGACTGCCCCAAGTTTCCAAACTTGTGCCTTGCCTTCCAGTTGACCGTATTTCACTACAACTCAGGTTCTTTTCCACGATAGCAAATATAGCCAACCGTGATCCGGTAACTACCCATCAGGGTATTACGGAAACATTCTTAACTACTACTTTTATTAAGCAGGCTAAGCAATTCTGCATTGTAAATAAATAGCAGGATAACAAGGTAGATATTAATCAATAACCAAGGAATGGTAATACAGCAAGTAGGATTCATTCCAACTCCTAAACCTAATGCATCACAATATAAAAAGACTCAAGTAATTTTAATTGCAAAAGATAGGAGGCTTAATATGCTCCGGGGATTGCCTTGGGAGAAGACTGAGGCCTCGTGGGAGGGGCACTCAGGCAGGTTAGCGTCGCTTGCGGGGTCGGCTTCCTCGGCTTGCTGAAGCTCCGGGATCTCCTGCTCGACATTTGTCTCCGGCTCCTGGTCTTGTTCCTGAACTGTCGATCCTATTGTATGCGGTAAATTAAATAATTAATGCGGGGTGCAGGATATGGTGGTATGAAAGAAAATTTCTTGCAAATCAACAAAACCAACTTGTTGAACCACTTTTGACATTAAGGCAAATACTTATTTATTTCATAAAACAAAATCCGCTTATTCACCTATTTCTTATTTAATAATTCAAAAGAAATTCGAGTTTGAACAGCAAGTGCACTTTTCTGGATTCAGAAAAATCCACAAAAATTTCAGAAGGCAATTAACACTTACTGGACTTCACTGAACAATTTTCAGCCAGAAACAAAATACAGAACTGCAGATACAAAAATAACAAATAAACTGCTCAAAAGGTGATTTGAACTAACTTTTAAACAAAAGGTGTTCAACAGCAGATTTTATATTTTTTCCAGATTCTACTCCACATTTTATACCCATCAAGAAAATTCCATGAACAGAAACATTATACTATTCCTTATATGAATTTCCAAAGGAAAACACAGAAAAGTACAGTTGTAAAGCAACTTCAGATTCTTCCATACAACAGCTCATGCTTAACATTTTTTTAGCCTGAATATGTCATACAGAGACTACACAATTTTTCCCACATTTTATTTTGACATATAAAACACCTTAATATTTATTCTAAGAAAACAGCCAAAAAGGACTTTTAATTATAACAGAAACTTTTTCCACATAAACAGAGCAGTATATATTTTTCAGAGGTGCAAATCATGATAAGAAACCTACACAAATTTTCCCATCAATTATCTCATCCAGAAAACACCTATTTTCATTTATCTAAACAAAAGCATATAAATTGAATTAAATAAAAACAGTAAAATAAGCTGCTACCAAAAATACTTTCATATTTTTTCATGATAGATCTGCTCATAAGCAAGCTAACAAAACTGAAAGTACTTCATTTGGACTTTTAAAACGAGCTACACAAAAATAACAAATATTTCTGAAAAATAAAACAAAAAGGAAAACATTTGAAATCACCCGGCTCAAACTTGGTGAACTCGGTCCATGGACCAGTGGGTGACTGACACGCGGGGTCCGCTGGTCAACGGGACCCACCCGTCAGAGAGGACGAAGCAGGGAAAGGTGTTGACCGGCGAAAGCTCGTCGACGGTGAGGTCGCCGGCGGTGAGGCTAGGCTCGATAGACTCGGCTCGACGAGGCGCATCCAGCGGTGGGGTCGGCTTGGCCAGAGGGTGACCGAAGCGTGCCGGCGGCGAGCGATGGCGGACGGCGGCGGCGACACATGGCTACGCTGTTTCCGGCGGTCGCCGGTGAAATTAGGGAAGACATAGGCTTACGCGAGCCCTAGGGAGGCTATCGGAGAGCTCGGCTTGGCTCGGGAAGCTCCGAGGAAGTTTGGGCGCGCGAGCGGCCATGGCGGACGGTGGCGGGGCTCGGCGAGGCCGTGTCCGGCGGTCGCCGGCCAAATTGGCGCGTGCGCAGTGCTTTGTGAACCCTAGGGAGCTACGTGAGTGGGTTGGTTTGGCTCGGATGGCTCCAGGGGAGCTTGACCTCGTGCATGGCCGCGGCGGCGTTCGGCCGGGGGTATAGTGAGAGATAGGGAGCGGTAGAGTTAAGGCTAGTTGGTGTTCTCACCTTGCCTTGGCTCGGTGAGGCTCGAGGACGAAGGAGAGGAGGCAGTGGCGCTCAGGTCGGGGAGGAACCGCGTCGCGGGCTCAGCGGTGGCGATGGCGTCCGCGACGGCGCTCTCCGGACTCCGGCGTCAGCGAGGCTCGGCCGGTGGCGCTAGCGCGAGCACCAGGCGTGCAACGGCGAGGCGGAGCAGTGTGCGGAAGGAATCAGAGGGAGGTGGACGGTGATGGTTGGAACGGCGGTGCGGCTCTCGGCGCCGAACGCGGCGAGCAGTGAGGTGCTCGGCGTGTTTGCGGGAGAGAGAGGGAAGGGAGCGAGGGCAGGAGCGAGTGAGGGGGCTTGTGAGCGCGGGTGAGAGAGAGGGCGAAGGGTGCTCGGGTTTTGGCCGGGGCCTCGGCCGGCCGGTGGTGGTGGCGGGGCCCGGCGACGGGACGCGGCGCGAGCGGCGAGGCAAGCGCGGCAGGCGAGGCGAGCGCGGAGAGGGCGAGCGAGATCTTTGCGTGATCGGGTGGAGAAGGATCGGAGAGGGAGTGGCCGCGCGAGATTTTTCGCAGGGATCGCCGGCCACGCGGCGCTTGCGGCCGGCGTACGGCGCGGCGTGTCAATGGCGGCAGCGCGCCGTGCGCGGGCGGGCGCGCGCGGGCGAGCGGGCGAGCGCTGGGTCGGCGTGGTGAGCTGGGCCGAAAGGCCGGTTGGGCCAAAAGTGAGGGCGCGGGAAAAATCGTTTTCCTTTTTCTTTTTCCAAAAACTTTTCAAACTTTGACCATTCAAAAACAGTTTCAAAAACTCCAAACCAGGCTTTGACCCAAATATAAAAGTTGCTCAAAATAATTTTCTCTACAACTTTCATATAAGACACTTTTTCTGAAAACTATTTTTACAATCTCCTTATAATTAAAGCCAATTTTGAAACATAAAACATTTTGCTTAATTTATTTTTATTTAACAAACCATTTTGAACTAGGTCAAAATATCAACATGAAAAGCACTCTACTCATTATTCTCTATTTTGTGAAACTATTTGCCAAAATAGAAATCCATTTAAATCATCGAGTCAAATAGAAATCCAAAATCCAACAATTAAATAAAGACAAAAGCACTCTTATGCACATGAAATGATGCAATGCATTGCTTATGCTTCTTTAGTAGCTAATTGCAGTGTCTAATGCAGTGTTTGACACTAGGGTGTCACAGCCATCGTCACCTACGCGCTTAATGCAGGCGAGAGAGACCAGGTATTTGTGTCTTCGTTAAATACGGGGAGACTACGAGGTGGGCTGGTAGAGTCATCCACCACAGAAATGGATTTATTCATGGAAAATATTTAGACTAGAAATTGATTATTTCAGAGAGACGGAGGGAGTATCACGTACAGTGCCGTGCGTGCCCGTACATACGTGATGATCATCATTATTTTGACGTTGATCAGGGTCGTCATCAGGGCAAGCTAAGTGAAAAACGCTAGCTAGCCGGTGGAGATCGAGTGTCGGAGAGTCACGCACGCAAGCTGTAACGCTGCACGCATGCATGATGTCGCGCAACAACACTCTGACATGTACGTTGTACGTACACGAACACTAGCTCTTGCATGCTCGCCTCTCGTAATCCGCCGCTTCGAGACGGTCGATATGATCCCTCAGATTTGAAGGCTCTGCGCCTCTGCGAGCATGTGTTAGGGATCACTACTAGCTGGGCCGTCATATGGGCCATGGGCCTGGACCGGTAAGCAGTCGCCTGGAGCGCTGGTCATCTTGTGGCACTATAAGAGTATAGGAGCAGGAGGAGAGACGACTATCAACCAAATTATCAAACTACAATTACCTTTACTTTTAGTTGTACTGTTTATCTTCTACCTTAGAATTATCTGTAATAGAACTACTCGTGAGCAATCCGATTGGTGTTGCTGACATCTGGTATCAAAGCCGTCGATTCTAGCACCATGGATTCCTCCCTCGACCTTGCCTTCGGCGAGATCCTGAGGAGGTTGGATGAGCTCGATGCTCGGATGGAGCAGCGCTTCCAGCGGAGCTTGGCCGCGCTGGAGCGGCGGGGCGCCACCGTCGAGCTCCGCGTCGGCCTCGAGCAGTCCGGCGCGACGCAGCTCATCGAGGCCGACAACTGGGGCGGTCTCTTCGATGAAATCCCCAAGCCCGACGCCGTCTCCTTTAACTCCGAGGAGGAGCTCCGCACGGCGTGGCCTCGGGAGGAGGACGTGGCCCGCACATCCGAGGAGAACAAGGTCGCTACGGAGGAGCAGCACGACGTCAGAAGCCAAGATTCGGGCGAGCGCAAGCCCGCGATCTTCTTCGAGGGTGCATCCTCCTCGATCCGTCGACGCAAGTACCTCTCCCGTGAAGACTCCTTCAGCTTCCTCCCCACCGGCCAGATCCACATCGACAGCGGCCTCTCCGATCCACGTCCACCTCGGACTCGCCGACCGCGAGGTACTCCGCGCCCGCCTCGGCTCCCACGGCGACAGGCTCCTCCGCACTCGCCTCGGCTTCGCCGACTGCGACGGGCTCGTCTTCGTTCGCCTCGGCTTCGAGGGCGTGCGCGCGGAGCTGTTCGCGCATCTCTCCTCCGACCTCGCCGTAGTCGAGGTCCGCGTCGTCGTAGACGGCCTCCTCGTCTCCTGGTTCGAGTTCGAGTCCGCCGTCCGCGACTTCGAGCCCGCGCTTGGGCACCCCATCGGCACGGACGACCTCCACGACTCCGGATTCGAGGCCGCCGCCACCGTCTTCGAGCTCACGCGCAACCCCGTCCTCGTCCTCCTCGGGAAGCCCATCGAGATCGTCTCCACCGCCACCATCTTCGTGTACGGCCACTCCCACGCCGTCGTTTGGAGGACGCGCGTGACACCATTAAGCGCTCCGCCGCGGAGCACGATCCCATGCCCGTCGGCGTCGGGGCAGCGTCCGCCACCGCCATCGTTCCGGTCCCCTCCATCCTCCTGTTCTGCGTCGGCACCCGCCGCCTCGAGTTCCACCTCGTCCGTGTCGACGCCATCCCGGAGGCACTGCGCCGGTTCCTCGACACCGACGCCCTCGAGCCGCAGCAGCACACCGAGTCCCTCACCGTCCCCAACCACGTCGGGCTTGGGTCGGTGCAGGGAAACACCCCGGAGGCTTTGGATCCACTGCCGGATACACCACGACTGCTGCACCAGGAGCTCGGGGTGGTGCTGGTGCAGACCCGTTGGCACTCCGTCGACGCCAACGACTACGCACGCGCCCAGTCCACCTACTCTTGAGTTCGCCACTGCGTCCACAGGGCAGCTCCTGCCGGCCTCCGTCGGTTTTTGCATCGACCCCTCCCCCAGTAATACTACTGACTTCGTGCCCACCAAATGTTCGGTGTATTGCCGTAGTGGCTTCCCTCCCATGCTGACCAGAACATTGAGCAGTTCTACTCCAACCTGGGTGTCCGCTGAGGTCGCCAACAGCTTTGAGAAGCGACCCTGGACATCACCATCTCAACCTCAAGTGCTCAGTGAACAAGGTATGCACAGATCAGTGATTGGTAATCTTCTTGACGCTGAGCCGGATGTCATATGGTCAAAGCTCCCATGGCCACCACCTCAAAGCAAAGGATTGTGGTTTCAGTTATCTGTGATTTTTGTGCTTAGTTGTTCAGTGCGCAAGTGTAGAGTCACATTTTTGCATTGTGTGAGATGTCATGCTGGGCTACGTCCTCAACCATGGCCAACATTTAATCTACTAGATGAAGGTTCTGTGAGCTGGTGTTACATTTATTTATGGAAACCCCAATGGTCCCCTTCACTCCAGCATCTAATTCGGTGTGTACTAGTTACTGCACCTCAGGAGCTTGTCTCGACCACTAAAGCTGATGATACCGAGACAGTGTTTGAGGGAACGAGTATTCAGAATATGATGATGCTAAAGCCATTGCTTCCTTCAGAAGTGAGCAAACATGCATGTTTGCATTTGTGGCAACAGTTGGACACTATGCTATTGTGCTGGAATATTGAACATACGGGCTGCAACCAGCAATTGTTTGTTCACAGGGTCATCAGTTATCTTGCCTGTTGCTTGCTCAACTTGGTGAAGTGGAAACTATTTTTAGAGAGAGTATCATTATTACAGAAGGTGCAATATTGTTTCACACTTGCCAACAATCTGAAAGTGGATTCGTTTCAGTCATCTCAATGGTATTCTACTGCTCTCTTGTTCCTCCTAAACAACAGTAGTGGTAATGCTTCCTTGTTGACTATTGGAGCTCAAAATTCGTTGCTGCATGAGAGGAAGGTTGTGGAAGTGACCCACATTGATATGACTGCTTGGTTCAAATGCAGTCTCGTTCCATTACTGATGAGCAAAAGATTTGCCACTGCTGGTTTACTCAGGATTGGACTGAATTTGTACACTTCTCACTGCATTGAGTTACACCCATGGCCACCTACTGCAAATCTTCACAACAGCATTGCCACTGAGCCTGTGTTTGATATTGAGGGCCATGAGCATAAAGCAAAAGATGTTGTATCTGCTGAATCAACTGTGTTGAATGATGCAGCTCCACTTGCACCTTCTCCATCGGCTTGAGGGCAAGCCGATATTTAAGAAGGGGGGAATGTCAGGGATCACTACTAGCTGGGCCGTCATATGGGCCATGGGCCTGGACCGGTAAGCAGTCGCCTGGAGCGCTGGTCATCTTCTGGCACTATAAGAGTATAGGAGCAGGAGGAGAGACGACTATCAACCAAATTATCAAACTACAATTACCTTTACTTTTAGTTGTACTGTTCATCTTTTACCTTTACTTTTAGTTGTACTGTTCATCTTCTACCTTAGAATTATCTGTAATAGAACTACTCGTGAGCAATCCGATTGTGGTTGCTGACAGCATGCCGTTAATTTGTTCCTTGTGTGCACATGGTTCCGGTCGTCCTATAGATATGTACTACTACGTACTACTACTACATGGCTTTGTGTTTTCCAGTATATGCAAGGGCCGTACGACATCAACAGTGAACGCACGCGCCGTACGTGACATACTACGATCGACAACACAACATGCATACGTGCATCTATCTCAACGGCTCGCAAGTGTGCTGCAACAACATTGTTGTACGGAGTAACAAAATCAAAATTAGCACGCAGCTCAAAATCCCAAATACTATATAGTTAATGTGGTCGTCATGTCTGGATTCATCCTGGCTACACTAGTTTTTTTAGGCAGTCCCAATGAAAAAAAACTAGCACAATTTCTATAGCATAGGACTTCGTATCAAGAAACTATCCCTTTCAATGCAAAATTTTATACTGACTCGTAGATAGAAAAATAACCAATCATTCACCAAGCTCTTCTCTACTCCATCCGGATCTTCTATGCGTTGGCTCTCCCCACACAAAACTGTCCAAGCCCAAGCCCCTACCGTGCACACCCAAGAGGAGCCAGAAAAGCGACATTGGCGATGGAGGAGCCGGCGCTCGACTCCGTGACTGCGCACCTCACCGTGCTCTTCTATGCGGAGGCCCGTCGCGAGCTCCCTGTAGGGTGGGCGGACGGCCGGACGCGGCTGTGGAACGGGCCTCCTCCGACGGCCTCCGCGTCGCGAGCTCTCGACGGACTGCCGGACGCGGCCGCGGACGCGTCGCGATCTCCCAGAGGACTGCCGGACGCGGCCCCGGGACCGGTCTCCTCCGACGGCAGCGGACGCGGGACCGGCGTCCTCCGACGGACGCCGCGTCGTGAGCTCCCGGCGAACTGCCGGACGCGGCCGCGGACGCGTCGCGATCTCCCAGAGGACTGCCGGACGCGGCCCCGGGACCGGTCTCCTCCGACGGCCGCGGACGCGGGACCGGCGTCCTCCGACGGACGCCGCGTCGTGAGCTCCCGGCGAACTGCCGGACGCGGCCGTGGGACCGGCCTCCTCCGACGGCCGCCGTGTCGCGAGCTCCCGGCGGGCTGCCGGACACGGCTGCGGGATGGGCCTCCTCCGACGGCCGCGGACGCGTCGCAAGCTCCCGACCT
This sequence comes from Coix lacryma-jobi var. lacryma-jobi, assembly GCA_009763385.1. NCBI lineage: Eukaryota > Viridiplantae > Streptophyta > Magnoliopsida > Poales > Poaceae > Coix > Coix lacryma-jobi. The sequence goes on from CM019823.1 coordinate 158,271,268, forward strand.
CCTCCGACAGCCGCGGACACGTCGCGAGCTCCCGGCGGTCTAGGCGGACGGCCTCCTCCGACGGCCGCGGACGCGTCGCAACTCCCGGCGATGGCGGACGGCCGGATCGACGCGGCTGCAGGGCGCGACTTCTCCGGCGGTTGCGGAACGGGGCTTCTCCACCGGAACGAGGGCCGAGCTCGAACCATTCTTCGCGGCGGCAGTGGCGCAATCGATCCGGGTGGGAGCAGCTGGAAACGAGTCGAGTCTCCCCAACGAGGTTTCGGCGGTTTCTTCGTGCCTCGTTGCTACCGTCGACTCGGTTTCGTCTACAAGAAATCGTTTCTTTGTTTTCTTCCCTCTCTCTTCGTTAATTTGTTTGCCACGTCAGCAAAATGCTGAGGTGTCATATAATTAATAGACATAGAAACCATCATTATTACACCATTGGGACTGCCGAGGTCCCGGCTATACTAGGCTCTAGGGCCTCAAGATTAGCCCCGGCCTCAAGATGCACTGAAACCCACACGAGGGGATGCATGTAGGACAGTGACACGATCTTCAAAACATAATTTTGACCATTTATTATTTTAAAAATATTTATTATAAAGTGCTATATATATATACTTTTATAAAAATACTTTTCAAGATAAATTTATTTATATGATTTTTATATTTTTAAACTTAATAATTTACTAGCCAATGCCCGTGCGTTGCTACGGGTGAGAAAACTACGTTGTTTTTTCTTAATTACGCAAAAGATTTGTGTGCTATACAACATGCCAACACCCTAGATAGTCATAAGAGATGTTGCTACGGGTGAGAAAACTATGTTATTTTTTCTTAATTACGCAAAAGATTTGTGTCTCTATACAACATGCCAACACCCTAGATAGTCATAAGAGATATACATGAACGCTCTGACGTAGTATTATACTAAACGCTATATTGTTACATTAGTAAAGAAAACTATGTTTCGTTTGCCTTATCAGTTATACTTTAGTTTATTTTCTCTCACAAAAATATTATTGAAACAGCCAAAATCAATCATGAAAATGACCAGCTGAACAACACAGATTCAATTTGCTATTTCATTAACGATTTTCAAAATAATGTTGATGCCAATAATTAAGTTAGAGTGATACATGATCTATTAATTTGCATCACCGGCACTGAGGCACCGTAGTGAGGATTTTGCCTTGATTCCAATCCAGTGAGGGGATACTATCATCTCACAAGATTAGCGCAGTCACAAGCACAAGCTCGATGTCGATGGTGAAGCAAAGGCCACCTTAGCTGATTCATCATCAACATGTTCGATATAGCAACCATGTCTAGAAATCGAGTCAAATCTCAGGAAAAAGATAAAAAAAACATATAAACTTTATTTCTATTGTGATCCTAAAGACATGAAGAAAGCGCAATCTCGCGAAAGTTTATATTTTTCTGATACATATTTGTGATTATTGCAAATTTATACGGGAAAAAACATCGGCAGCTTCTCCTCCTCGGTCTTCTCATACACTCCCTCCGTCCAAGAAAACATGCAATTCTAGAATAGTATCATGTTTTAGTATCTCAAGTTTAAACAATTATAGATAAAAATATATTAATATTTACGATACGAAATAAACATCATTAGATTAATTACGAAATATACTTTCATAGTAAATTTATTTAGATTAATAAATACTAATACTATTCGCTAGAAATGTGGTTAAACGTGAAGTAATCAACTCCGTCTCTATGTCCAAACAGTAATCAGTTTCTCACATTTGTTCTTATTGACAACCTGTGATTTGCTAATGGCACCTGTTCGAATGTTATTTGGAGACCTGATCATGAACTGATGTATAGTTAGTCAGTTCAACACAGCAAAAAAGAAATCGATCCTAATATGGCCAAAGCAGTAAGGCCTCAACCATAAAAAAGAATCTTCTGCCACTTTCTCTTTATCAAAATGTAATCATGGTTATTGGAACCCATGTATCTAATCATTTGTTAGTGAAATGGACTACCCCTCATATGTATCTAATGATCTATTACTAAAGATAAGTTCATTTATAAAGTTTCAGTTTAGAAGTTTTGATGAATAATACAATGTGTTTACCTTATTAAGGGGTGACTCGTCGTTTTGAAAAACATGGCATCAGTATCCTTCACGCACAGAATCAATTGCATCAATGCTTGACTTATTGGCCTGCATACTTGCTTCTCAGAAAGTACAAAGCAGCTCGAAATTCATCTTGATTCCGAGACGCTGATATGGATCCATTGCATTGATTTTGGAAAGATAACTGAAATAAAATCAAGCAGTCAAAACCGATGCTCAAGGATTATTATAACTGTTACAAACAACAAAATCAAAAGGTCAAGCGTAGGTATATATGCAACCTATAAAACAAAATGAGGACAAAAATATGTGATATTGATTACCCAAAATTACTGGCACCCTACATACATGAATGTTAAGTGCAGAGCACTTGGCAGTGACAACATTCAATGTTTATGTAAGGCCAATTATTCTGGAAAACAAGATACTAATTTGATGGTCTTTAGCCTCAGTTTTATTAAAATTCAATATGAAAGAAGTGACACACCATCTCATGTATCTAAACTAATTATGAAAGATTTTCTTGTCTTAGACAATTGCTCTTGAAGACATTACCTCTTAGCAATCAATTGCTTCTCCTCTTTGTCACACTGATTATTGGACCCGTGTGTTGCTATGTAGGGTATTGCTACGCGCGTGATATTGTATCTCTTATAATTTTAAATGTCAACAAACAACAATTTGTCCATTGACTTTCTTAGTCGGTGGTGGCTGTATAAGTCATCTGAGATGTAGAAATGTCCTCTCCTTTCTTCAGAACCTATCTTGCCCTTCTGTTTTTCTTCTGAACCTCTCCCCCTTCTATTCTGCTTTTGCATTTCAGGAAGCAGCGATCCACTCTGCAATATGCACCATGGTGTCCTTGCAGCCAATGTCCATCAACCTCGCCAGAGGTTGTGGATACATCATCTTTGTCCATGCTTGCCACCAGCACACGCAAAACGATTGGATACAATCTACACAGTTCATTAGTAAGGCATGTACAAAAGAAGAGCACTTTACCAAACATTTTTCACAAATATATCAAAGTGATTAAATGGTATCTAACCCTATTTTGGCCTCAAGTTTGCTAATGATAGGTAGGATATATTTGACAAAGAGGAGAAGGTGCGGCATTGGAGGCAGCCTCTTGTGCAACTGGATCTAGTACATAGCAACCTATGGTGCTCATGTGAGAGGTTCTGGGCAAGGGAAAACTGGGTTGTACTTAGCCAACATGAGTACATAAATTTTTTATAATAGCTGAATTGTTGCCTTGGAGCAACCTTGCTATATCCCAACATCAAAATATCTATTTTTCGAGCAACTTTGAACACATGCATTTAAGAATTTCAAGCAGCATGCTTGAAATATACTATAAATATTTATAGAGTAGAACCTCTGAATTTTCAGCATGGTTGAACTCGTACTTGATTCTTAATTAAGCTGGAATAAATTCTAGCACGCGATATAAGTTGTAGAATTGAACAGTCCAACTTTTTCAACCACACAACCAAGCGAGCACTGTTTGCCTAATCGTTTGTTTGGCCTGTTTAGACAACATTTAAGCGTTATACGGCGGTAGACATTTCTGTTTAAATGCCTATTTTGTTTATTTAAAACTATGTTTAGTTCGAATGATGGCTAAACAATAACTAACCAACTGTTTAGCGCTGAAAAACACTGTGAACAGGTTACTCTTCACAAGTTACTTAAGTATCGTATTAATCGCAAATTACTTAAGTTACTGTTGTGCATATGAGACATCAGTATTTAGCAGTTCAATATAAAAGTTACCTTTACCGTGGAATCTAAGTGTAGGAAATCTTATTCTAGAACAGAAATTTACCTTGTTTTACAACTTCTTTAGCCTCTAAGACAATCTGTGCCCTTTCTCCTGAGTTCTCACTTGCTAAAATAGAATTTCCATGTCCAGTTTTAAATATTGAGGTGGCATAACCATCATTGAGATAAGCTTAATCTGAGCATAAGAAACGTGTTTGTTATTTTGTCAGGAAAAAGAAAGACATGAACAACAATTTAAAATAGCAACATTTGATGGAACCTTTTTAATGCCCATGCGTGATATTCCTTTGCTCCAGAAAAGCATTTGCCCTTTTAATGGAACCCTTACTTACTGTGACTGATCTCTTTAACCCAGTTTGAAACAACGACAATTGGCCATCATCATTGAAACATTTTTCTGCTGAAAAACAAAGATTATCAAGTGAGAAACAATAATGTGAACAAAGATTATCATGTATCGTCTTAATCACAAAACACTGTGAGCAACCTATCAAGTCTGTTTGCTTCAGGTTGATGTATTATATTGATTTTACAACAGTTATAAATAGGATAATTTAGTGAGGATTGTGAAAATTTATTCATACATGCCAAATGGTTTAGCAACATATTAGTGAAATTGTAAAGATCCAGGTTTGCTGTTGGGCTAACTCTTGTGAAATGAAATGAACAAGCAAAAGTACATAGACCTTGGACATGAAACAAAACAACTGATTAGCGATCACAATTCACGAGAAGTCAAGAACCAAGACGTCGTTGTCATGGAGCCTTGCCTGGTCGCCACAATTATGCCTCGTTCTCCGGCAGTCCACTCATATATCTCTCATAAATTTTATTAATTTATGTGTCTGTTTATAGTTGATTTATCTCGTTTCTCATCTCTCCTCTTTCCTCTATTTCACCTCAACATTTAGCCAACATACAGTCTGTTATTTTACTTATTCTTAATTAATTTGTTGATGCTTAATGAACTATAAAACTTCAAAGTTTGTATACATAGGTTTGGGCCCCTTAGCTGGTTGGGCCCTCGGTCGTCGCACCTCTTGCCCTGTACCTAGGGCCGGCACTGGTTGCTAGTGGCGCGAAGGTCGACGTGTCGTGGAGGGGGAGTTGCTGGGTAAGGGGGAGACGCGGGGGGAAACGCGGAGTGAGGGGGGAGACGCGGGGGTCGCGGGCGCCGCTTGTCGGGCACGCCAAAATCGGTGGCACGCCGAAGGCTGTGGACGATTCCAGTTTAATCGTTTTAGGTAGTAGAGACTAAAGTTCCAAACACCCCCACTAAAAGTCATTTTTAACACTACAACTCTAGTCACATCCACTAAACTTTAGTGGCTAAACTTTAGGGGTGGGAACCAAACACCCCCTTAGTTTCAGCTAAAGTAACTAATCAGTTCTGTGAACTATAATTCAGCAGCGAAGAAAAAAAATGTGGCAACACAATTGAAACTGACTGAGCACCAAAGTGTTTCAAATTGGAGCAATTAAGATGCTTGCTTCTTCAATATTCTAATTATTAACATATATAATTAGAAATAGGAATTTTCCGTGTCTACTGATTTGCTGTCTTTCTTTCTTCGATTACTATAGTCATCTATAGCTTAAGCTTCCCAAATATAACCATTTTTTTTAATTCAAAGCTGGGTACATTAAAAATGAGCTTAAGCTTTTTTTTTATTTCAAAGCTGGGTACGTAAATTTCTTTTTGTTATTAGGCATATAACACTAAGTCATTTGGTGTACATGGAAAATTCCATTAGTAAAATTCAGAAATAGAAACAGAAGAATGAAGCAAACTGGATTTGGAACCAGTTTGGTTCACGTTTAGATCAAGCCAGGCCAGCTAGCTAAGCCAAGATAGTTCAAACCTGGCTCCGGTAAGCAGAAGGCTTGTGTTTGGTTTACCTGTACTGCTGAAGTCTGGCTTACATAGATCATGTTTGGTTCTCTGCCTGACTTGGATAGAATCACCACATCTGAACATAGGTAAGTTTACGTACATTGGAGCAAATCATCGAACAGGTGAAGAGCAGCCATGCCTCCTGCCGCAGCATTCTCTACCACCTTTGGTCCTCCCATGCCATGATGCCAACTCCACCTCCAGTGGTGGGGCCATGCTGCACCACAAACGCCGCACAGGGAAGAAGACAGGGGCCAAGCTGGATGCGGGCGGGAAGGCTCTCGGCATGGCGACACCGCGACATGCGGATGCCGACGAGCTTGTTGGGGAAGCTGCTGGAGGACGAGCTTGCGCAGGGAAGCGGGTGACAAGCGGATGTGCGGACGCGACGAGCTTGCACGGGGAAGTGGGTGACCGATGGACGAGCTTGCACGGTCGCAGAGGAGCTGCCGGCGCGCCGACGGGGAGGACACCAACGAGCTTGCGCGGGGAAGCGGGTGGCCGACGAGGAGAGGCGCAGACTTCGACGATCTTGCGAGGGGAAGTGGCTGGCCGGCGGACGAGCTTGCACGGACACGGAGCTCCGAATGCCAGACAACTCTTCCCCCGCCTGAGGCCACGACATAGTCAACCCTTCCGATCCCATCTGCGGCATGCTTCTCAATGTCCCTCATGACGATCTCTCTGGCTAAGGCACGAAGCTGGTCTGGTCCAGATCAACCTCGCTCCCGGGACCCGACGAGACTCCCCTTCACCTCATCCCAGAACTTCTCGAACTCGTCCTTTCGGAGGAACTCTATCTGCTTGAGCCCGTCCAGCGCGTCGCCGAGCTCACCGGCCCTGGCGTCGAGCTGGGTGAGTTGGCCCTCGAGCGCGAGCCGCTTCTCTTCCAGCAGAGCGAGAAGGTTGCCCCTAGCGGCGCCGACCTTGCCGTCGATCTTGCGGTCGACGGCCTCGAGCTGCACCTGGATCATCCGGAAGCTGCGGGCGAGGGAGGCCTCGACCTCGTCGACGCGGGCGGCGTAGCCCTCAAGCGCGGCGCGGTCGGGCGGCTGGGAGGGCGGGGGCGGGTGGGACCAGTGCCAGGCGAGGTCCTCGAGATAGAGCCAGTGCGGCGAGGAGGGTCTGCCACCGCAGTCGGGGCGGGTGGGAGGCCTTTTTGCGGCGCGCGTGCGGAGCGGATGCGGCCTCAGTGGCAGCGGCGGCGGCGGTGGAGGAGAGGAGCGGGGGCGTAGGGGAGGCCGGGTGCGGACGGTGGTCGAGGAGGAGGAGGACCGACCACTTGCGCGAGGCGGCGACGGCGGTGGCGGCGCGGGAGGCGAGGGGGATGGCGTGAGGGCGGCGACGGCTGGCGGAGGGAGGAGATTGGGCACCGCTGGGCGGCGCGGAGGCTGACGCGGCGTGACTCGTGAGGGGGAACACGCAACGCACTCGGAAGTCGCGGGTCGCACTCGGAAGTCGCGGGCACGCCGAAACGGGGGGCACGCCGAAGTGTTGACGATTCCCGTTTAAACGTTTTAGTGGTAGGGATTAAATAATTGACAGATGGAACAACATAATTTAATTGTACAACCATAAGGTTCACACATCATGAAAATATAGGATCACATGGTCTTAAATTCAAAATACAAAGTGCGTGATAATATAAGGTTTATCTTCATACAGTGCATACATCATAAAAATATAAAATCACAGCAACATAGTCTCACTGCCACAAGTTGATACATTGTATGCTCAACCTCAGGATCAATATTTTTACATGCAGCTACATTACCAGGGTATTTGGCCAAATGTTCCTTGAAACGATGGATTCCTCCTCCTGAAAAAGTCATGTTACAATACATGCATTTGATCTTCTTTCTTGTTCCTTCTATAACCTGTGTACAATATCCCCATGCAGGACCAGTTTTCCTTCTTGTCCTTGTTTCTATGGCAGGCTCTTGGGATGGTGTAGAATTCTGGTTCTGGTTAGTATCATCAGTACTAACTGCAACTGCAACAGGTTTGAAGAATCCATTGTGTGTGAAAATCCAGGAAACAAAAATATAGAAAAAACAGTAAGGCAACTTAACAATTATCACATGACTGAAAATATTGAATTCAGTTGCAAAATAACCAGATTTGGACATTCCTAATAAACTCTAACAGACAGCTTCACCAATGACTAATCATCAAATAATTAAATAACAATAGGATAATATATAAAACCTAAAAGATATAAATTAAAAAGCTCAAGCGCAGTAGCTCACCATTAGCCATGTTCTCTCTTCTCGTCATCTCGTGGAGCAGAGCAGTGGAGCTGTTGAGGTGGAGGCGTGGAGCAAAGCACAAATCAGACAGTAGATGTAGATCAGCACAGCAGCCACCGCCTGCTCGCTCGTGGGCTCGTGGCTCGTAGTCGCCGCAGCCAGCAGCCCCAGCGGTCTTTTAAGTGAACCAGACCGGTATAGGCCCTGGTTCGGTCTTTTAGCGGTCCAACCGTCGGTCCGGTCCGCTATGTTCAAAATTGATTGCTCATTGATTGACTTAGTACTATGTTCAAAAAAGTAAAATATCCAACTTCACTACAACTTTTCAAAACTACTTCATCGTTCAAAATTCAATTTTGTGAGGCAAGCAAAAACAAACATGTTATCCATGATGTCGTAGGGTGCTGTGATTATAAACGAGTGTGGCTAAGTTTATAGGTTTTAGTTTCAAACCAAACAGTATGATAAATTCTCATCAGGTGATATGAACCTAATCATAACCCCCACAGAAAATTAAATTACCATACTGGAAAGGTCAAGACACCAAAAATTGGAAAACTTATTTAGAGGAATCAATTAAAGAGTTTGGAGAATATAAACTGGAAAAAAATATGTGCACCAGCAGATGTTTCCTGGTCCAACCCAACCAAGCCACCATGCATTCTCCTAATCTGCCCTAGCATGCTCTGTTCACTCCCCCACACAACACAACAGCCATCTCGGTGGAATGGTGATACAGAAAAAAAAAGTATGAGAAACTCGACCTACTTGTGTGTGGCTCCTCCTGTGGGAGGTGGATGTCGTTGTTGTCTCACTGGGTAGGGCAGCCGTTCGTGTGTCAATGAGGCGACATCCTCCACTACTGAATTGTTCGCTCGGTAGGCCAGCAAACACCGAGCAGCCAATATGGGGCTGGATGGTCACAAGTTGAAAGGATAAAAAAAGTTAATAGTATTGCCAGGAATCGAACAAAGGAACAATTAATAAAAAAGTAAGTCATGTTCAAAACGCGGTCCAATTTAAACAGTCATGTATGATCATCTTAGAATTGCATTTTGCATTGACATTCTTTTTCCTATTCCAGTTTCATTAGAGATACTCATAGTCTTGATACTGCTTTTATGAAGTGTGATATTGATTTTGGTTTAACAGTTCATTGATGTATTTTTAATTGTAATATCTCTTATGCATAAACCATGTTATTATGGTGTCTGATACATCTTTAGATGCTTTGTGAATCTGTGATATTTGTGAATAACATTTACTTAAGAACTAAGAATAACTTTCACTTATCAAAAGCTGCTATATGAGTGCTTTTAAGATAGACTCAATATAGTGTTTAAATAGAATTAGGTTTTAATCATAGCTCATATGTTACTTTGCAGAAACATTGAGGAGAAGAAATCAAACAACAGATGCCAAGTTCTTTTTCTATGTATATAAATTTGCTACCTATTTCCAAATCCTTAAGCAGAAATATCGTGAAAAATAGTGGGAAACCACCTTAATTGCACTGGTCACTATGTGGTTTTGGAGATCCTTACCAGCAAAAACAAGAAGGTGAGCACGAATTCGACGCGAGGAGATGATGGCGGTTGCGACAGACTGGGCGACGCGCTGGGATATAGAGACTTTCTCTAAAAAAAAATATAGTTTCAACTTCAGGATATCCAAGATTATGCTTGCTTATCTACAAGATTGATAGGTGACTTAGTTTCAAGTATTCTGACGTGGTAACTGACACATGAGATCTCAAAGATTAATTCATTATCTTGAAGCAATATTAAATTAGATGCAGGTCTATCAATACATGATATCCCGAATTGCAAAGATGCAGGTTTATTGTCAATACATATGAAATTAGGATGTGATCACTATGCAGGTCTGTCACAAGGATAGGCTACCTACCCCTTGCTTGACATTATTTTCTATCAGTGAACAAAAGTTTAGGAAATGTGCCTTTTCTGAAAAGTTAAAAAAAAAATGAATAAGCACAACAAGCAATCACACAAAAACGATGCAATTCAAAGCACATCCTATATTCTTAGCAAATTCATTCCTTGCGCATGATGAGACCATACCTGCACAGCTCCACGATTTGGTACACAACCTGAATTGCAGCACATGGCCGCTGCCTGCACAGCTCTACGATTTGGTCCACAGTCCACACCACCTGAATCGCAGCACATGACCGCTGCTGGCTGCCTGCCAACAAGCCGCTGGGACCTGAGAGGGGGAGCGGGCAGCTAGGAGAGGGAGCAGCCGAGCGGGAGCTGCCGCGGCGAGCAGGGGGCGGGGTTGTGGACTGTGGAGCGGGATGCGATGAGCAGGGGACGCGGAACACACGTCGATTGGGGAGTCAACGTTGGTGTGGCAGCTCGTTCGGCGGCGCGGGCGGAAGACGACAGATCCGTGCGCCGCCATGGGAGGAGGCCGGTCGCCTCTTGGGGCGGCGGCTTGGGTCGCGGACGTCCGGCAGTGCAGACGTCCGTTGGCGCTCGAGCATCACAGACGGATGGTGGCGGCTCTGTGCGGCGCCGACGGAGGAGCTCGGCGCCTCTTGGGGCGGCGGCTTGGGCGCGCGGACGTCCGACGACGCTCGCGGACGGACAACGGCGGCTCCGAGCGGCGCGGGCTGCGAGCAGTGCCGAATGGGGGAAACTGGAAGGAACCGAGCGGCTGGGCGGGTTGGGTGGGCGTACGCGGGGAGCGCAAGACACGCTAGTGTTTGGGGGCGGGCGGCCGGAGGAGACCGGCGGCGCGGAGGAGAGGGACGCGCGGTAGGAGGCGGTGGAGCTTCGGCGGGGCGGAGGGGAGGGCGCGGAGGGAGGCGGTGGGCTTCCGGCGAAGCGGAGTGGTGCGGTGGCCGCGCGGTAGGAGGCGGTGGAGCGTCGGCGGGGCGGAGGGGAGGGCGCGGAGGGAGGCGGTGGAGCGCCGAAGGGGAGGGCAGATGGAGGAGCCCGGCGGCGCGGAGGAGAGGGCGCGGAGGGAGGCGGCGGCGGAGGGAAGGGCGCGGAGGGAGGCGGTGGCGGGGCGGAGGGGAGGGCGCGGAGGGAGCGCTGAGGGGAGTCTGGGCGGTTTGGGGTGCGGGCGAACGCGGGGAGTGGAGGCACGCCGAAGCGAAGGCCACGCCGAAGTGGGCGTGGACGATTCCTCTTTAAACGTTTTAGTGGTAGAGAAAAGTTGTTCATGATTTATATTCTTAATGTTTGACCGAAATTTTTTTCAAAACGTTTTCTATTTACGATACGAAGCGAGTACGTCAAGTACTTTAGAGTATCGTTCTACCTGCATGTGCTACCAGCTTATGGAAATGACCCATGTTCTACCGCACGAAATGCTTTTCTACTTGGGTTATTGAAAAGACCATCCGCATTACTTTCTTTCCAATTCTAACAAGTGTCTAGCAAGAGTTGCGATGAACATCAAATTTTGCTGCCAATTGTTGACGTCATTTTCTGGTTTTCCAATTCAAACACGTACTGTCTAGCAAGAGTTGTGACGAACATCACATTTTGCTGCCAATTGTTGACGTCATTTTCTGGATGCAAATTAGTGATCTTTAGATGCACCTCCAACTCTCTTTAGTTCAAATATTTGTACTATTTTTCAAAATAAGATCTCATTTAGTATAAAAATGGTTGGAAGTGTACCCAAAGTTATCCATTTGTACCCTTGATCGATGATCGTAGATGAGACGGAACAAAACCAACTCTCCCTGCTGTGAATATGGTGGAAGAGAGACTACTCTTGGCACCTCTTGTTGATACTTTCAATAATTTAGAGTTTGGTGACATCAAATCAATGTCGTTACTCCATACGATTCTTTAATGATATAGATTCTCAGTAATAAAAGGTTTATACAACCTTACTTGTACTTAATTCAGATCTAATAATCTAATAAAAAGGTGAAAGTCCAAAGGTTTCAACTAAAGTTCCATATCATTTTTCTTTTGTCAAAACGAACTAGAAAGATCGAAAGCATTATCAGCCAGGAGTTAGCTAAAAATAAACAGATAGGCGCCAAGGGACATCCAAAGTATTTTTCAGGCACCCATTACACTATCGTGCATGCAGATCAGACCGACCATGTAGGCATGTAGAGTTGAGTCGAACAGATTGATAGGCTGGCATAACACGATTCTCATTTCAGCATGTTCAGTACATCAGAACCTACAAGGAATGCACGTGGCACTTCCAACTCCACCCCTTACAGCTGGAGAATTTTTTCAAGAGTCCACATTATAACAGTCAATCACCTTATGAAAACTACAAAATTCACATTGGACGGAATGGTTTGATTAGACCTACTGCCATGGTACTCTAGTTTGTTTGTACTGATAGCTCATCCTCCAGGTAGTTGTATTCAAATGTGAAGTCATTCTTGATTCTTTGGCACCTGCAAGCATTAGCAACAGGTTAGCTATCACCAGCCCAAGAGTGTACCAGCACAAAAGTGAACACAGAATGCACTACGGTAACATATAACATTGGCTCAAAGGAAAGGCCCACATACCATCCTGAGCCATCCTCGGTGACATGGAAATCAAAGTATACATATGATCCCCGCTCATACTCATCAGTCGTGACCTGTGGCTCCACATGCCGCTGGAACCAGGTATTGTACCTCCTGTGAAATCTCCATGATTGTTTCTTCAGTTCTCTAGCAGCCAAGTATTGTTGGTACGTGTTCTGCAACAGAGAACATTATTAGGAGTAAAAACTAAGAACTGTTGAGCATTCGCTGGTAGTGGCAGGAAACAGATATAAATTGACCTGTTGGTAGTAGAATGCAAAGAACAGCATGTCGGTGGCTAATGTGTCGCTACCAATTCTTTCCCAAAAGGTAGGATGTGATACAATTGGTGCCTGAATTTGGGGGTAACTAGCAGGGGTAACTGCAGGGTGCCGCTGAAAATGAAGGTGGGTAAGGAAGTAAGAACAATGCGCTAAAAATTTTGTAGCAGGCACCCATGTCCTTCAAAAACCCATACCGGAATGTAAGTTTTAGCACGCTCGGAGTCCTTGGGTTGTGGAAGCCTGTGGAATGCAGCTTCGAGCATTTGCAGATTATAAAGCTGATCATGACCAGAACTAGCAGAAGTTCCGGTAAGGTTATCTCCGATTGCACCAAGATCAGATACACTTCTTCGGCCGATAACACCAACACCAGATGATGACATTCCAGGTTGCAAAGGCTGCCCAGGTGATAGATCAGTATCCCTAGGCAGCTGAGTGCTTTCTGCTGCAGGTGCTGAAGGATTCTGAACCAAACCAGAAAAATAGTCTGAGATGTAACAGGAAGCTAAGCACAGAAAAGTAGGATATATTCCATGTAGTGTCTCGAGGACAGAAAGATCTTAACTATGTTCAAATCGGTTGGAAAAATCACTTAAAAGAGTATGGGACAGTGAGTCCAAGCAGTTTGTTTGGACCATATGGATAACAGCCATCATACAATTCAATGATAATTAAGAAAAAAAAGGCTTGAGACCTTGTAGAGCGAGACAGAAATGCAAAAGGCAAACTAATGCAATAACATGTTAGCAACCACACATTAGTTTTCTGGGACATAAATGCTTCACTGACTTTCCACTGATGGTTTTGCAAGGACCAAGGACCATAACATCTGTATGAATATATATCACGTTTTCCAAATTTCAGGGCAAAAGCAATCCTGAAATTACAATTTTTTTGTATATTGCTTTCAAGAAAAACCCCCACGGGCATGTTCCTTGATAGATTCCTTAGACACTTCCCTTTCAACAATATACACATTTATAAGCATTATTGACTGTACTGAAACGTTTTGCTATTTTAAATGATCAGACATGTGCAAAAAAAAAGTTCCAGGAGATGCGCAAAAGCTTGATATACCGAATATGGAATCTTTGTGTCATCTTCACTTGTTTGTTTATTTGCTGCCGTTGTTGCGGAAGATTCCACACCAACATCTTCAGCCAAAATTTGTTGTTCTTCGCTTTTTATATGCCCAGCATCTGCACAGATGGGTAAATTCTCAATGCACGACAAACAACTACAGATGTAAAATACTTCAACTATTGCAATTTCTTTGCCCAACTGAAAGTAAAAAAAATAAACAGGGTTTATATTTCTGCAGAACTGGGGGCTTATGAATTCCGAGGTTATAGATGAGATAATACCTGATCCTTGAACTCCAAGCCCAAGATTCACTTGGGAAGATATAGAGGAACTCTGTGAATTAAACTGCATAAATAAACTGATAAGTGCAAAAGCAAGCTATAAGTAGAAGCAAGAAAAAAACGAGTAATTTTTACAAAAAATATTCTACAATGGCGAAAACTACCACAAACATACACATCTGGAAACTTATTTCACAGAACTACACTTTTTTGCCCATCTGTATCACAGCTATATTTTATATCACAGCTATATTATCTAAACTACTTCTATTGCAATTTTATATCATAAATTATACCTTTTAAAGAATTTATATCCAAAACTATACTTAATCATCCCATTTAACAAACCTACACTTTTCAAAGTTGAGTTTTGTTTAGTTCGTTATATGAATTGCTAGGAGATTAGTTCTTCAACATGAAATGAAAATGGGAGTGTAATCTTATGAAATAAACAGTAGCTCTGAGATGTAAAAGTGCAGAAAATTTTAGTTCTATGAAATGTAGTTTTACGATGGTTTTTACAATGTGTCAATGTTAGTATAGTTTTGTGAAATTTACTCTTTCTAAAAATAAATATAAAAGGTTAGCACTCACAGAACTTCATTTTTTATATAGTTTACAGCCTCAATGGATCTTGAAAATTTATAGGGTGATAAATCACATTGAAAATTATCTCTAAAACATTCCTATACTTTTTTTAGTTGTTTTGGTACATAAATAAAAGTGCTACGATGATAGGCCAATAGCACCTAATAAGGGGTTTAAGTGGTGTGGCCCTTGTCCATGATTGGGATAAACACCACTGGAATGAGGGACTACATATATGAGAGGGACAACAAAAGAGAACAATAATGATTTCTTGCTTGCCTTTGCTTGATACACCTCTCCATTTATAGAGATGTTTCCTCGTGTCCCAAGGAATATAGATCTAATCTACAACAGAAAGAAAATGTAATCTTATGTCTAACTAACCCTAACCTTAAAGAAGGGGTCTACAGTGCTGAACCAGCTTAATGAGCCCAGTTGGCTGCCCAGAACATCAAGATATAGAAGACTAAAAGGTACAACAGTGACAGACAATGAAAAAAAAACAAAGACGTAGAATATGGATGTGCTCAGCCAAGTTGTATTTGCTGCAAATTTTAATATTGTAGTAGCAGCAGTAGAAACCTGTTGTATAAGGGGATTTGGCTGCTGTGTTGGAAATTGCTTCTGATTTATGCCAGTTATATGAGAAACATTCAGAAGGCTGCCACCTTGCTGCAGTCTTTGTATGTACTTCTCCCTGTGATCAGCAGAAATCTCAGGCCTTCCACGAAATTGACTCTGGAAATATACAGAGAGAAAATGTCATTATAGGCAAACAAGTGTTTGTGAGCCCAATGAGGAATTATCAAATAAAAGTTGAAAATAAATAAAGTTCTTTCGGTAGAAAAGCATCAGTTATTTGGATACATACAGAGGAATTTAACAGGAAGAAACATTAACAATTGGCAAACAAAACCAACAACTCTGTTCAGTAAAAAAAAAAAGGTTGACATTTTGGACAAAATTGACGAGAAAACTAAATTGATACTAATCGTTTCTTTTTATATTGGTTAAATATAAAGATGTGCATGTGATTTATTGATGTTTTAGCATGATTGCTTCCATTTATCACAAAAACCTGCATGCACTCACAGACTCACTAACTATTCTCTCTTATGTCTCCAGTATACTTGAATAGGGATAGCTTGGTAATTCTTCTTCTTTCATTCACTTGATTTCATACCATGAGTTCCCGTTCTCATTCCACCTAATACACCCTATAACTTAAGCTGAGGGAGAAATATTCAAAAACATCACTTAAAATTGGCTGGATGGAGCAGTTGCTATTAAGAAATCTGATCATGTGACCAAGGGCAATTGGACTATATAATAAAAATAAAATTAACAGAAAAGGTACATACAGTTTCACTTTGATTTTGAAATGCAGCAGCAGCTTGAGGTCTCCATTGAACCCCAGAAACAACTGGAGGAGAAAAAACTCTTCCACCAAGAATAGGGTTTTCATTTGGGTTAGCAGAATCAGAGCTAATTGCATCATTAGTCCTGGAAACCTGCTGGGGTTGAACTTTACTACCAAGAGGCGTAACCAACTGCTGAGAAAGACTGCCACTGTTAATCTTCTCGTCAGTGTTCAATATATTTCTTTTGGACAAGTCATTTATTGCAGGAAGTGCACTAACCGATCCATTTCCTGGGACTGGAATAGTTATGGGAGCTGTACCTAATGCCTGGCTAGTTATTCCTCGAGCTATGCCCCTGCCAATTCCAAATTCAGTAATAGCAGGAGATGGTCGTCGTGGAGGAAAACTCATGCTTTCATCATCCTTCAAGGTGGTAGATAAGTTTGCAGGAATTGAGGTAACAGCAGGCGTATTCTCAGGAGCACTTCGTGGAATAGCAGATGAAAGTATTGCAGCTGCTGTGGTGGGAACAGTTGGTCGCACAGGGGAACTAATTGTTTCTGCAGGTACAGAAACAGCTGCACTACCAGTACTGACAGCAATGGGCACAGCTGGTACTGAAGATCCAGGATTTACACCTTTTGGAGGTGGTGTTTGTGGTGTAGATTCAGGATTGCTTTCTTGTGAAGCTGTCTCCTCTGTTTGATCTTGTGATGTACTTTGTGAAGGAGTTGTTGATACTGTAGGCTGAAAAAAAAAGATGAAACAGTCAGTAAGACAACAGACAGTTAATAATCGAAATGACATGAGGATTGACCTGAAAACACAATTCTCTTCTGTTTTTGGATATGTTCTTATTGTACCAATATTGTAGTAAAACCAACGGAAATTCATGTGGTGACGCTGAGGGAAATGGACATATCAACAGATTCAATACTAGCACTTACAAATTTACAGAAGCAAAGCTGGCATTTATTTATAAAATATGAGAAGTCAAATGCATATTGATATAATATAAAAATATTATCTTACATTTCATCTATAACACAAACCATCAAAATAAATAATAACAACATGAACCTGAGTAGGTGAAGTTGCAGCTGAACTCTTTGTGCTCAAAACTGCAGTAGTCGAAACAGAAGCAACACCCTGCCAATTATGAAACAAGGCTGAAAATATATAACTACATGGGGGGAAAGCAAAACAGAATGTAAATACATAAGGCGGAGGAACTGCCTAAACAAAAAAAACAGACTAAATGTACATAAAAGATGACTTCTGCTATTGATAACGATGTTTGTAGCAGCCAGACACAAACTGTCAATTTTCAGTGTTACCAATAAACGTGTCTGAGATGGCTGAACACGCATCTGACTCGTTTAAAAAAAAAGGAATCATGGCAGCACAGGCAGAAGAATCTAAACAGTCACGAGAGATGACGGGAGAGGGGACCCGATGGCAAAAGACAAGATTGGCCTGGAAACCTGTGTAGCAGTACAAGTTTTTTAAACTGCTGTTTTTACTATACTTTTCAGCCTTGCTAATGCCACTACCCTGCAGCTAGTGTAGCTTTTACTGCCACTGGTGGGTGATTGCAATTGTTAGTATAATCCTTGCTGCTGTTAGTCTTTTGTTAGTGAGTCAAGGTCTACCTTAGGCTGTTGTAAAAAAAAAAGGTCTACCTTAGGCTGCAAGTCAGTCAAATCATAGGCTCTGCAAGTCAAGGTCTTTCTTAGGTACTTCCTCCGTCCCTAAATGTTTGTCATTTGCGCTTCCCAAGAAACAACTTTGACTAAATATATATTAAAAATTATTAATATGTATGAAGTATGATACATAATTAGTATCGTTGGATAGATATTTGAATCTAGTTTTTTAACAAAATTATTTGGAGATACAAATGTTACACACATTTGCTACAAATTGAGTCAAACTTGTGGCACACACACCAACAACGACAGTCAATTAGGGACGGAGGGAGTAGTAAGAAAGCCACTAGGGCTGTTTCCTGTACTCCCTTTCCAGCTATAATAAATAAGAGGTGAAGATACCAGCAAGCTGCAGCTCATAGCAGCCCAAAACCAGCCTCCATCATCTCACTCAGAGTGAAGTGCAGCATCAGGAATAAGCTCCTGCTGCATATACCACTGTCGATCCTAACAACTGGTATCAGAGCCTGGGTGTAGAAACACATGGTATCTGCTCCTCCCGAGGGTGTTAAGTTGAGGTAGCATTGCCACCGTTCCCCTTCAGTCCAGCGCAGAGGCCGGTCTGGTCCAATGGAGACCATCGTGCAGACTGGCAAAGGAAGTCAGCGGCAGCAGCACCTACCAGTCTACCACTGCTCAAGCACACCAGCAATGAGGACTGGAGTCCCCTCATGAAGGTGAAGCTGGAGGCTCATAAATACTGGGATGCGGTGGACTGGTGGAGTATGGAGATGCTGATTGCCAGGAAGACAGGCTGATAACAGAGGCCCCTGTCTGCTGTTCCTCCAGGGATGATCCACACGCTCGTGGTGATGGTAAAGGAGGTGTGGGATGCCATTAAGGCATTCCACGTCGGCTCTAAGTGTGCAAAGAAGGTGACGGTACAAAGGCCTTGAGTCAGACTGTCATCTCCTTGTGAGGTCTGCAGTGTCCAGTAGTGTCTCGATCGACAAAGTGATTGATAATACTGCTTTGGGACAATGCGAGACAGCTTCTCCACAGCGGTCTACTCGCCAATGTTCCCTTCGTGGAGGCTAAGGGAGCCCATCAGCCCAATGAGGCGCAAAGCATCCCAGTATCCACAAGGATCCAGCTTCCCCTTAATGAGGAAACTCCAATCCTCATAGTTGGTATGTGTGAGCAGAGGAATATGTGCTGCTTCTGCTGACTTCCTTTACCACAGTCTGCGGTCTCCGTTTGACCAGACCAATCTCTGCACCACTGGACTGGAGGGGAACAGCAACGATGCTGCCTCAACTCAGCATCCTCAGGAGGAGCATACGCCATATCTTTCTACACCCAGGCTCTGATGTCAATTGCTAGGATCAATAGTGGTATACGCAGCAGCTTGCTGCTGCTGCACTTCACTTTGAGTGAGATGCTGGGGGCTTGTTTTGGGCTGCTATGAGCTGTAGCTTGCCGGTGCTTTTACCTCTTATTGATAGCTGAAAAAGGGTGTACAGAAAACAGCCCTAGCTGGTTTCTTACAACCTAAGAAAAGACCTTGAATTATACAGCCTAAGACTTATACTACTTGCAAGCCAAGAAACCTTATCGACCAAGCTAAGGAAACTTGCTGATCAAGGGTCAGCTGACCAGACCTATTCTGACTCTAATTTACTAAGCAAAAGACTAACAGAGATTTTTTATATCTATCATAAATAAGTATTCTACTCCCTTCGTTCCAAATTATAAGTTGTTATGGCTTTTCTAGACACAGCTTTTGCCATGCACCTAGATTTATGCTGTCTAATCTAGAAAAGCCAGGAAGACTTATAATTTGGGATGGAGTACAATAAAAAATATATATGCAAACAAATCCCCTGATACTTATTTTCTGATCTTGCCAAATCTTACACCCGCACCCCTGTTGAACACCAACTCCCACACCCGGGCCACTATAACAATGTTGATTCTGCTAGTTGTTTCCATTCACATAGTCATAGGAATAAAAACAAATTAGCCAGCATTTATTGCTTACCTTCACAAGACTAGAAGGAGCAAGTGAAACCATGTCTTCAAGTGCTTCAACCTTCTCCATAGGCAATGTGCTATAGAGGTCCTCAACATCGCTGAATTCATCAAAGTCTTCCTAAACATGAACGAAGAAAACAAAAAATAACAAATAATGATCGATCATATGCCTGTACGTTATCCCAATTCAATTAGCAATCAACAATAGAAAAAAGAATACTACTCCCTCCATTCCAAATTAGAGGTCATTTTGAATGACATAATTTCGGATGGAGAGAGTATGAGAGTCAACTAAGAAGGCAGACATACCTGATTACGTTCAACATAGTCATCAAGGAAATCTTTAACATCGTTGACTTGCTCAGGACTCAACTCATCATTATCCAAAAGTCTCAAGATTGACTCCAATTTCTTTATATGAGCTTTATGCCTCGTAATAGACTTCTCTAAATGTACCTAATCATGCAAAGTCACTTCTTATACAGTACCAATTATAGACAAACAAGCTCCATAAATGAATTGTAAAAATAGGATTAGTATGGAATGAATAAAGCTTTCTTACCAGTCGAGGCGGTCTTTGCTTTCCCTTTTTAATGGAAAGCCCTTCAACCTCTGCTTCAAAGTTATCAATCTGGTTTTCCAAATCACTAACCTGGAAAAAATAAGATGGTCCAAGAGGTACATTAGAGACATCGCGAGCGCTTACAACAATAAAGTGAATAATAGTCATAGCAGAAGTCATCAGTAACCACAAAACCACTAAGTAGTAAAATTAGAAGAACCATATGAACACCAAAGAGATATTTTCAGAGCAATCAGATAACAGAAACTAGTTAAACCCATTCTGGATTGTCTACCATCACAACAAGAATATTGACGTGAATAAGAAGGGACAGAACTCAAGGTAAGGTATTAAGCAATCACGAACAATAGCATATAAGGGCCCATTCGGTACGGTTTCTCAAAGAAACATTTCGGATCCAGATTCTCTCTAGAAACATTTCATTGGTGAATAAAAACCATTTCCTGGAACCAGTTGGTTAGCTGGCTGGAATCAAATCAGAACCAGAACCAGGAAAAACATCTAAGATGTCATTTCCCCCTTGTAGGTCAAAACGCCAAAACATTTCTCTGATTCTCATGGAAACATTTCCAGCTACATTGATTTGGCATGGGTTCTCTCAATTCTAGATAGAAACAAAACTGAATCTATCATACAAACACGCCCTAAACATCCACGTGATGGTTTCAAAGCAATTGGATCAAAGATCAAAGAAACTAGTTACAACTCAACCATTCTGAATTGTATCATCACAAGATGATTCTATTCTACATTGATCTACAAATAACATATGGAATTCGAAACAACATGAGGCAAAGGGACAAAAACCATGTCCACAGAAATGAATTATAGACCCAAGGTATTCTCAAACAAAATAGCATACATCTGTTGCGATTTAACTATGTTGTTTGATTAGTATACAGAACAAAAAACAGATATGAAAACACAAGAGCAC
The DNA here is from genome assembly GCA_009763385.1 of Coix lacryma-jobi var. lacryma-jobi. NCBI lineage: Eukaryota > Viridiplantae > Streptophyta > Magnoliopsida > Poales > Poaceae > Coix > Coix lacryma-jobi. Next base: position 158,292,601 of record CM019823.1, read on the forward strand.
GAGAGTAGCAATTCAGGATTCCAACATACCACATTATTAAGCCAATCTCTTGTTTCAGCTTTGGCCTTTTCTTTGGGATCCTGCACCAAATAAGAAATAATTATTAGTCATGAAACAGGAGATACAAGATAATGAGGTCCACAGCAACTCAAGATAAATAGTACTACACTAGACTGCCCTGAGTTATTGGTATTTAATTCATGGAAGTCTAAATTGCATCAGTGGTCCATTGCATCTCAATACCAATGTTGAATACTAAGTTCAAACTCAATTCTTTTATCCTAATCAAGTTTAACTACTCCAGGAAGAAATGTGCAAGATAGTACAAGATCTAAGTACTCTTACAAGGCCAAAAGAAAAATAGCACAAAATTGAGACAGTATCATCGCTCTTAGGATGAGGATGTTATATAAACAACTTGAAACATGTACATGAAGCTAGGAAAGTATGGTAGCACAAAAACAGTCCAAGTGCTTACTGTTTTTGGTTGTTGACCTAACCCTTCTTTTGAGAAGGCCTTAGTTTTTGTTTCCTTCTCACAAACTTTAAATCGTTCCATCTCTCGTTCAATCTGCTTTCGGGCATCCATCAGAGCCTGCTCATAAGAGGCACTAACCTATGTCAACATATATCACAATCAATTAAAACCAGAACAGTAAGGTATGTAAACTTAAAAGTTATCTGCATTTGGCAAACAAATAATATATCACATGAAGAAAAATTACTTCACCAAGAAAAGCCACTGAGATATGCAAACAGCTATTGCCAATACCAAAATCAGGAATCATACCACAATTCTTCAGCAACATAGTAACATTTTTATTCGGTTCACCAGTAATATATACTTCACATTGATATTTTGGATGGTTAAAATAGAATACCAAGTACCAACTACAACATGAAGCAAACAACTCTAAAAGCTTAAAAGTTATCAGATAGGCTTAAGGAATAAGGACCTTATAAACTCCAGAACTCTACTGACAATTTGTGAAGGCTGAGTGAAACGTACAAAAAAATAATAGAGGCCCAAGTGAAGGGGGTGCCTTCATAAAACTTTAAATGGCATCTCAAGTGACTACACCTCAATCTAGCCATATCCTTTGACGATCACAAGGAGAGATGTAAACAAGAATCCAGGTATCATAATCTGTAGACAAATCTCAATTAAGTTTCTGCTTTGTCAGGACTCCCAGATTTTAAAGCACGGGATCTCCCAAATGAGATCATCTATAGATCTTTATTCTTCATACATATCAGCAGCGCTTAATACTTCCTAAGCTTTGTTAAAAACTAATGATTCACTGTCATTCTTATGTTTTTTTTAAAAAAATAAATGTCACTACACTATTTGCAAACTCAGTTCAAGCACAGGTATGCTTTCCGTATTTCAATAAGAATGCAATGAAGTCAATGTGTAGCTCATCAAACAAATTCTAAATAGACCAGCTAGCCTAGCCTGAAGGGGCATATGACATCCAGATTTTTTGTTATATAAACTACCCAGATGGACTACTATTGTCAAATACAACAGATAAAAGGCATATGCATAGTGCAATAAACATTAGATATCAATATGTACCAAGCACACAAAAAAAACTGTACTGAGTGGACTTGAAGTGTAATCTCAAAGCCGCATTGCTAAGTATCATCTACTTTCACAAATTAAACTGCCCAAAAAATTATTACATATTGCATCCCAACAAATTTGCATTACAAGTGGCATCTAGTGGGAACGACTGCAGACAATATTGGAGATGGAAAAGCCTTCTAACAACAAAATCCACATGCCCAGCATGTTTACAGAACCGTCTAGCATCATTATTACAGGAGAATATAGATAGTGGAACAGCTAGCAATGCCAAAAAAAAAGAGCAAAAGAATGGGCAGCCATTATTGATAATAACATAGAAAACCTCTGCACCCCTGACTCTGACAGGATATATAGGAAACTGATCACATCACCAGCTATGCCTACACCGTATCACCCGAATCATCACAATAATGGAACCATTCTCCAGTCAAGGTCTCTACTCACTGATCAGTGATCAACATCGGTGTCGCGCCACACAACATAACTTGTTCAAGACGCCCTTCTACCTAGCACCCAACTAAATGGGACAGCATAACAGCACATCAATCACAGCACAAAGTCCGCAAACAGCAGCAGCATTGCATCGCAAACAATCATGCTCATCTACGTGCATCATAGAGGCTTGCCAGGAGGGAGCAGAACTCGAGGTAATTCTCACCTTCTTGTCCTTGATCTCGCTGGACTGGATCCACGTCTTGATCTGGTCCCTGTACCGCTGCAGCTTCTTGATCTCCTTCTTGAGGTCCGCCTCGAACTTCTCCTTCTGGTTCGCATTCTCAGTGTCGTAGACCTGCCCCGAAACAGAAAACCGTCAACAGAACCCGCGAGAAAAAATTCCGGCAGGGGCAGGGTGAACGGCGGAAGGACGCTGGGGGCGTGCCTTGTTCCAGATGCTGTCGAAGACGTCGACGCCCTCCTGGACCTTCTTGAGGACGCGGTCGATCTCGCCCTGAAGCTTCCGGCTGGCGCCCATGGCTGCGACGGGGGTGACCTCACGCTCAGGCGCGGCTAGGGTTTACGATTTGGGGAGCAAGCAAAGGGGGGTAGAGTGGTGGAGACTGGGGAGGGGAAGGAGACGACGAATTATTTGCGACGGGTTTCGTTTTTTTTTTTCGTGCCTGCGGACGTTGGCAAGAAGGAACGTGGACCGGACTGACGTGCTTTCAGTCCAGGAGATCTGGGCTATGTCCGTGGGCTGATATCTTCTGATGGGCTGATGGCTCGAACATTAAAGCCCAAGTTTGTAACAACTATAGGATGTCTAACAGGTTTGGGCCAGACTAATCCGCTTTGGTAATAAAAAAGGATAAAATCTATGTCCGGTCCTCGAACTTGTGATGATGTATCATCTCAGTCCCTAAACTTATAAAGTACGTCAATCTGATAGTTAGGGCCTGTTTGGTACAGCTCACAACAGCTTCATGAGCTGTTGTGAGCTGTTTTTTTTGCCAAACACCATTTTACAAAATAACTTCACCCATGAAGCTGTTTTATCCCCTCTTACACCTCCACTTCTCTCTCCCAACCATACATGAAGTTATTGGTGAAGCTGTTTTGCCAAACACTTTTTCCAAAACAGCTTGGCTTCACCTAGGAAGTTGCTCATGAAGCTATTTTCTAAAAAAACAGCTTCACTAGTGAAGCTGAGCTGTACCAAACGGGGCCTTAAACTCTGTTTGGATCTCATATTCATCCAAATGGATATGGATTCGCACCCGTGAGCAAAAATAAAACTTAATTGCTTAAATTAAAAGATTAGTGGGGTTATAAACAAAATAACAGAGACACATAAATTATTACAGATATTTATAAATTTTAGGAGGAGCTATTTCGAAAATAATCATCTTCTTCCTTATTGCCGCCACCGCTACCTGTGCACAGACTAGACCCCGCTGCCGCTTAATCGCCGCCACTGCCACAAGCGCACAGACTAGACACCGTTGCCACTTACATGCACCACACCTGCGCACAACCACGCAGGCGAGCAGCGCTCGGTGGCCGCCGCGCACATAGGCATACCCAAGCCGTTGCTGCAGCGAGCACCTATACTCGGCCTTGCCTGCCATCAACACCACCGGCACACAGCGCAAAACACTAGCACATCGATCATGGTGAGAGCTAGCTCAACACCACTGACCACACTAGCTAGCATCAGCCATCAGGTAGCAATGGACGGACCCAACCGTATGTCCGGCCGTATGCGTGTCATGACAACATGCGCCCCAGGTGACGACGTGAACGTGTGGTAGCCTCAACGCGGAAGCGTGCGGACGAGCCACGACCCACGAGCCGACGTAGCCGCTGGACTCCCCAATGACGCAGACAACAAACGAAGGGCCACGTGCTCCTTCCGGCGAACCGCAGCCGAGATGCCGACGCTGTCCATGGGCACGGGCGAACTGCCGTCGCCGCGCAGGCGAGCAGCAGCCATGCACATGTAAGCACGTGACAAGCTGGCGGGCGAGCAGCAATCGTGGTCGCTCACTGGCGCGGGGGCCGAGCCACGACCACATGTTGAGTCACCGTAGGCGAGCATCAGCTGCCGCCAACGCGCAGGTGAGTCACCGCAGCCACACAACACACGGACGAGCGGATCATGCGTGGCCGCGAGAGAGACGAGAGATAGGAGCTGGCACGTGGGTCGATACCCGTTAGGATAAATGCAAGACTCAAACAAAGTTTAAGGACCAGAATGACATACTTTTTAAATTTAAGAACCAGGACAACACACTGGTCTTGTTTGGATCCTCTAGCTGTGCTAGAGGTTAGAGTTATTTTGTAGTTTATAATTAGTCTTAAACTAACTTTAGTCAAAGAAGTGTTTGGATAAAAGGGTTAGATTGATAATAAATATACTTTTTCAATTATTTGGTGGGGTAGAGGTAGAGAGAAATCACTTTTCTAGTGGTCCCAACCAGAAATAGCCTAAATAATCACCTTTTGGTGAGGATAGTTTTTTAGGGTGGGCTAGATGCAAATAGCTTAAACTAACTCTCTTGTTTGGATACTTTAGGGCTAGTTGAGCTCCAAATAACTCAAACTACCTCTAGCCCTTGGATCCGAACAGGGCCACTGTTATAAGTTCGAGGACCGGCTATATACTTTACTCTAAAAAAATATATGTAATTGTTTTTCCTGTTGAATTATCACTTGAGTCTACTGTAGGTGTTTCTTCTCACATTCTTGAAAGGATCAAGATGCCCAAGAGGGGAGTGAATTGGGCTTTTCTAAAACTTTTGGAAAGAATTAAAATCTATCAAGCCCAATTAATAACTCTTTGTGCCTAGAAGTGTGTTTCTCTAAACTCTACCGCACAAAAGATTATACCTATTCCATTCCTACTCTAGCAAGGCAATTCAATGAAGAAATGACAACAAGTAAATTGCGGAATTGAATTGCTCAAATGTAATGCGTATGTAAAAGAGTAGAGATAACTCGACGATCGTTTTGCCGAGGTATCGAGGTGTCGGCACACCCCCTAGTCCTCGTTGGAGCACCCGCGCAAGGGTATCGCTCCCCCTTGACCCGCGCAAGGATCAAGTGCTCACTATGAGCTGATTCTTCGCCACTCCAGCCCGGTGAATCGCTCACTACCGGTCACAACTTGGTTTGGGTCATCCGCGATGCCTCCGGATGATTACCAAGCTCTTCGATCGCCACCAAGCCGTCTAGGTGATGCCGATCACCAAGAATAACAAGCAAGAACTCTCACTTGATCAACGCAAGGCTAATGAGATGAGTGGACGCACACTTGCTACTCTCTCTTCACTAATGAGATGTTTGATCACTCAATTATCAAATTTCTCAACCTCACTAGGCCTCTTGCACTCACCGCAATCACAATGTGTCTGGCAACTTTTCAAATGAGCAAGAGTCACAACATGAATGAGGGGGAGGCATATTTATACCCCCAACTAAAAACATGCACGAAGGGGTAAAGTCCAGCCAGTTACACACTGACCGGACGCACCTGTCGGGGTGACCGGACGAGTCCGGTCAGTGCCCAACGGCTAGCACATGCTAGCACTGACACATGTACGAAGTCATGATCGGACGCTGGCATGCGTCCGGTCGGCCTTGACCGGACGCGTCCGATCGATATTTTCTCTCTCTGGAACCTCTCTGAGTACGATCGGACTCACCTCCTGGTGCGTCCGATCGAAGCTAACGAAGCGTCCGCTCACCATCAGACCGACCCCCCTGGCGAACAACACTAATCGGACGCACACCCTAGCGTCCGATCACAAGTGCTCCAGCGTCCGATCACACTTGAAGTCCAAAACGACTTCGGTTTGCGACGCTCCCTTCACGAAGTTTCTTCCTTATGATCTTAGGGACCTTTCTAAGCTACCTAGGGCTTTGGTTAACAAGCGTGCACCACAGCTAACTCAAAAGTCTCACCTAGGTCAAGCTACTCATTCAAACTCCCCTTAATAGTATGACCAGAGATAAAAACAAAGACCTATGCTACTCTAAGTGTCCTCCAATCACCATGCGACACTTAGAACTAGCCTATCATTGTCTTCGTCGTCCATCTTTTGAAAACCGAACAAATTCCGTCAATAAAGAGGACATGAATACCATTGAACTCAATCGATCATCATTACCATGACCTAACTCAACTGTTTCTGCAAAACACACGTTAGTCATAGTAATATACCGTTGTCATCCAATCACCGAAACCTATTAGGGGCCTAGATGCTCACAATTCTAAAACCGGATGCATCCCGTTGCAAAAACTATGGGTGTGTTTGATTTCACCCCTCTAAACTTTAGTCACTAAACGTTAGTCACTTTTAGTCGCAACAACCTTACTAAAAGGGACTAAAAGGAACTAAAAAGGTTTTTTAGTCTATTTTAGTGGGAGATGTTTAGTATTTTAGCCACTAAAAAGGACTAAAGTTTAGAGTGATGGAACCAAACACACTTATGCTAGTTGTAAGTTCTTTTCAAGGAAAATTCATCCTTTTTAAATAAAAAAATCCTATAAAATGTAATAATGATTTTAAACCACATAAAATATCTAATAAACTTTAAAAATTATGAGAAAACCATAAAAAATATAGCGAGAAACCCAATTAAAATATTTAGAGTTCATGAATAATATATATGGAAGCTTCTAAAACCTAGATTTAGCTCTTGGAATATGAGAACATAATGGCAGGAGCTCTACCTTTAATTAAGAAGAATAAAATTGGCCTAGTTTTTAAATGCCCTCCCATTTCGGTACAAAGGGCTTTTACATCAATTACACAAATTATGTATCACATATTCCACCCAATTGGGTTTATATACACCACATCTACAGTCTACACACACACTAACAATGTGTAAACCACGAGATCTTGTTGGCCAAGCATGGAAGAAATAATAGTCAGTTTTCTGCCTTTCCTGGCTGATAACCAATTATCTACAACTGATGGCCAACCACCTTTAAGTAACTATCATCCAGTCGGTCTTTCAGTAACTCTATCATGTCACATGACTGCACCTGTGCTTTTGTATTATACATATCCTGATGAACTCCTGTATATCTCATCAGCTTGCGCTACTGAAACGTAGACAACATCTGTTAGGGAGCTGTGGGTTCGTCCGTAGAAAATGTACACAAGAACGCCCATCAGCAGCCATATGCCAACTCTCATCCATGTGTCGCCACTGAAGAACACATTGCAGATGAGAAATTCAGATTAATCACAAAGAGAGAAGACAAGTCAGTCATTTACATCCAGTACTTCCTGAGAAACAGAATAATAGATCCGGCACTAACCCCAGATTTATCAACAGATACGTATTTATCAGGATACATAAAACTGGTAGCACTGGAACAAAAGGGCATGTGAATCCTGCAGAAAGTAAGTCACAGATATGATGTTATGTTTAGTTCAAATATACTGGTAGGCAGTGTTGCGCTATATAAATTTGTTAGCAGTACCTCCGGAATGACCAAAAGAGTGCCTGCCAGCATCTTGTTCGATCCAGGAGAGCAAGCTGAGGCCAGCCAGAAGGAGCACAACTCCAATGATGCAGCCAATACATATCGGGAGACTGATATAGGGCAAGATACTTTTGTTAGAACAATGAGTTTCTCTAAGTTTGTTAATGTGATAAATAATAAAGTGACCAATTGAAGGAGCCGGCCTACTATCCTTTCAGACAGTTAGAGTGATATGGTACTTACAAAGGTAACCATGTGGCAGAGGCTGAAGATGTGAGAATCAGAACCCCTACACATACAGATCCTATGCTTAAAGAGGCTATCTTTCGGCGTTTCGTCTCATCCATCTTGCCTAAAGAAGTAAAATGGAAATTCATTCTAGTTAGCTAACTTAAGTAAAATGTATCTGTTGTGGAACAACTTGGATAAAACCTGGAGGCAAATTTGCATAACCTTTATGCGGTCTTTTGTCAATGAGAGGGTCCTTCACTGATTCTACTACCACAATCACATCCTTTGTCTGAGACAAGTTACAGTTTCCAACTCCAAGAAAACCCCTGTTTGCTTCCTCATCGCATTCCTGGTTCAAACGGAATGATTCTTGCATAGAGGGTGGCAAAGGGACCTCATCTGGAGGGACATATCTGAGTATCAAGATCGAGACAGCGACTATGGTGAATGCAAGGAGTGTGCCTACACTGACCTGCAAGCAAAAGAACATTTTTTTATTTCACTCCACCTTACATGATTTGTAATGATTGCATGCATGTACAGTCCTGCATAATCCATTGTAAAAATGGTCACAGACAGCCGGTTCCTTACCATTCCTGCTAACTGTGAAACATCCATCGCAAAAGCCAGAGCAGCCGCACAGATGCCAGTCACAATTGTGCTCTTGACAGGTACTTGAGTTTGCTTGTTAACATCAGAGAAGAATGATGGCAACAGACCATCTCGTGCCATGGCCATAAGTATCCTAGGCTGCGAGAATAACAACCCAAATCATGATGACTCCAAGTATTAAAATATCATCTGCCTAGTGTTGATGTGATACACCATAGTACTATATGCCTACATCTTTGCTCACAGATGTCGCATGGTAAATCAAACTTCATTGCAGAATTAGTTGAATGGGATTTGAAGTGAAAATCATGGATAATGTTTAGTTAATGTGGAAACCGAAGTGCAAACTGAAGAACAACATATTTTTTACAATAAAGGATCTGGACTCAGTTTTGATCAGTTACAAGGCTAGGTTCACAACTTAATGAGTAACTGTTAGTAGAATAAGAAGTTCACATGAACTAGGATCAACTCAAATTCCATTGCATTTTCAGCCATTTGGTGTCATCAGGAGTAAGTCATAATATGCTTTTATCAATGTATACCTGTGGAAGAAGTGAGCCCATCAAGGTCGAGCAGAGTGCAAGAATAGCACCACTTGTCACAACATACCTAAATTAGATGGTAAAATCTGTAAGCCGATGACCGGTATACATAAGGGGGCAAACAGAAAGACAGGACTTACATGGCCCATTGCATTCCATGTTTTGCAAATGCAGATGAAATAGGAGTATCTGGATCCATGTCGAAATACGGTACCAGCCCAACAATAACAACAGAAACAGCCATATACAACGCACAACAAATAGCCAACGCTACTCCAATTCCTAATGGCAGATCTCTCTGTGGATTCCTTACCTGCAGGGGTCAAAAGGGGGTAAAAATGAACAACTCTTGTAAAAGAAGTGCACATCTCTGGCAGATGGGACCTTCCTAACCTCTTCAGCTGTACTAGCGACTGTATCAAAGCCTATGTATGCAAAGAAAACAGTTGCTGATCCAGCAAGCATTCCATTTACTCCATGCGGGAAATACCTGGAAAGTTCAGATACCTATGAGCACACCACTAATGGAATCCCCCAATAGAAAGGAAGCACCACCTCTGAATGAAACACGTGCTAAGGCATCGCCAAGGCATGTTCACGAAAAAAAAAAGGAAGCACCAAGCCTTTATTCATTACCCGTCAGAAACCTTGTAGCCGACCCATCCTATTTGGAAGCCAATATAACTACCCGCCACAATAACAAATATCATTACACAAGCATTCAGAACTGTTACAACTCCTTGCGCAAATGAACTCTGCAACAGTTCAAATAGAATGGTCATAAGTGGTTCTGTATTTGTGAAGAAAAGGAATGGAAAAAGTCTAGATAACCCCCTAACCTATTGTACCATGTCTACATCACCCCCTAACCTTTTAAACGGTCTAAATAACCCCCTCACCTTTTCAAAACCGGTCAAATAACCCCCTAGGTGGTTTTGGACAGTGGTATTGCTACAGTAACATGCAGGTTTATATTTTTCTTATTTATTTATTTCGGTTGAATCTTTGAAAATTATAGTAAATCATAGAAAAATCATAAAATAGAAAATCCAATTTTTTGTTAGTCTCAACATGAGTAGATCTATACAATGAACATATATATATATAATATAATATGTTTTAGTACAAACTTTTGCTATGAATGTTTTATCTTTTTCTTATTTATTTATTTCGGCTAAATATTTGAAAAATCATAGTAAATCAAAGAAAAATCATAAAATGGAAAATCTAATTTTATTGGACTCCACATGAGTAGATCTACACAGTGAATATATAATATGATATGATTTAATGCAAATTTTTTCATGTAGCTTTAGATCTACGCTTTTCTGTAATTAATTGAAATAATTCATAGTTGCAACTTCTACAATTATTTTGTTGGACTAAAGCTTATCATATTAGATGTTCAGTTTGTAGATCTACTCATGTGGAGTCTAATAAAATTGGATTTTTTATTTTATGATTTTTATGTGATTTACTATGATTTTTCAAAGATTCAGCCAAAATAAATAAATAAGAAAAAGATAAAACATTCATAGCAAAACTTTGTACTAAAACATATTATACTATATATTCATTGTATAGATCTACTCATGTGGAGTCTAACAAAATTAGATTTTCTATTTTATGATTTTTCTGTGATTTACTATGATTTTTTAAGATTCAGCCGAAATAAATAAATAAGAAAAAGATAAATCCGCCTGTTACTGTAGCAAACCCGATCTTGTTACTGTAGCAATACCACTGCCCAAAATCACCCAGGGGGTTATTTGACCGGTTTTGGAAAGGTGAGGGGGTTATTTAGACCGTTTGAAAGGTTAGGGGGTGATGTAGACTAATAGAATAGGTCAGGGGGTTATCTAGACTTTTTCCGAAAAGGAATAAAAATTTATGAATCGATCAAAGTGGCAACCTCTTTAATTCCCATGCACAGTAGAACAGTCACAACGAAAACAAGAGCAGCTGCGCAGGGATCAACAATGATACCAAACCATGGAAGCTGATGGCGTGCTAAAATCCATGGCAAACTATCCTGTCCTCCAAAAAACAAGGCCTGAAAAAATAAACAAAGATCATTAAACCAGGCCTATGATTCAAAGCACTGAGTGAATGCAGTTGAAACGAGCTAGATCCTACACACAACACACTTACTAAATTTGGAGATACGCCACGGGCAACAGCAGATCCACCAATAGTATATTCCAGCACTAGAGCCCATCCAATCAACCACGCAACACTAGGTACATAAAACGACCATGTGAGTTCATTCTAGGCATTTGTTTATAGATAGAAAACTTGAGCTGTAAATTTCTTCATTTGCATATTGACGAAATAATACAGTTCATCATAATTATCCGAAAGAGCTAGTATTTCATCATATCATAAAAGAATGGACCTTTACTCATGGGTCAGTAACTTACCCTTCTCCAACACAGATGTATGAATAATGGTAAGCACTTCCAGCAGAGGGGCAACGACTAGCAAGCTCAGCATAACAGAAAGCTGAAAGCGCGGCTGCTATTCCAGCTATCAGAAATGAAATTGTCAATGCCGGACCAGCGTGCTCCCTAGCAACTGTTCCCACAAGAACATATACTCCTGCTCCAACTGTGGAACCAACCCCTGATACAAAATATAGTAGTTCGTCAACATGAAGTTATTGACATAAAGGTTCTTCATGAAGTAGAATAATTGACAAATTTTATTACTATAGAATCTGATTCAGCCCATCAAAGTTTCCACGCATTCGAGAACAACAAGCATTGAAGTAACCCATGTTACTGTCAAAATTAGAAATCCTTTTATTTTCTCGTCTATTAAAGAGTATTTAAGTCCTTGAAGTACTTGGAAGGTTTGTTTCAAATTGTCAAGGAACAAGTATTTTTTTAACAAGATCTGATTATGCGTTAATAAATAGTAAGATGAAGAAAAATTCGATATATCACTGTACCTAGGTAGAAGGAGTGAACTAGTCGAAGGAAACAAAACCGACAGTTGGAGGGAGTGGAGGATCAAGAGATCCACCATCCACAGCTGGCAGCCAAGCCAACATTGACTAACCTATAAAAAACTAGACGAGTCGAAGGAAACCAACTACCAATAATAGCTACGTACACAACACACATGGAAGTCCGCTATCCGCGTGACGCGTCTGAACGTATGCCAGACACCAATGCAGCCATCCGAAGTACAGGAGAATGATCAACAATTTTTCCAGGCCTACTCGGAGAGAGAGGGAGAGAGCAGAGCACAGAGCAGAGTACACCATAGTAGAAGGAAGAACGAACGAAAACTTGCAGGCTGAAGTAGAGACAATTCATGCAGTAAACCGCACTAGTAATCAATGCATATAATTCTAGCAGCTCCGCTGAGAACCAGAACAACAGCAAAATTACCACGAGTCCACGAGGCACGAGCCTAACAAATTCCCCTGCAAAGCCAGCGTCCTCACCAGAATTCGCAAAAACCCCGCAAAACCACGAAAGCCCAACAATACCTTCCGTGAACACAGAACGCCACGGATTCGCAGGAGAGCGGAACGTATCACAGAATCACAAGGGAGAAGAAACCGCACCGATCGCGACCAGCTCTGGCACGTTGAGCTCCTTGGCGAGCTGCGGCTGGCCCTCGGCGCGGACCCGATCGGAGTCCACCTGCTTCCGCCGCATCAGGCTCCGGAACCCGCCGCCCCATCCCCTCCCGCCGCAGCCGCTGCTCCCCGCCTCCAATGCCGCCATCAAGATCTCGCCGGCTCGGCAGGACAAAGAGCCGGCCTTTCTCGCCGGATTCGATCAGAGGGCGGATAAGGGCATCTGGTTCCGCGGATTACGGTTACGCGGCGGCTGGACGGAGCGAAAAAACAGAGAGGGGGGACGGCGAGAGGAGTGGATGGGGACTCCGGGACGGCAAGAGCTCGGACGGCGGCCGCAGCTCCCCCTCTCGCTTTCTTCAGGCTCGCGGCTCCCTCTCTCGCGTGCGTTCTTCTGGTATCGTCTCTGTTGGAAACTTGCTGCTCGCGTCGCTCTGAGAACGGCGCACACCGGGAGAATTCTTTATAGTGTGTGTATACACGTGGAGATTTTTTTACTTCTACCGAGCTCCTGTTCTTCGAGTTGAAAGCTGCGGGAGTGCTGGTACTGCGGATAGAAATAGAATGTTTTTAGTCGCCGAGATTCAGATGCGTTCAACTGATCGCCGAGAATCTCGTTTACTTTTTTTTTTACAGTTTTTTTATTTATTATATATGCAGGGAAATAGGGGGACGATACGTTTATATGCGCGAAATTTGTCTCGTAACTAGTAACCATGGCAAAGAAGAAAAAACACATATATAATGTGGTTGTTCGAGTTGTACTCCCCGAAAATTTGGAATTCGATTCGTCCATATGCATGGTTTATTTATTTTTTAAAAATGGAGTGTTTTGCTTACGAATCGAGTTCTGAAGATATTTGAAGATGAAGAACGACTTAGATTCAGAAGATGCAAGTTCTGGCTAGTATAAAACCATACTATAATTGGTACAAAAAAAATTAACATGGGCCATAGCATCTCCGGGAGTTCCTACAGACCCTCTAAAAACCTTTTTTCGACGAGATCAGGGAAACACGTACGATCAGCAGATTTCGATCACCGCTCCAAATGTTTTGCTCGGCGGAAAAGAAGATGCGGCACATATTTGATTTTTGTTTGGAACCAAATTTTTGGGAATCATTTGGAGGACAATGTTTTCTTTTTCTCCAAATTGGTTTAGGTGGTTTGGTAAAACATGATTTTTGGCAATTGGTTTATGTGGTTTGGTAAAACATGATTTTTGGCAATTGTTTTAGGAAAAAATTGTTAGAGAGATACTTAGTGTTTTTTTAGTAAAAACAACATATAATAACAAATGTTTTCCCATCAATATCATTTCATACGATGATATGATTTAGATCCTGTTTGAATCTACCAAACTAAGAGCATCTCCAAAAGTCTTTCTAAATCTCACTCTGTAAACCACATTTAGAGTGTCATTTATATAAAAATCATTTTCTATATCTTTGTAATCTCGCATGCAGCCATTCTCGTCTTCTATTTTTGGCTAGCGAAAAATCCAAAATAGAAGATGACTATATTTGGACAACCATTTAGATAAGTTGTTGTAGTGTATTTTTTCACCAAAATCTCTATTCCTAGCATTTAGGAAGAATATGGAAATCTCTTGGAGTTGCTCTAAGTACGTTATGATAGCTAAAAGAAACAAGTTAATAGCTAATTGTTATTGTTAGATAGGTGTGGCAGGCAAAATATTAGCTGGATTTCTTAACCGAAGATCCAAATTATAATTTTTAGCATGTAACTATTGGTTGTAGAGGTCAAACATGTCCATTATATTGACAATAGTAAACATGTCCTTCATTATATTGACAATAGCACATTTATAAACTTGAATTATACTTCTATTTCCATTCAGCACGTCTAAAACGAAGGGAAAGTGTTCACTTTGACGGGACTATTCAGTAATCAGTTAGCGTAACAGCCACCCATTTTGTATATATATATATATATATATATATATATAAAATAAAAGACCAAGATGATAGGGCCCCGCAATGAATCAGGGATGGCGAGCGGATCTTGCTCACGTGTTCCATCGTATAGGACGTGGCTGTAGCCTGTGGCAGTCCAGTTTCACTGAGAGATATTACTGGCGGTAGAGCAGCAGTGAGCAAGATCCTGTGCAATATATCAAGTGGCCCTGACTATTGCTTGTGTGACATTTTTTCTTTTAAACTTACCTCTATGACCCTGAAATAAACTTTCATTCCTTCTATGGCCTTCTGTCCATTTTTGCCACTTGACGGTGTTAATTCAAGGGTAAAAAAACCGTTTTGCCCCTGACATAAAAAAATATAATTTTGTTTGTTTGTTATATATTTAGAATAATATTAAATAAATAAATTTGTACATAACAATATTTTTTATGTGAAATATTGTCTTTTGACAAAAAATTGCGTCCGGGAAAGTGTTTAGATTTGTTCTAAAACGAACATGGTTTAGTTGTTTAGATTTGTCCTAAGTTAAATATCGATCAAGCTAAAAAAAAAGTTAAATATCGATCTTGAAGTTAAACCTTCGCTTGCTATAACCAAGAGAAGACAAGTGTTATAGTAGCGGTTTGGTGTACCTTATATTGTTTCCTTTATGGATTAGTCTCTCCTTCTGCTCTGTAATCTCCCTTAGTTTGATTATTTGGACAACAATCACTTTGCCGCTCCTGTGCAATATCAAGTGGGAAAGTGTTTTCCCCCGTTGCAAGTTAAAAAAAAACATCTTGAAGTTTCACCAAATTTCTGGAAAAACATACATAGCAATATTGAATTTCAACGTCAAAAAATATATTATATTATAAATATATAGTTATTATATTAAACGCAAGAGTTAATAATCTACCAAACAGAACCGGGATAAAAAAAAGATTGGAAGTCCACGTACACGCAGCCACACCATGAGTGCAAAGGCCAACGTAACAAACGATCCGAGCCCATGACATCCAATATAATCCAATAATTGAAGAGCCGTCACTTGGAGGATTCACTTGGCCGGCCCAGACTTCGGGGGGTCTGCCTGCATTTTCTTTTGAAAGAATTGCATTGCATCTACCTTTTGTATGGGCGGCCAGTGTCGACGAACACGCCAAAGGGGCAAGGGATGGGACGGGACGGGACGGGATCCTGCCCTTTCCGAGTGGCTGCTGTCTGGACGTGCTTTCCAGTCCATGCCCATGTGTGCGTGTGTAAACGGAGATGCTTTGCGTCTCCAACTGTTGTTTGCTTCTCACCTAAAATATTGTTTACTGCCTCTGTCCTAAAATATTGATCGTCCGAAAAACATGTATGTAAGGAAAACACAGATTTCTAGAGACAGATATTTTGGGACAGAGGGAGTAGGTCATAGTACTAGGGTGGTAAAAAATCCTCTAATTTAACTAGACAAATTTAAAAATTAAGCTTAATAAGAATTGAGTCATAATATTATATAATTTTAAGTAAAAATTAGATATAACTAAGTTAGATTATAAAAGAAATATAAGGACCATAATTCATTACCACTCCTATGTAATACTCGTAGATACAGTTCACCATTTTTTCCCAAAAGGGAAAATCTCCATAGAGATGGCCAGTGGGTAGGCTCAAATAAGTTTTTTTTTTAAAAAATCCTTCCTCTAAGCCGTTCTGGCGTTTCTAGATAAGCTATGTATCTAGAAATATAAGAATGACTTATAATTTAAAATAAATGGAGTATTTCAGTTTATGCGTATTCTTTTAGAGAGGCGTATATAAGAGTAGTTTCCAACCATTGGATTACTTTTTAATACAAGGTGTACACATGCACATACACCCCTTATAAGCATATTCGAAAGATATAAATCCTGAAATAAAAAAAAATACAAACTCTATTCAAATTGAGAATTTAATTCTGGATGAGCATTCTCAAGGATCGATCTTACAAGATGCAAGTTTTATTTTATTACAAAGTATTTTTATATTCTTGTTACATATTATCTTATAGTTATAATTTTAATGCTACAAATATTATAGTACGGCACCAGGAAATTTTGATCTTAAAGACTATATATAAGTCAATTCGTACTCTTTTTTTTGCAACAAAGTCAAATCGTACTTTATATTTTAATGGAAACCGAGTAGTACCAATTCACACTCCTTGGAGACCCAATCATTGCGTTACGTGCACCGGACGATTTTCCTTGTGGACGCAATACATAATAGCCTTTTTTAGGCATGTCTTGGCGTGAGAATAATGAATTATATTTGTATGGCTTCAAACTGGACACCTTTCTACCCTAGCATCTGCGTAGCAATTGGCTATCCAAATTCCAAACTCCAAGACGAAGGAGAAAAATATGGGCAACTAGGATCACCAATTCATCCAATAAAATAACACAAAATATCATAGATAAGAACAAGTATAATATTCAGGCAGATATCATTCTCACTTTTTTAAAAAAAGTTAAACAAAACTTTAGCTTGTGTTTATATAGATGATTGCACCATCTGTTCATTTATATTTGTGTATGTTTTATTTCCAAGCCCAAATTTCCTATTTATATAGATGATTGCATCATCTGTTCATTTACATTTGTATGTTTTATTTCCATGCCCAAATTTTCTATTTATATAGATGATTGCATCATCTGTTCATTTTCATTTATATTTTGGTTGAATTTTTCCACATATATATAGACGTACGATTGCTGACATTCATGGGCTAACACGGTGACCAGAAGCAGGCAAGGACAAAGAGCCAAGGAAGCAATGTCTCTGCGATCAAAAGGGATCTAACTGGTTAACCGAGAGACCAGAGCCTTGCTCAGCTTTTATATATACTAATAATTTTAATATTAAACAGGACAAAAACCTTTTATATAATAAACAGGACAAACACCAGATGAGAGAATGTATGCAGACGCAAAGAACATGACCACATAATCTGCATAAAACCGAAAGAGAAGTTCGTCCAAGCAACAGTTCTATCTCATCCTAATCTGCATTTTGCTTTCGCACCACATCATGCTTTCTATATCCTAATCTGTTCGGCAAAACTTATAAACCGGCTAATAAACTAAAACAGTTGATATACTATGAGAGAAAAATACTGTTCCTTGACTGATTTGTACTAGTACGGATTAAAGTCAACTTGTAGCTCAACGAACAGAGCCAAGTTCCTTCAAGCAACACTCCTATTTCATCTCATCTGCATTTGGCTTTCGCATTCAATCTGCATACACTGCATTTGCATGGCATCTTGCGGTCTTGCCGCCTTATCTCTACCTGCTCAGCAGGGATCCACTCCACACATGCTGTCCATGAGTCCATCCATCCAAATGGAGCATCAAAGAAATGCCTAATGACCCAACTTCCAATTTCAGACCGAATCGGCAGAATGCTGGATTCCAATCATAAATTAGATTGTTTATAAACCATTTCACATATCAGTTCTAAAGAACTATGAATCCACTAACAACGGACAGCTAGCTAAACCTAGCATTAATTGACCTGAGATGACTAGCCAACTACTGCCACCGGACAGAACGAACCTGCCGTAGTAGCAACTGTGAAAACAATTAACTGCTACTACCACCCTACCCCTGCTGCTAAACTAGTTAAAATGGGTGCTTGCTACTCTTTACACGTGAAATGGCAGGAGCATGCTTTCAACTAGCATGCTAGCCCCACAGCCTGATCAGACCAGGAGCTCCATCTGCTTCCTCCCCACTTTCTTCCGACGAGTTGCTCTTGCTCTCGATGGCCTCTTCCTCTGAGAAGTTGTCTTCCTCTTTCTCTACTCGCAGACGATGAGCATTGTCAGCGACCCACTGGGCAAACTCTGGGGTTGCTGTGCACTCCGCAAGCGCCTTCCTAGTCGATTCCTGGGTGAAGTCCTCCCATTCCTCCTTGGAATATTTCCGTGGCTGGATGTTGTGGAAGGTGGAGTAGTGATCTTCGTCTTCGTTGGGTACTACGTGCTTTGTAAGGGCTGAGCAGACCAGACCTGCAAAACCCAGTAACTTGTCAAGTCAAACACTGAAATAAAAATAGTTTCAATTTTAAAATCGTATGGAAAGGTCCTGTTGTTAGCTCAAACAAATGAAAACACAACTTCTAACATGTGAATGTTACAACAACAGTATCGTATAAATAATGCTGTGACTACAGGCCAACACAAAAAACTTTCAAGTTGCAAACAGTACTAGTTATGTTACCTCCATTGGCCAAATTGCTCCGACCAAACTGTGTGGCGGAACTTCTAGATGTGGTTCTTCCAAAGCCTGTCTTACATGGACTTAAGAACTGGACTTTAGGACTCATGGGCGATCCTTGAGTAAGCATTTGCTGAGAGAGAACCTTTGACTGCTTTTGTTTCCTGCAGAAGAACCAGCGTACTCAGTACTCCAACCGGTGCATAGACAACATCAACAACAACTAACTTGAGGAACTTACTGGGTCACTGTCTTCTGAACTTTCTTTGCAGTCAACAAAGAGCATAACCACCAGCTAAAAGCAAGAGCAACCAGTGCTAGAAGAGGATCAAGTGTGCTCTGGAAAGATAAACATCATGTCAGATACGAAACTCAAAGCAGATAACTACAACCTCATCCAAAGCAGTGATCAAGATATAAACCAGACAGGTTCTTCAGAAGAATAATTAGCATCATAAGGGAAAACAAGAACCACACCTGCATAATGAATAATGTAGCAATAACACGCATAGCCCACTTCACAAATTGTGCTATCCCAGCATCTACACTTCCATCTTTTGAAAGGATAAATTTCCTGACAATCCAATAGCCAAAACCAGCTCCAGTGAAGACAATTGCCACCAGCAGGAAGATAGAAACCTGTAATTCATCAATAATTTTTATTACTAAGACTTGTATAACACGTAAAGGTAAAAACTATGTAACAGACTGATGTACTTAAACAAGTAATGAATAGTCCATTATACTATACAGATCAACAAGTGTAACAAACTGTGTATGGTGAACCATAAGTGTTCCATTATACCATATCAGAGAATTGTAGAGAAACCTCCAGTGTTCCAAGCAATAGGAAAAAAAAATATGTATGGTGAACCATAAGTGTGCAATCTTTAAGGTGATGTTCAGGAGATTTATAAATAACGGTGTCTGATAAGCTTCTGATGAATGGTCATAATGCACAAAGCTTCTGATGTATATTTGCGCATATAGATTTATAAATAAGTCAAAGTTTCAAACTTCATTAAAAGAAAACAAGCTTCTGATGTTTGAAGTAACCATACCACCAGACATCATTTCTTACAAACTACAACATCATCAAAGTATCCAGATAATAACTGGTTAAAGTCAGAAGTAAAAAAATACATAAGTTATGTGTGTAGACTGTGTTCCAATCATAATGACAAAAACTGAGGCAGGTCTAATGTGCATCTTGGCAAGTCAGAAGTCCCAGAAATAAACAAGTTATCATAGCAGACTACGTTCCAATCCTAATAACAAAAACTGAGGCAGGTGTAATGTGCATCTTGGTAAACATAAAACATCAGCAGGATATAGATTAATTTAGCTCCCAAAGGCTGCAGTTTATAATGAACAATTGGGTGTATTGAATATGTCTATGAGTAATAAATTCAGGGTTCAGGCTATCAGTTACTGAGATCAGGCCCCAAAAGTAAAATTCAGAACCAACAAAAACTCCCTTCCAACTTGATACACATGCTCTAGTTTCTATAATTCTTTCCAAAGCCACATAATGGTAAAGATACTAGCACTACTAAATAAACTGGTGTGCTCCATTCCTGATATAACAAATATTAGAAAACCAAAATCCAGAATACAAAAGAAAACAGTAATATTGTGCAAGCAAAATAGGGAAATGAGTAAAAATAGTTAGTTGATTAATTATTAGAAAACATGCAAGAGGAATTACTTACGGGGTTGTACAAATCTTCACTCAAGCCGAAGTATTCGAGAACAGAAGAGACCAATGTTGAGAAGTAATGTACAACATAGGAACCAACACCTAACTACAAGTCCATAAAAAGAAAATGAAAATGAATTACAAATAATTAGTGAGAAGGCCTATTCAAATAGCTGCAAAATGGTGTGGGTACAAGGTAATTACCACAGATCCATAAATTGCAAGGTAAAATAAACTTTTCCTGCCCATCGGTAGCAATTTCATCCCCTAAAATGAAGACAAGGTCAGACATCATTTTTGTTATCGTAGAAAACATGGACCATCATCAACAAATAAAAAGGAAATACATTGAAGTTTGCAGTTCTTTGTCAGAAAATTTTAAAGTAACAGAGCACTATTGGTTTAACCAACCAGAACATTACATGTTCCAAATCTATCTCTACAACTAAAAAATACGAAGAGGACCCGTCTACCTAGCTATGGTGAAGCCGCTCCAAAATATGTCTACCGGTTATGGGAAGTCTCTTCCCAATCACCCTAATCACAGCCCCTCGATCAAAATCTGCATGCATACATACCAGCCCCACCAAATAGGGAGAGAGAGAAAATACGTTGGCTACATTTCTGGCTATAGAAAGAAATAAAAGGAAAAAATACCTAGCTATGGTGAAGCCGCTCCAAAATATGTCTACCGGTTATGGGAAGTCTCTTCCCAATCACCCTAATCACAGCCCCTCGATCAGAATCTGCATGCATACATGCCAGCCCCACCAAATAGGGAGAGAGAGAAAATACGGTGGCTACATTTCTGGCTATAGAAAGAAATAAAAGGAAAGAAATGATCGCTTCAATTGAAAGAAGAAAAGAATGGGCATCATGTCTCCCCTTCTTAAAATCTGGTTCTTATCTTACGTGATTAGTTTTACCAGAAGAAAAGAAACTTACTCCGTAACAAACTGGGATTGGTGTTTCCAGTGCCAGACCGCGAGTACGTCCGGCTTATCTCACATTACTCAGTCTACATACCCCGGCACTCCGATCCCTACCCGATACTAGACTTTTCTCTATTCCAGTTTAATTCACACGGTCAATTGATCCACAGTCTTTGAACCCATCACTTGCTTCCTTCTTTCATTTTTTGATTTTTTTCTCTCATTTCCTTTGCCTGTAAAATTGGGTCAACTCTGCACATATCAAGCACTCTGATCTCCATCAGACCTAAGTAAGCCCGCACACACGAGTCCCTTCCCTGTGTACGCAGCCACCAAGATCGCGCCATTGGTCGTCCGCACTTCTCAACGTTCTTCTTTGTGCAGGAGCATCCTGGTGCTGGCGGTGGTTCACACGTCGCTACGCTACGTGAGGTGTACTACACTGCGGTCTTCAGCATGTAGCCTGTCGTCAAGCTCACGGGAGGAGTGACATGGGTCGACCAAGACCCCTTCGGCCCCTACATCACGAACTGCCACACCACGTCCCTCTCTGCCATCATCTGGCCCGTGCATGCTAAGATCGACACCAAGCTCATCTTCAACATGGCATATGGATCAACGCCGAGTGCCTTAGCACTACACGTCACCTTCCTCTGTGTCTTAGTAGCTAGCTAGCCCCTTTCTACCTCGTCGTTGTTCTAGCAGTTACTGTATTTACCACTGTAAGTCTGTAACACGCTCCTGGTCGATGACTATGAGGCGAACATGCTAGACCAAGTGCAATGACAACTCCATCACCATGGACATCTACGGCGTCGCGCCGACCTCGGACACCACGCTTAGTGAGGAGAAGCGAGAGTCGGGTGCTGAAGTTGTTGGTTACCTACGAGCCACGACAAAGACGGTGGCGCTCACGGCTCATCATGAGTTCGCACTCAATGACAAGATGGTGGATCATAATTGACTCGGGCCACATAATTCGAGCAAGAAGTGCGCCAGGGGATGTCCATGAAGGTGATTTTGAGGCTGGCTAACGCAGAGGATGTCAAGATCGAAAGGAAGGTTGCAGGTCACTAATGGGAAGCTTGTGACAGTGGCAAGCTTATCGAACCTTGCACAGTTTTGTGGCTCACATTTTTTTATCTCCTTGTCATCTCCATCACTCTCTGAATGTTCATTGCATATTTGCTCTGCAACTATGGATAGCACCGAACGCACTATTCCGAATGCATCTTTTCTCAACGATCCATGTATAAAATCTCCTTCTTTTGCAGTGTAATACCAAATTTCAAAGTAGTTAGGATTTTTATTTTTATTTTTATTTTAGAAAGATGAGTAAGAAATTTGTCGTTAATTTTTAGACATAAAAAATAAAATATGATAAAATAAAATACTCATGTTAGTCAAGTCATAAAAAACTAAAAACAACTAAAGAAGAAATAAAAAGATAATATATTAAGATAGTCGATACCGAAACACGGTTGTATATGCGTCTAACACTTAACTAACGGATACTGAGAAGGATGACCTCTAGGCTACCGATGTCAGCATAGACTTAGAGAGAGACAATCGAGGAGGAGCCACATGACTTCGCCATAGATGACTTTATCGACTCCGAGGCACAAATATCGTTGCGAACGTCGTCTATGCCTAATGATGAACAACACCCACCTATCGGTGACATGGATTAATCTACGGGTCGGACAAACATCATATTGCCCTTCATTTTTGAAGGGCATACTATCCACACACATAGGTTCTTTTCTAGAGGTGCACGTTGTGACATACTCCCCCGTCACAAAAAAATAGAGTCGTTATGGAATACGTGTTAGTCAAACTTTATTAACTTTGACTAAGTTTATAGAAAATACATGAAACATTTGTAGCTCTAAATAAGTTTATTAGAAAAGTATATTCAAAGGTCTATTTAATGATATTAATTACGTACCATAAATATTAATATTTTATTGTATATATTTGGTTAAGGTTAAAGACGAACGACTTTTTGGAAGCAAGAATGACTCTTTTTTTAATATAGGGAGTAACTCAAATCACGCTATTACCGACACATACAATGGCTTAACCTCGATTAGCGCAACATGGCTGTTCATCAATTCATCTTCAATTTGACATGTCACTACCTCACCAACTTGACGTCTTAACCAAATCAAGTCTGTGTGTTTACATTACATGTTATCCCGTGAATTATTTTAGCAACCGTTGCAACGCACGGGCATTGACCTAGTCTAAGGGTAAAATTATAAATGAATCAAAAGACTAACACTACAGGATCACTATAAACTAGTAGTCAGCAAATTTCTTGAGAAAAAGGTGTTGTCATGTAGGTGATATCAAGTTCAGTACCAATTAGTAACAAAAACAGGGAAATTGTCTGGTTACTGTTGATATTCCAAATGACGAAACTCAAAAGAATGAATCTGATTCACATCATCAAATGTATTCAGATGAATAGATGATTATGGGCAACAGTATGAAGTGGTCTTCTAAATAAACTGGACAGTATTTGTTCAAGAAAAAAAAATGGATAGCATCGAAGGGCTCAGGTCAGTATCAGGATCATAAAAGAAACAATATTCCTTCATAAAAAAAGATAAACAATAACACATAAAATGTTATGTTTATTTTATCTTTCCCTCCAGTCATGTCAATCAGGTACTAAGTCTAATAAGACAACAAGCCATGTTCTCTCCAAGACCTCAAGTTAAAAAAAAACTACAAATGCTTCTTGAGTAAGGTCCGTCAAGCGGCTAACAGTCTAACACACTGTTACTACAATATCTCTCTGGCAATAAAGTACTACATTCCATTTTCTTAAGAATGAAATGGTCATAGTTGCAAGTATCAATGGAAACAAAACCTTATTACAGAAAGATATAAATGTTTTTGAGAAAAAATATACCTGAAAAAGAACAATAAGAACAACAAGCAGGATTCCAAGAGCCATAGAGCTGCTATAGTAAAAGGGAGCCCATTTGCTAACAATTGGTGACAGGAATAGCAATACAAATCCAATACCAAGGCAAGCCAAGCGCCATTTCTGAAACTCTGCATAGGTATATGAAACAACAACAAATGATTTAGAGAGAATAGCAATCGATGCTCTTAGTTATCACTGAAAAGAAAAAAGAAATTGATCTCGTGAACAATCCTGACCTTCCTGAATGGAAAGAGTGAACCTAGCAGGTTTCTTATCAGCCAATTTCACATCAACATATTTGTTGCCATATGGAGAATTTACGACAGTCCATATCCCATCTTGAAAACCTTGCCATTCACCCGCCTCACACTGGCATAAATCCATGGAGGCATTCCTGCAAAGGTAAACTGCTTCAGTTTTCTGAACACTAAGAATGCCTACATTTACAGTGTGGAGTCAAAGCATGTCTTACCTATGAAAGCAAACCTCTATTTTCCAATGGAACTTCTCAGGAATCGATTGAGAGACATTCATTTTGACACGAACTTGGCTTGCATAGCTATCAAGATGTAACCTTGGCACTCCAGATAGGAGGACTCGCTCACAAAATTGTCCAGCCAAGGGGGAGGGAACAAATGAAACCTCTGGATTTTCCAAGCTAACACCTGTAGTAGTAACCAATTTAATAAACAGTATCATACAGCCGGCTACCAAACACAATACAAGAATAAATATATATACATTTTAATATTAAGTTATCAACAGGAATTTCGTGAAATCAACATTCACCAGACAGACAATCATCAAGCTGCAACAAGCACATAAAAGGACTACAGGTATAACATCTCACACCGTGCTTATACAATAGCAGAAGAAACAAAATAGAAGGGCTATTGTGTCTAGCTGTTAGAACATGTTAATATGTTGTTAATAATATAGAAAACAATCCCAACAAGATCTAAGCTTCATTCCCAAGTGCAGGACTGCAGGTTATTAACTACAGCAATTAGTTACCAACAGAATAAACACATTCTTGAGTTCCAGCAATGCAACATACAATTGGACATTCCTTCAGCAAAGAAGATGCAACTTCCCATCATTGAAAACTATAACCCGCCCGCATTATCTAAAATCCAACCAGTCAGGGCATACAACCGCAGCATCGCACAACCTCAAACCTGAGCCAACGCAAAGCCCTAAACCCTAGACGACACAATCGCCGCGCGCGCACATACACGAGTGCAGTCGCAGAACAAGACGAAGGTTTAGGATACCGTTGAGCGGCTGCACCGTGGCATCGTCGCCGGATGAGAGGATGAGGAGCGCGGCGAGGAAGGCGACGAGGAGCAGAGTGGGTGCCGCGCGCCGGGACCGCGATGGCGAGGGGGAGGCCGCGGCGTCGGCGTCCGTGGACGAGGTGGCACTGGTCACCGACGACGAGGCGGCATCGCTGGTGGTGGGGGCCATCTCGCGCGGCGGCGCTCCGAGCAGAGATGGCTGCGCTTCAAATTCAAGCAAATCCCCCTTTTTTTTCACCCCGGGAATTTATAAGCAGCTCAACTCTTTGATTGTTTGTGGAAGACGTGTTTAATGGGGACTTTCGCAGGAGGAAGCAGCTTAATGGGGAAGTCTGCTATGGTGGCTGACGAGAGGGCCCGGCGTCACGGAACATGCGCTGCTTTTGCGAGGAAATTACTCGTGCTCCAACAAACTCAGTGCCTGTTTGCAAAATCGTCTAAAGAAAGGTCTGTTTGCAAAAATCTATTATCTACCTACGCATGTGCTTCTTCGTGGATCTCGCATGCTACGTGTGAACTAGATGAGATTTTTTTTCTATTTCTAAGGGCTTGTTCGGTTGCTCTAGATTAAGTCACTTAAATTATTCTAGTTGAAATTTGTTGACTAATTTATATAGTTTTAAAAAGCTGGAATAGCTTCTAGTTCAAATCTAGAGCAACCGAACAACTAATTTATTATATAGTTTTGAAAAGCTAGAATAGCTCCTGGTTCAAATCTAGAGTAATCATAAGGCCGTCTTCATCAGAAGACATATTAGGGTATTCAAACAAAATGTATCTTCAACAAAGTACTTATATGAGAGACCCATTTTATATAACAAGCGAGACATAAACCCAAAATGAATATTCTCTCATCGAGACTTATTTGCAAAGAGGGTTCTCTTTAGATCTCGTTGTTAGAGAAGACCAAAAATAGTTATTGAACTCTTTACTGTAGTGCTACTTAAACATCAAATAAGTCTTGTATTTTAAGTAACGATTATTGGAGATAGTCTAACGAAGATGTCTTGCTAAGTGGCCTGTTGGCTTGAGAGAAAAAAAAGCATGACGTTTTACTCCAACAAAGCATATGGTTCCAGAATTTGCCCACGATATTCCCCGTCGGCTTGTGTGTCACGTCATGCCACGTGCATTCAAATTCCAAATGGCGTAGATACAAAGAGCACATTGACACATTGCATAGAGACACATTTTTATTTTTTTCCCATATCATCAAAATTTAACTTCATCAAAAACCTTTTTCTAAGGTATTCATTTGTCCACAATTTTTAAGTATGTATAGTGTTTAAAGTGTATCCATAAATGTTTATGGTTCCTGAAGTTCAAGTGCCGTTAAATTATCTCCCAACCGCTCTCCCGCTAAGTTTTTTTTTTTTTTTTTGACGCAACCCCGCTAGATAGATTAGGCCAGAACCAAAGTCTTTTTACCTTTTGGCTTAATTTGACCTAATAAAAAACTTATAAATGCTTAGATGCGCGGATGGATGGGATAACAGATTGTAAGGCAAATCCTAATAGAGTTTTTACACTGATATATTCAAGAGTGCTGCAAGTGCCAGAGGACATTTCTTGATGCTTGAATCATCCTTTCCAATGCTATGTTTCAGTGTTTGTTTCATATATAACCAAGAGAGTACTTGTGCTGGAAACGGTGCCCAAGTAGTTTCATCTAAACGAAATTCATTTCTACTCTCTTCTCGTAGATAAAAATTGCTCACATAACACTGTAAGAAGCATCCATTGTTGAGATTTGCCTAACGGCTTCCAACTCTACAATTCATTATTGCTAAAACTTGAACACAAGCATATGGATCGACAGAATTTGCTCACAATGTCTAAGATCCAAACAAGTGAACAACAACCTGCAATACATGTACAAGCACCTCCTCAAACCATCTATCTTGCAGAACGTATGCCAGACATTTTACTTGAAAAATGCTCCAGTGTGCTCCGACTTAGCCTTGCCACAATCTATCTTCTGCAAAATCCAAAACAATTTTAGCATGCTCCAAGAAGCAAGCACTGCCACGACATATAATTAGGAACAATCTGTGTAACTATCGCGATCATTTTGCTTTCAGTCAGAAAACAGCCTCGTATAAGTCTCTCACGGGCACGTGAAAACAGAGGGAGAAGATCACCCTTGAGAGTGGAATCACAGGTTGAAATTTGGGTAGTCCAAATGGCCGAATGCATAGTCAGCCAAGCCATCCATGTGTTCATCAATCACAGTCTGAGAACACTCAGAGTGGTGCTCAATCATCTGTGCACAAGAAAAGTTAGCAGTACAAGTTATGCCCCACCAAAAGTAATAGTTGCAATAATTTTGTTGCCGTGAAACTTTGAACAACCTGAATTTCATTCATCAGCTCCTTCTCCACCATCTATATCACAGATTTTTGGTACACAAGCAGCATAGACGTATTAGCATCAGCAGTGACCAATATCAAATAACAGGTTTGTTTTATGAAGGAAGATGATTATACCTGCACCTGGTCCACAGAAAAGTTGTTATCCACCATCTGAAAGATTCAGCAGACACCATGAAGTTATACACACACACGACGCACATTTACAAGAAATGTGAAGGAACTATACCTCTGTGTCATCCATAAGAAAACTGTTCACCACCTGCATCAATTGAAAAAAAAACACAATATATTTTTTTGTTTGCATCTTAAGTCTAATGGCAAGTAATTAATAACTTTCAGTTGGAACACAAACAAAATTTCACCTCTATTTCTGGCATAACTGCCTCAGTGTCCATTAGTATCTTAGAAGCCCTGCACATCAGAAACATGTCTTAAACATAAGGTGCAACGACATAGCATGACATATGAAATACCGAAATCTTATTTGAACGGAGAATCACACAGATTAGGTGCTGCCATGCTAGATGATATGGTGCATGGTATATCATCAGGAGCTTCAGGTCCTAAAACACACTTCTCCCTGTACTTCTGGCGGAAACAAAAATAACAGCAAGAAGGAAAAATTATTGAGATCATGCATGGTTGAATGGCAATGATATAGGTATCCAATGAATGATCTGAAACAGGGAGAGGTACCTGGAGGTGACTCTTGATCTTTTTTATTGTGAGGCCTCTGACCCCCATAGCTTCCATTGTCTTCTGCAGGGCAGCCGGTTTAGCTTCTACAGGTTGCAACAATTGCATGACACAGCATCAGCTTTATAGAACTACAAAAGATTGAAGACAAAAAAGGAAGCTCGCCACCCCCAAAGATCAAATCAAGGTATGATCAAATGTCAAGAAGCCAAACCATGGGGTCCGCCTTGATATGCCACAGCTTTCACAAAGATCATATGTAGATCATCAGACCACCGCAAGAAACTCCTTGTTGGTTGCATTGCCCAGATAATGTGAGAAGCCACCATGCTTGACATGTCAGGAACATCATTGTTTGGTGCTGGTTCATTGTTCGACATTATTCTGAAAATCAATCACACAAATGTTCAGTAAAGATAATACCACACATCTCGCCTTTTGTAATAAAAAAGACAGAACCCATCAATTTGTGTATATGAGAAAGTTTTCTTTTACCCAAGCCCCCACAGTTATATGAGTAAAAGTGAACACTGAAAGATTTCCAAAAGGGAAAACTAAGATTAAACAGAAGCCAAATGCTGCAGAAGAGAAAAAGCGTTAGTAACCATACCAATATATGTGATAAGCGAAAGGATTTTAGCCTGTCTGTTCTTCCAGTGAGAACTTAGGAAGCAAAAGGAATTGAGGGTGTATCCTTTCTTCCAGGGAGAACTAAAGAGTGAGAAATGATGTCCTGAACTAGAAGCATAACCCCCTCTATATAGATCTCCCTATAAGAGACTATAGACGCTACACTCACTACATAGTGTCTATCCATCATCAGAGTGACTGTCCATAGGAGGAAAGTTAGGCAGGGAAGTACAGGTTTCTCAAAATGATAAGAAAACAAGAAGAATGATTGTCCAATGTTAATTGCAGACTTTTCATGAGGTGCTCTTTCTATAGCACATGCAGCCTTTATGGGATTCATTAGTGGAAGTGCTTCATATTTATTAAAATCATGAGTGGATGTGATAATGGAGAAACATAACAATGGAAACGATAATTTAGGTACCATGATTAATGCTGAGGTCGACTTATCAGGCAAGCAGCATGCTTGAGATGAGTGAAGTTATAGCAAGCCAACAACATATCAAGGTAGTTGTGCCTTATCTTGTTGTCCTGCTATCTGCATGTTTTTCAAAAAAAAAAAAAAAAAACAAGGAGAAGAAAGATAGTACATCAATCAAACAGTTAGGTCATAATTTTGACATTGCATCCACTTGCAAGGGGAGTAAGTAGGCAAAGGACTGCAGAGATTCTGGTAAGTAACCAGGTAGAGTACGTTCAATCTGGTGCATATATGCATCATGATCTGCTCTAGAACAGGCATAATACAACTTCAGCCAAAGTATGGTTCGGAATTTGTACAGTCATAGAGTGCAGAAGGATGATAGATTATCAGCAGTAATTTTAATAAGGTAATCAAATTGCTACTACTGTACAGAAGAGTACATCACTGTGTTCTCATGAGATGACATTTGTAATACATTCTATCCTCTGAGAAAAATAAGTGACACTTAATGAAAAGAATTGTTCCTAATCTCTTCAGTTGGAAGCTGGCAGCACGGACAACTAATCCTCAGTAACATACTTGTTTCTTCGAGCACCAAAAGCAAGTCTCTGCAGGTGAAATCATAGAGGGTGAATTACAGATGCAGGAGAATTGGTGTTGTCAGGATGTCAAAGAATAATTGATGACAGCACCCATGATCAGGGGAGTTCTTACAGAAAAAATTCTTGAGTAGGCTTTCAAGCCTGTGAGGAAGCGAATGTAGGTTGGCTTCATGGATTGATTGGTAGGGATTGCTCTGACGTTCGGAACAAGGTAGTCTGCAACCTATTATAACAGTGAGTGTGAGACATGAATAAGTATCTCAGTCCAGTGCAGTCTTCTACCAATCAGAAGCTTAAAAAAACTGTAGGTCTTACCTAAATTGAATAGCAAGAGAAATCAAGCGAAAAAATGAACCTACAGTTCATATGTAGCATAAACTGCATAATCAGTCATGCATGATATGGTCCATGAAACATTGTGAGGTACTTCAACTGAACTGAACTGTGGAAATCTGATTTTGAAAACTCACTCTCTCACTCTCTCTCTCTCTCTCTCTCTCTGGTTTTGTTTAATTCTTCATTATACGAGAGTCTCCGAAACTCGTTTTGACTATTATTTTCCTTAGTATATGTTATAAAAAAATCAATAATCATAATGACATAGGATTGAGTGATCTGCTAACATATTTTTATGTGATAAAGGTAAGTAGTATTGTGTATGATAATGGTAAGAATTTTGCATCCCCAGTCCTCAATCGTCACACGGAACTACTGGATGGCTATACACATGTCCACTATTTCCTTAGGGAAAAGGTCGACAGATATAAATGTATGCATGACTAAACTCACTATCACTAGGCACTAGGATGTTGGAACTTTTGTAATGTAAGCAAAGATAATGGTCTAGCTGATCCATTTAATAATGAACTGTCTCGAAGTCCTTAAGAAATCCATTTTCAAATAAGACGGTTGCACATTCCACACAAGTGCACAACAAAACAGATACATGCATACAACAACTTTGGCCGCATGGAAGCTGTAAAATAAGAGCCAACCACAATATACCAGAATACAAGATAATGATAAAACTCTTACCACATCAGGAGGTTCAGCTAGTATATTGATGAAAAATTTTGCCTGGCATCAGTAAGTTCATAATTTAGTAACCCTGAATTCTTTTAACTATGGCAAATGGAAAATGAGTCGGGGCTGATCCTTACTTGTTTTGTAGTTGCACCAGACATAAGAAGATCTGTTGTGACCATGCCAGGCTGCACATGATATACATATAATTTGCATGAGTGCTCCTTCAGCATTATTTATAGACTACTGAAGCAGAATGCAATCCAATAGTCATACATTTATGTATGGCCCAAAGCCAATAGAAAGTAGCTAGTTAAACTACTTTAGTGCATCAGCGCCTGTTAGACAGGCGATTAGGCCTTTATTGTGGCTATGCCTATTAGCCCACGGGTGCTATGCTGCGCAGGCCATTGAAACCAAGTGTGCTGAGGTAAATTGATATGTGACTGGTGATAGGCAAGGATATTCGGTGATGGCTTACTTGTACAAACCAAACCCTCCACATCATTGCCTATATATGCATGTACCTTGCACTCTCAGAAGTCATAATCAATGTACTATCCTCCGTGCCAGATCGCTTACAAAGTTACAATGCCGTTCAGACTAATTTTTAGATGTCTAGAATATTTATGGCAAGAGAAGAAATGATCGGGTTGCATACCGATAGGTTGTGCACCATCACATTATTCACTTCATTCATCTGCAATTCAGCCTGCAATTAAAATCAAATTATTTTTCTTATTAGCTACAGCTAACTATTGTTGTAAAAAATGACAAAATAATATGGGGGTTGATGTCTGGGGTGGGCGGGTGGGGTCTACTCAGGAAAACTCTACTTTTTGACAGGCCCCAGGTATTGTTGCATTAAGAAGACATTCTCGCATGGGCCGAGAAAACCTCCCGAATCCCTAGCCCACCCATATATAACGGCACTATAGCCCACGTGAGAACAACCACGACCAGGGTGGGTGGCCAGGCGCCCAGGCCATAAACCTGTGCTTTGGCGTGGGACAGACGAGAGGAGTTTTTCAATGACAGCCTGAAAATTCGCTCTCAGGGGACTCAAACTCAGGACATGAGTGCTACTCAAGCCACCTACCTTTCGCAACTCTACTTGTTTAAGATAAAAAAAAAGAAACCTTCTGTGGTGTTCCAGCAACTAGTCTATAGTCCGACTGATTTCGATAAATCACAGATAATTCTGGATTCTGGAAATTAATTGTTATTGGTTTGCAGTGTGGTTTATAGTTTTCATGTCTCAAGGAAATCAACAGTCCTATGAGGCGATAAATCAAATGTTCATCATGACCAATTATATCACTGGGAATTTCTAAAGAAAACCAAGAATTTGAGGTTGTTCCTCACAAAGGGCTGTCTTTTACCTGAAGTGACTTCGTAAGATGCACAACACTTCGCTTTGTTGCACCATATGCAGCAAATCTGGTTATTATCAGTCAAAATTCAGATCATATATCTGAGAACAAAAACCTGGAGTTCTATAGCAGTATTTCACAGTAGTATTAGCCATAAAAAATCTAATTTGTTTATCCTTGCTTGGTATGTTCACAACCAATTTAACTTATCCAAACTACTGATCCGCTCACAAGTCTGTCAAAATAGTGTCGATTACAATATACACCCATATGGAGAGGAATGGTAAGAGTTTTGATCCTACCAACGTTAAAATCACAAAGATATTATGCACTGTACAAAACTCCACAGCATCGTATCATTTTTGAATTCAAAGGATAGCATATTCCTCAGTCTGTGTCCACATTACATTACACTAGATGTTTGGAATTTGGAAACACATACCTTGGAGTTGGCCTTCCATCAGAACCAGCACCATCAAGGTTGAATATGTGACCACCTCGAGGTTGGTTCCTCATCATATTTATTGCCTAAGATGGCAAACATACAATGTTTAGTAAATAATTGTTCATGCTCATCATACTGGAAGTAAGAAGGAAAATATTAGCATGATTAATAGTTTAATACCTCACGACAACATATCATCAATCCAAGGGTATTAGTGGTGATGATTTCCCTAGTAAATCAGAGAAGATGGCCAATTAATCATTGATATTAGCAGCACAAATGAAAAGTGCATTTGCCAAGCTTCCTCGAATAGGACAAAACTTACATGAGAGCCTCGTCAGAGGTCTCCACTAGTGGTTTGTATGTATATGCATTTGATCCAGCATTGTTGATCTGCACAAAACAAAAATATCAAAAAGACCATATTTCTACTGACATTCAGACTTAACCTAAACTGATTCAAGCTGACTTCATTTTATTTTTCTCCTTTTAAAAATGAAGTTAGAACAATCAAGGAGGCAAACTGAAAGATGTGCCTAGGACAGAGGTATGCCACAAACAAGCCACAGTCATGTTTCATATCGCATGCACCTGATTAAGAAATGTTTCAAGTCTGGCAGAAATATGCAGTAAACATCAGTATCATTTCATTGCAAGTGGTTCCATGTTTCTATACCAGAAAGAACTGTGAAGATTATGCACACACAGTTATTTTGTGAAGGAAGGAATCTATGCATACCCATATATCAATATGCATAAGTTTGTCACATGCAAACTCCACAAGTGCCTTTACATCCTTTCCATCTCTAACATCACAGACAGTTCCCTGTGACAATAAAATAGCAACAATTCACCAGTAAGAAGCAAAAGGTGCAACTCTATGACACATCCAAGATGAAAACACAATTCATGAATAAACAAAATAATGAAAAAAAATAAGAACCGAGCAGCTCAGCAGTAGGTACCCACACATGTTGCTCTCCATACTCCTTCTTCAAGTCACTGACCACAGATTCTACCTTTTGAGCTGTAGAGGATAGACTGCATGTCAAGGAACATTCTGGTATTAACGGCTTCTTTGACAGATCCTTGATCTAAACTGGTATCAATTGTAATTTATTGCATGTTGTCTTTTTTCATCCTTTTTTAGAAGTTGTTTGGTAACATTCTGTTAGCCATAATGACTAAAATTATTAACGGCTTCTTTGACAGATCCTTGATCTAAAAGAGGTAGCACCAAAATTGAGAACCTTTGTGAGACAAAACCATAAAAGTGCAGGGAATGTCAAATGGCAATAGATGGATCACATCACACAGAAAGTAATTATAAATCATTCTGTCATCAAAAGAAAAGAGAAAAAAAGGAGGTAGGCTACTATGCAGAACAGTTTGCAAACTGTAAAAGCAAGCTAGACCAGTAAATGTGTTCTTCAGTGCATAACATGCTAATACAGCTCCTTATATTATATACCTGATCTCGAGCAGATTATAACATTATCACCAGCCTCCAGAAATTTCCTTGCCAACGCGTATCCTATACCTGCAGAAGAATACAGAAAACTGTTGAGTAGGATCCATGTCAAAGATACAAATCGTTTGCTCATATGCATGCTGCCGTTTTCTTTGTTTGAAGCCAGTGTCTGCAACAGGAAATAAATTTGATATGCCTGTAGTTCCTCTCTTTTCTTTGGCTCTCCTAGTCCTAGTACAAGTGTCTAAGGTTTATGTTCCTGCAAAGAGAGCCTGCACTCAATCGATACAAAGTTCCAAGCTCAAGCTTCCATTGATCGAATGAAAGATCGATACTGCAAACATCATTTAGATACCTCAGTAGTTCTCGGATTCTCTACGAATTACACACGTTGCGTCTCAACACAGGCACGCAACAGAAATGTGAAACCTTAATAAATAATGGGACCTAAACGAAAATTCGCCAGCACCGAGCTGCTCGATACCTTTTTTTTTTTTTTTTTTTTTTTGACAACATGCTCGATACCTTTGGTGGAGCCGGTGATGAGCACATTGTAAGGCGGCACCATGGGGTCCTTCCGCCCCACGACTCCACCACCGGAGAAAGCCTCCGCCCGAACCCGGGCAAGTCCCCTCCCTCCTGTCGCCGCCAGGCCGCGCCGCTCCTGCCGGCCGCGGAACCTGTTTACAGCGGCGACGGATGGCCGGGACGGAGGCCGCGCGGGGCCCCGCCCCCGCAGCGGGAGGTGGGCGGCGACGGTGGCACTTGCAGCCATTGAGGCCTGAGCCCGGGAGAGGAAGGCTGGTGGAAGGGAGAGGGAGGTGGCGCCCGGGCACGTGTGGCGCCGGCGGCTGTGAATGCGCGCAGGTCGCAGGTGAGCTGTGTGCTCTGGAGCGCGGTTTTGGTTTGTATAGATAACGATCCAGGGTCCACCGGCCAGTGACAGAGTTGAGACTTCGATCCCAAACTCGGCGTTTCATTTTTTTATTATTTTTGCTGAGGTTCACGGTGATTTTTTTGTTTCCTGCCGTTCTATTATGCCAAAGAATGAAGAAAGGACAACGGAAATTCACGCTAGTAGATAGAATAAGAGAAATGCTACATTCCACTTATTGGACACTCGATTCCTATTTTTTTTCCTCTCTTTTTTTTTTCCAACAGATTTAGAAAGAGGTACCAGTCAGAGTATAGGCGCGTAGCAGCGGCTGCACTAGCTGTTGGAACGAATGGCGTACATTGGGTTTGGGTGAGAGCCGCGAGCGTCCAAAAATCAAGTGTTTTTAGAGCCTAAAATAACTGAGTGCTGACTAGACGGATCCAAAAACTACGCACTGACTTGCGATCACGCAACGCTAAACGAGAAAGGGATTTCTTCATCAGTCATCACGAAAGACGACAGGTGGTGTTCGGCGCACGCACGCAATCTCAACGCGACGGCAAAACTATAGCATGCTCCATCATTCCACGCCTTCACGACTCGTTCACCGTACGTGCAGCTATCCTCTCCCTAGTTTTTCCCGCACTTGCACTTCCACACAATCTGCTGGTACGGCGTGCAGTGGCGTCCCGCTTCCTCGCCGTGTGGGTGGGTGTGTGCCTCCATTGACTTGTACTCCGGCCATGTTCAAGATTTATCCTAAACGGACTCCCGATCTCGGTTTTACCAAGCAAAGGGGAAAAAGAAAAAGAAAGACTCTCCAACAGACAGGTGGCTTTTATCGCTCCCCGGAACGCCCAGGTACCAGTACCACCTGCACGAGCACGACCCAAGAGCTGCTGAAAACACATGTAGGTCCAGCTCCAACCACGCCGGAGCGGAGCCGGAGGTTTCTGCCAAGCCGCAGCTCCTCCTGCCAGGCCGGCTGTAGCAGTCTCTCCTTCTGAGAGGGTTTTACCTGTATGCCATTATGAAAAATGGTCCCAACCCTGAGGTCATTGAAAGATGAAAACACGTCGTTATACCATTGTCCATTTTCGTTTTTTTCCTATATGTCACTCCGTCTGAGTTCTGTTTGTTTTCCGCCGTTTGGGTATGCTGACGCGTGGGACCGAGCCAGAAAAATCCAGAAATGCATTACCGTAACCGGTAGCGACCGTGGAGTCTATTTTAAAAGTTTAAATATTAGTATTTAGAAGTTTTTAAAAAACTTAAAATTTTTTATACTAATAGTGCATCACTAGATGTGTATTGTATCAAAATTTGAGATTCAAACAACTTTCATAAAAATTCATATGAAAAAAACAAATTTTGGTGCATTCTGAAATTTGTCCTCTAGTGATTTGAAGTGTTTTGAATTTGTTTTTTTCATATGAATTTTTATAAAAGTTGTTTGAATCTCAAATTTTGGTACAATACACATCTAGTGTTGCACTATTGGTAAAAAAATTTCAAGTTTTTTAAAAACTTTTAAGTACTAATATTTAGACTTCTAAAATAGACTCCACGGTCGCTAGCGGTTACGGTTTTTTCGCTAATGCATTACCGTAACCGGTAGCGACCGTGAAGTCTATTTTCAAAGTTTAAATATTAGTATTTAGAAGTTTTT
Organism: Coix lacryma-jobi var. lacryma-jobi; assembly: GCA_009763385.1. Taxonomy (NCBI): domain Eukaryota; kingdom Viridiplantae; phylum Streptophyta; class Magnoliopsida; order Poales; family Poaceae; genus Coix; species Coix lacryma-jobi. The sequence continues at coordinate 158,329,725 of CM019823.1, forward strand.
AAAAAACTTAAAATTTCGCGGCGACGACCTTCTTCTTCTCGTCATCCAAGTATATCTTCGTATGTGGAAGGCTGAATGAGGATGGAGGACACTTGTTCTTTAAATGCAAAGAAGTTAAAAAAATATGGAGGGAATTGAGTCTTGAACCTGTCAGGATAGCACTAGCAGAGTGCTCTTCGCCCAGGGAATTGATGGAGTTCGTTTTCAAACTGGATCCTAAAAAACAGCTTAGTGTAATTCTGCTGTTATGGCTTTGGTGGGATGAGCGAAACAAGTTTAGAGAGGAAGGCAAGAAGAGATCGGCAATGGAGATGGCTTACATCACTGCTGCACTCAGTGACAAGTTTCAGCCGGAAGGGAAACAGCGGCTGTTGCCGGATTTTCGTCAGGTAACAGCTAAATGGGCAAAACCGAGTGATGGCAAGTACAAGATCAATTCAGATGGAGCCTTCAATCAATCCACGTTATCAGGCGGACGGAGGTTTGTTATACGAGATGAGGAGGGATCAGTCATCTGTGCCGGAGCCGGGAAGGAGAAATTCCTGCAAAGTGCCTTTCATGCCGAACTGATCGGATGCCTAGCGGGTCTGAAGGAAGCTGGGAGACTCGGCATGCAGCGAATCGTCCTAGAAACTGATGCTGAAATGGTGAGGACTGCATTAACGTCAAACGATTACTGCCTTTCTTCCATGGGAGGTGTGATAGCTGAAATCCGTTGGCTGCTCTCAATGGAGTTTGGTTCGAGTCTGATAAGTGTATGTCCACGTTCTTGTAATCGTGTTGCGGATGCTTTAGCAGCTTTTGGGACTATGTACCTTCCTTTGTGGAGGAGCTGGTGGCCAGTGATGTTGCTGTGTCGACCGAGTAATAAAGCTCGTGGTCTCAAAAAAAAAAAAGTATATCTTCTCGTCGTCCGCTCCGCAAGAACTGACTGGCCGAGACAAAGGCAACCGCGTCCAAGAAGCATGCCATGCACACGCGGCTCCGCGGCGTGGAGTGGTGGATGAAGCGCAAGAACCTGCCGCGGAGCTTCCGCGCCCGGGTGCGCCAGTTCGAGCGCCAGCGGTGGGCCGCCACGCGCGGCGTCGACGAGTGCCAGATCGTGCGCGACCTCCCCTCCCCGAGGGCCTCCGCCGCGACATCAAGTACCACCTCTGCCTCGACCTCGTCCGCCAGGTCCCCTTCTTCCAGCACATGGACGACCTCGTCCTCGAGAACATCTGCGACAGGGTCAAGTCCCTCGTCTTCCCTAGGGGAGAAACCGTGAGTGCATGCCATTCATTCATTGTTTTGGAGACATCATCAGCTCATCAGGTCATCACAGTCTAGGCATGAATTAACATCGACGACCACGTACTGACATGCATGTACAACGACGACGACAACATACAGATCGTCTGGGAGGGCGTAGTGGTGCAGCGGATGCTGTTCATCGTTCGGGGCCACCTGCAGTGCGGCCAGGTGCTGCGGAACGGCGCGACGAGCAGCTGCACGCTGGGGCCAGGCAACTTCAGCGGCGACGAGCTGCCGTCATCCCTGCCGGAGCAGCAGGACGACGTGGCGACGCTGCTCCACCTCAAGCGCGGCCTCACCTCAGGCGCCGGCGACGCTCTCCGCCAGTGGTCGCCGGAGTTCGGCGCCCACCACTGCTCCTGGCCGGGGATCACCTGCGACGCGCGGTCCGGACGCGTCGTGGCCCTCGCGCTCGGCGGTCGCCTCGGCGGGGAGCTGTCCATGTCCGCCGACCTCCGCAGCACGGACGCCACGGTCTCCGCGGCGCCGAGCCTGCGCGTTCTTGTCGAACTCGTCCACCGTATATGGCTCCTCCATTCCATTCCATCCACAATGCTGTCCCAGTACCTACATCATGCAGCTGCACCCGCACACCACGAGGGCGGCACCGGCGAGGCCATGCTCTCCGCCTCGAAGTCCAAGGTCGACCGGCACCTCTCCTTCCTCGAGAGGTCCGTGGCGTGGGAGCAGGAGAAGCGCCCGTCCTCGCGCCTCCTCTACTCCTATCACACCGTGTTCGACGGCTTCGCGGCGCAGCTCGCGGACGGCGAGGCCGCGGCGCTGCGCGCTCTCCCGGGCGTCGCGTCGGTGCGCGCCGACCGGCGGGTGGAGCTGCACACCACCTACTCGTACCGCGCTTCCTGGAGCACCTCGGGGTCGAGGCAGACCCTGGCCGTCGCCGGCGCGGGCAGCGTCACCACCACGTCCCTCGCCTCGCCGCGGGCAGGACGAGCACCAGCCCGTCGCCAGTGGTCCCGCCGCGCGGCCTCCCGCTCCTGCTCCCCGTCGACGGCGCCGGTGATCCGGAGCCAGAAGAGCGTGGCGAGCGCCGCGGACGGGGTGGTGCCAGGCTCCACGCGCGCCTCCAGCGAGGTCCACTCCGCCCCGCTCTTCGTCGCCTTCCATAGTTCCATTCGCCAGCAAAGAGAGACAGAGAGAACCCTGTGCATTGTCAGTCCTCACTAAACCTGCACGGTAATGTTGCAGATATCAGCCTAGAGCAGCCATCGCCGCAAATAAGAATCAGACTCATTAGTATAGAGACCTCCATGCTTTAATCCAATCATATGATGTACTTTTGTTCTGGTGCTTCTCGTATATATACTTTTTATTTTTCTTTTTGAAATTTTCATCAGAATGGAGACTTGAAAACATGGCTTGATTAATATTTATCTTGAATCTTTTCTCTCTCAGCTTCAGCTGCCTTCTGAATTCTGATCAGATGCAAAGATCTTAGATTCCGTAGTGCAAATTTGTTTCGCCTTTGCTAGGTAGTTGACCGGATGAGCCGATGGTTCTGCGTAGCAGATGTGTTTTTGTTTTGCGGTGGCCTTATTCAACTCATTGCCCTCTTTTGAATTCGTCTTCATCTTGATCTGGTTTGTGGTGGGCTTTTGAGTCGGTCCTCTTGCTCCTTGATCCAATCTATTCTGACTTTGATTTGATGAGGGTGTCAATGCCTAGTATTTATAGTCTGGTTGGTATCCAATTTAGCTGAGATTTTTGTTTAATTTATTTGCTCAATGGCTCAAGGTATTGTATTCAATTTTGAGAAATCAGGAGATTTGGTGAAACAGGGACTGTAATGCAAAGCGTAGATCGAGTTTTGCTCGTTCGTGTTCTTTTAGATTTCGTATGTGGGATTTTTCACGGAGCAGCTAGACATAGGAGAGATTTTCCTTGAACCATGAGCTAAAAAAATACATATGGAAATTTATGATCCACGTTTGTGTGCATCTAATTTTGGATGCATGTGCTTTCCTCTACGTTTAGGATTAACTAGACAGAAAGGCACGCTTCGCCACGCCCGGTACTCTGCACGTACACTAAATTTGAACGATAGTTAAATTAAAGTTAACTTGCTAAAGCAACATGGGATTACTAAAAATAGAAAAAGAACTGAGTTCATACGGATAAATAGGAAAAGGCCTGAGAATACATAGATAATATACACTGAACTGTTAACGTAATCTGTGTATATCCCTGGAATCGTGGGTATAACAATTGATGAAAACAATATCTCCGGTAGGCGTACAATATGTATGTGTGATGAATATATTTACAAATTCTTCAGAGGATAGGTTGAGCATATGATCTGTTGAATACTATTATCAGAAACCTGTATAGCAAGGCTAAGTACTGATCCTCAGATTCATATAATGCGGCTACACCAGAACTAATTTAGGTCCCTCCCTGAAATACCACTAACCAGCTAACATGCAAGGAAAGTTTCAAGGCAATTGTACATAAACAGATGTTGGTCTTGAACTAAGATCTTAGCATTGGATAAGATAAGCCTAGTTAGGCAATTATTGGACTGTTTTTTGGGCGTGGCAGCATACAAATTGGGGTAAAGCAGAGATAGTTGTGCCGACCGTCGAGCTGCTCATGATGTAAGGCACTCTCCATGTTACAGTTGTGTAAGTAATGGAAGACGAAAGATTGAGGTGTTGCCATGTTAGGAAGCGGCTAATAGTGTTAATGGAAGAGTTTAGAAATGTTGATTGCACCTGCTCCTCATCTTTAGAGGCATTGGCATTGAGTCACCTTCGGAATGTGTACTCCATCATCAGGATATGCACTACATAATTACAGAGCTAAGTCAGTGAGTAATAAAATAAGACAATGTAACTAACATATATTGCAAAATAACAATATCATGAAAGGCTAATTCAGTGCACCATAAGAAAGGCGATAAAAGGTATTAGAATTGCACTTACTTTTTTTTCTACTCAACATAGCAGATATACTAATGTCCCTGCCACAATATATTAATATCGATTGAACTTATCGGTCGGCTTATCAGCAGTACCATGACTTATTCTCTCTCATATAATACTATTCAGATAGGGAAAATCAATCGTGAATAAGCGAACAGGGTCAGAGTCATATATAGAAAAGAAAGAAAAAGAAATTAAATATGGCAGACTATAGAATTATGGACACTATAGCAAACATTAATCTAACTGAAAATGACAAAGAAAAACTCATGAGATTTGACATAGAAAAACTTTGATGGGCACTATAGCAAACCTTAAGGCTGAAGGATCTTGCATTGATTGCACTGCCTCTAGCAACAGTATCCCTTGGGAAAATGGCAAGATGAGTTTTGCTCAAAATCATTAATTTCATAGACTAATGCTCAAGTTATAATTCCACCGGCCAACATTTAGAGGATAGTGATTCCAGTACGTACATCACATGAGACAACAAAATCATCAAAAGGTTCTGATATGAGAACAGTGTAAAACCATTATATAGTTAATAGAACCTGTGGGAGAGAAAATAACATCATGAGTAACAATGGATTCAATGCTATGATCTTATCTGTAAGCACAGATATAAACCACATCAGCAATGTACGCCATTAGATAACTTATTCTTTCTGTTTCTGTGGCATGCATAAATCAAACTGAAAACAAAGAGATTTAGGAAAAGATGTGTATCAAGAAATCAGATCTACACGGTATCATTAAGGATCCCTGCATGCTATCTCTCTCTGTATTGTTGCAATTATTAGTAGTGGGTAACCGGTGACACCTAGAATCTTATGTGATAGCAAATCGAAGCTTCCAATCAGTTTTTGATTTACGGGAAAAAACAAAACAAACGAACACAAAAAGGGAGGAAAAATAGAAGATAGAGGGGAAACCTGAACAATGAATCTGTGTCCTGTGTCCGCATGAACCTGATAGCTCACCATGGGTCTGTGAGTGGAGAAAAAGAGGAGACCAGAGCAAAATGTATTGAAAGCGTAGAATCCAAAACCAAATACCGCTGGTTGACCACAAATCAGCGAGACACGGTCATAAATGGCGCAGTAGACCGAGGAGAGATGCAGAGGACGACGACACTATCAAGGCTAGAGGATTGACGGGATTTGACGGCTCCATGGTGTGGTGGAGTGGTGGGACGATGCTGCGCACCGCACGGCGGCGCGAGAGCATAGAGGACAGGGGCGAGGGCGAAGATGCAAGGGCGAGCAAACGGCGTGACATGTTTTGGTATCACCGATTCTAGGGCGAGGTAACGCCGAGGCCTTTTTCCCCGTGTGATTGTGTGAAGCAAACTGCGAACTGCGTAGGCTGCACGCGAGCGGACGCAACACGCGTCTAACGGTCATTGACAAATAGCAGCGGAGCGCTGGGAGGACGCGGATCCTCCCGCAGGTAAAGTTTACTATTATTTTGGACATGAACTCTAGAGACGATAGTGCTGGCTGCGTGTAGGATTCCAACAGACCTGTTTCTGTGCTGTTGTGGTGCCAGGTGTGCGGTGGTGAGCTGTGTTTTAATTTTTTATTGTGCTGTGTTTTACTTGTTAACAGGCTGACGACACAACAGAATAAAGCACATCGCCGCTTCCTAGTAGTACCAGCACAAGCGTTTTATAAAAGAGGTACTTAAGTTAACAAGTGTTCGTTACAGTTCGTGACAAGTTTACCTTTCTGACCCTACGTCATCGTCGCGGTCACCTTTACGTTCTTATTATCCGGAAGATGCAATGCAAATGCAAGCACCAAATAAAATCAAAGGGCAGCCGAGCCGAGACTAGGCGATCGGCGGACCTCGATACGGCAAATTGGAAATGCTTAGGTCATTGGGCTGCTCATCGCCGATCTGCTGGAGCCATGTCAGCCGCCGCTTCTGCTCCTCTGTTAGCTCGCGGTCGTCATCCGTAGCATCTGTCGTCAACCAAAGGATCGGAAAGGAAAGGAATCAACATATGTTGATATTTGAGGTCCTGCTTTGTCAGTTTTCACATCGGTATATACGGAGTATATTCATATTCTCTTTTTTTTTTTGAAAGTGAGTATATTCATATTATCACTGACTCACGTAATGGGTGGTGGAGCTCGTAGGCAAATTCCTGGTAGGGTGGTGGAGCTCATAGGCAAATTCATATTCATATGCTCAAATTCATGGATGCTGGAGAGCCTTCAGCGGCGGAAGAGGCGCCGCCTCCGGCAGCACGTGCATCGAATCCTCCTCCGTCATCATATTATCCTCGTCGTCCCGCTATCAATATCAAGGTAGCTGCAACCCGGTTCAGCTCATCAGCTAGCTCTAAATATTATTTTTATATTTTTAATAAAGAGATAAAAAAAATAGTTTTTATCAAGAGTTAGCCTTATACACATATTTTAAGATTCTGAGAGAATGTTACGTGGACCAAATCATACTATGAGTCATTGCTAAAAGCTAATATTTATTAAAAAAAGTCAGCTTAAAGCTAGCAACTAGCTTATACCATTGCGGATGCTCTTACCATTGTCCCTCCTCTTTCCGCGGATCTTGATATACCTCGAAACCTGCCAAACCCCCTCCACACATAGATATAAACTGGGAAAGTAGGCGCGCTTCGCCACGCCCGCCTCTCTTTTCCGCGGTCATTGTTGTATAGTTTGTTGCACAATGATCTAGTGATCATCAATTATTTAAATATTGTTACCTATATCCTTTTCATATAGTACTAAATTGTATGTCTTATTATATCATAAAAAATTAAAAAGGGCAGATTTGAAAACATAAGCACAAGTAACAAATTCAAATTCATGAACATATATTTTCTGTGGGGAGCCCCCTGTGGGCCTGTGGCGCGAGCTCGGGATCCTGGGGCATCTGGCCAAGTGCCATCCTCGCTCGCAGCATCGGTCCCTCTCGGTATCGGTGTAACACCTCTGGTGTTTAACTGTAATTAACCTGACATGTCATCATCATTAGTCATTAATCATCCTTGCCTTGCATTAATGTTTGCTTAGTACTTGTGTAGCAATCTCTTTTCAAAACCCTAAAAGCCCTAACCTTCCTATAAGGGCAAAAATGGTAATTTCACCTCTGTGCCTAGCTTTGTGTAATTCTTGTTCAGTTGGATGTCTTGAAGTTTTGTTGTGTTGGCCAAAGTTCAAAAACCAAAATCGGATTTCAAATCCCTTTGCAAAACCCTGATTTCCAAATCCTGGATTTTATCCCTCTTTTGGTAATTCAAAATTATTCGAAATTTGAGGTTGGTCCAAAAAGCAAAGTTGTAGATCTGGCCAAGAGAAACAACTTTGGTATTTACAAATTTTCAAGTTTCTGTACAAAGTTTGAAGTAAATCCAAATCCATTCAAATTCCAGTTTTTGTCCCTTTTTCAGTTTTCAAAATTTATTCAAAACTGTTGAGTTTCAGAAAAAGGGTATATTAGCAAAGTTGTAGGTTTTGATAAAAGGAACAACTTTCATGTTTGCAGATTTCCAACTTTCAGTGTAAAATCAAAGTAATTTTGAATTTATTCAAATCTCAAAAGTGTCCCCTTTTCTGATTTCAAATGTGGTTCGAAAACTTTTGGATTTTGAAAATGTTCATATTGACAAAGTTGTAGATCTCATTTTTCTGAGCAACTTTGATGTTTTGAGTTTTTGTCGCACAGTTCGAATTTTGGGAGAAATTTGCAAAATACAGATACTGGCCAAAAGTCAAACCCTAGCCCCTACACTGTTCTTCTTCCCGTAGAGCCAGGGGGAGGAGGGGGCCCGGCCATGGCGCCGGCGCTGCGCCTGCAGCGCATACGGCTGCTCCCCACGCGCCCTTATCCTGCCGCTGCTGTCGCCCTGCTCCCTCCGCGCCCGCACGCGAGCGCTGACTCCATCTCTCGGCCCCTACTGCTCCTGCTCGCCGCCGTCGCGTGGCCATTGCCGGCGCTGCCTGCGCCCGAGCCCCGGCTGCACGCCAGCGCCTCCGCCAGAGTGCAATCGAGTGCGCATGCGCTCGCCGAGCTCATCCACACCATCCCACGGTCTCTACCGGCCTCTGGCCGCGGCTATATAAGCCCGCCGGAGCCCCGAGCTCCTCACTCACCTCCGCCACCGTGGCCAGACCACTCCGAAGCTCCCGCCGCTCAACCACCTAGCCCTAAAGCTCCGCCTTGAGCTCGTGAAGCTTTCCCACCCTTCAATTTCATCTCTACCGCCACCTATCGCCCGGCGTAAGCTCGCCGTTCCCATCTCCGGCAGAAACCCGGCGAGCTCGGGTTCGTGAAATTCGCCGTCTCCGGCCATGATCATCCCTCACCTACCCCCGTGTCGTGTTCCTTGGTTCCGTGCGACTCTGACCAGGCCCTTACGGTCTCGTGTGTTGCGCAGGGTCGTCGGAGCGCCGCTCGCCGCTCGCCGCCGGAAGAGCTCCACCGAACCACCGCCCCTCGAGCACGTGTCGAGTCTCCTTCCTCGAGCCTCACCCTCGAGCACGTGCCGAGCCACACCCTCGAGTCCTGCCTCCGATCCGTGGTAAGCACCCGAAGCCTCCGGCCTCTGCTTCCACTCTGTTTCGCCCGAGCCCAAGCCTCGAGCACACGTTTCCGTCTCGCCCGAGCCCCAGCCTCGAGCACACGTTTCCGTCTCGCCCGAGCCCAAGCCTCGAGCACACGTTTCCGTCTCGCCCGAGCCCGAGCCTCGAGCGGACTCATGCACCCTCCGCTTCGTCGAGTGTAACACCCTGATTTAATTTTTTCCCCAATTTAATAAAAGGAATTAGAAATTAAATAGGTTGGCTAGTTTATTAGAGGAGGAAAATAAAATTTATTTATCTTTTTCATGTTGCATTCATGCCGTTGCATAATTTTATTGGGTGGTAAAATAAATTTATTAAACCCGTATAGGGCGTATCGAATTTATTCTATTTAGAAAACCATAAAATATTCATGAAAGATTTTATAAAATCAAAACTCAAGTTTTAATTTCAAAACCTAGGGAAAATGTTTTCAAAACTCTTCAAACTGTTTTGATTTCAAAACTGTTTTATTTTGGATTTCAAAGAAGTTTGAAAGGGTTGCAAAATGAAAGAAAAGGAAAAAATGGCAAAACCCTCCTTTTCTTTTTGGCCAAACCGGCCCGCAGCTCCCTCCCTCCCCTCACCGCGCCGGCCCGCACAAGCCCCGGCCTGCTCGCCCTCACCCAGCCGGCCCAGATCCCGCCGAGCTGCACCCCGCTCCCTCCCCGAGCCGCAGCACGCCTCCGGCCCATTCCACTCGAGGGCGCAAAGGCCGCACGCGCGCTTCACCCTTGTCCCGGACCGGCCCGGCCGTCTCCCACACGCGCACTCCCTCCTCACCGCACCAGACCGCCCCGCCCTTCGCGCGCAAGCGATCGATCCCGGCTCCGTTTTCCCCGGATTGATCCACACCACCTCAACGCGCCGCCACCCTTCCCTCTGTCTACAAAAGCTGAAGCATCCCCACGCGGGACCTTCCTCGCACCTCGCCGAAACCTCGCCGCCACCGCCATAGCCGAGCCAACGCAAGCTCGGTTCTCCCCACCATCGCAGCTGCTCCGACCCCTCTTCAAGCGCCATCGTGCTCGCGGAGCCGCTCCGCGACCGGGGGACCCCTCACCAGCGAACGCCTACGTCGGAGCTTCGCGACATCGACCACGCCGGAGCTCCGAGCCGCGGACGTCGCCCCACCGTCGAAACCACCCTGCCGAGCCCTCCCCGTCGTCGGAAAAACCCTCCATCGGATCCGCTGTAAGCCCCTCTGTCGATCCCATCTACCCCTCTGTCTCTACCGCACCGTAGGATAGCTTCTAGAAGCGCCGGCGAGCTCGCCACCGCGGGATTCATGGCGCCGCCGCGCACAGTCTCGTGCCGCCGTGCTCGGCCCGCCGGTGGCCAAACCCCGCCACCGTCACCGTCCGATCCAAAACGGACAGCCTAGATTAGATCCAAAACGAAGAGGTCTGCACCGGGCGTATGGATCTGTGGACCACGGGCCCTCCGCGCCAGCTCACCGGACCACATGCCGCGTGGTACACCGGGCCAGTCCCACCTCGACGCGTGGCACACGTCGGCACCACGCGGCGCACACGCCAGCCGACCCGCCCCCGATCTAATCCTAGCCTCGGGCGAATCGGAAGAGGAAGGCCGAGGCTAACCGAGCGCTAGCCTCGGGCGAGTCGGAAGGAGGAAGGCCGAGGCTAATCGAGCGCTAGCCTCGGGCGAGTCGGAGGAGAACCCGCTAGCCTCGGCGCGAGGCGAATCGGCTGGCCTCGGGCGAGACGAGAAGAGCCCGCTGGCCTCGGCACGAAGCGGAGAAAGAGGACGCTGTCACCTGGGGTCTGGTTATCTGTGGCCGTAGGCTATCGCCAGATCGACGGCCGAGAGCCGCCGGTATCCCTTCGCCGCTTGTTTTGCTAAAGAGCCCCTGAACTTCATAGATATCAACCCGCCGTCCACTCCTACTATGCGCTGAGTCTGCGTTTTCTTTTGATCTAGCCCCGTTTTTCTTTGAAAATGAGGCCCGGTCCAGAGTTCTTTTAAATTCAGTTTTTATTTATTTAAAATACGAAAATGAGTTTGATTTATTCACAGAATTGCCATCCAACTTCAAATGCTTATAACTTTTGCGTTTTAACTCCGATTCGACCCATTCAACTTGCGTTAGATTCATAATTTCGTTCTCTACGCAGTAGAACTATTTGTACTGTTTTCATACTGTTTGTTGTACTGTTATTTATTTTTGCTTTGTATGTGCCATGTATGTTGATTGGGCCAGAGAGTGCGGAGTACGAGGACGCTCCCGACCCTTCCTGTGACCCTGCAGATTCGACCCAGCCCGAAGGCAAGTGTCCTTGAACATCTTGCACCTACTTCATTTTACTTTTGGTACTAGAGTAGTTAGATCTTGTAGATGCATGCTTGTCATTAATTTGAATCCCATGTTATGGTTTACTAGATTTTGATCTATTATCCTTGTCGCCTGTTTTGGGTTGTTCGGGTAGAAGTCATGCTTAGCCCTGCAGTCATGTTGGGATGGAATGATGGTCAAATATAATTAATCCTGATTAATGAACTATGAAACGATGTGGGCATGGTAACTTTTGTAGAAACATGGTTTAGGTAAATCCGGCAGGATGGAACCGTACTGGTGGTTTTGTGCCGTGGGACTCGGCAGCTGCTTTTGGTTTTTGGTTCGGGGCTCGTGCTAGACATATCCTGCCTGGATCCCTAGGACCCGGTTCTCGAAGCCTGTAACCCGGCTTAACAGCGCAACCATGAGATCTGGATGGGCTGGACCTGGCTAATTAATTAGTTTCCTCTAAGTCATGCTACACGGGGTTTGTTTAGTGGCTCAAGAGGGGTCCCTTGGGGTCGTTGACTTATGGACAGGGGAGAAACCTTAGAGTACGTGTAACACAGACTTGGAGAGACTTTGTAAAGGCCTTGCAGTGCAACCTGCTATGCACCTTGGCAGTGTTTAGCGTGACGGGATCTGCACGACTCATGGGTAACGATGTGCAACCTCTGCAGAGTGTAAAACTGGTATATCAGCCGTGCTCACGGTCACGAGCGGCTTGGACTTCTTCGAGATTAGTTGGTTACTGGTTGTTTTGGGTTCGGGTCATCTGATGGACTTTAGGTGCGGTTGCCTGATGGACTTCAGGTGTGGGTACTTGGTGCGACTCCAAGTGCGGTTGCTTGGTGTGACTCCAAGTGTTGGTTACTCGGTGTGACTCCGAGTGTGGTCTTGCTCGGTGCGACTCCGAGTGTTGTTACTTTACTACAGAGTCTGTCTATAACCTAGTAAATAGGTGCATAGGATTAATAGGATTAATAGGATGTGTCGCTTTAGGCGCTTGAGTCAAACAAAGTCAGCCTATCTTTGTTATAAGCCTCATAAGCATAAATTTCCTACACTTGCGGAGTACATTTCGATGTACTCACCCTTCCTCTTTGTTCCCCTGCTACCCCACCCAGACGCTGGCGATTACGGAGACGCTGGTGGCTACGTTCACGAGGAGCCGGAGTATCCAGAGGACGGTGGCTTCGACCCTGACGACCTGTACTAGGATGGCGCTACCCCCGGTCGACCTTCCTGTGGAGATGGAGTGGCCGACTTCCGCGACTACTTCAGAGTTGAGAGTCAGTTCGATTAGAGTAGAGTCAGTCTGTACTTTTTCTTTCAGACCCGAGGGTCATTTATGTAATAATATTCGATATATTAATAAAAGCATTGTTTTGATATTTACTATGATGTGGATATATGTATGGAAATTGATCCTGACATACATATATTGTGCTCCAATTTTATTCTTAAAATTGGGGTGTCACATCGAGCTAGGCCTCGGACGAAACGTTTGTTTCCGTCTCGCCCGAGCCTCCGAGCCAGGCCTCGGACGAAGCAGTCGCTCCCGTTCGCCCGAGCCTTGCGAAGAAAGGAGCACAGTGCTCTCTTCTTTTTCTGAGAGTTGTGAATAGTGTTCTGTTTTCTCTTTTTTGTGTGAATTAATCTGTTATTCCTTAAATCTTGAGAAAAATATGGTATGCTCCTTGCACTGTGTAGTATTTTATAAAAATATAAAACTTGACTTTTCTGCAAGAATTTGAAAATGTAAAATCCCTCTTTTAATTAATAAATGGATAGTTTTGGATTTTTAGAAAATTATTTATAACTCCAAAATCATGAGACTTTTTTTGAGCTTCCTATGCCATGTTTTGTCTCTGGTGAAATTTTGAAGTCTTTTGGAACAAGTTGATTTTTTGAGCATTTATCTTTAATTGTTAAATAGTGCCTTTGTTAATTAATGTCTGGAATTATTTGAGCACCTTAATGACCTCCAAAAATTATGAAATTTGTTTTGCCATCTATCTACACCATAATGAACTTACGTGATTAATTTGGTAATTTTTGGAGCAACTTCATAAAATGACCTTTTTAAATAATTAAGGAAAATAGAAAGAGTGATTAGGGTTCATGTTGTATGCCCTGTTTTTGCATTGTTCATGCTAGCATACTCATGTGCATGCATCATTGCATTCGTATAGTCACCGAAGAAGGAGTCAAGGTCGAGGCAGCCGCCGACGAATCTGTCCCCGAGGCTACCCCGAACTCCGACAACTGCTCCGCCGCCTTCGAGCCTGCCCTCTTTGCTCTTCAAGGCAAGCCCCGGTGCATTTAACCCTTTCCTTGAATTTATAAAATGATTTCCTTAAATGCTTTTGAGTTAAATTATTGCATTAGGTTTATAGGAGTTGTGTGCTATCCTAATTGATGCACTATCCACCTTGACCACTGATACACCTGATACCTGCTTTTCAAAAGTATTTGAAAAATGCTTAGCAATGCTTATTGAATTAGACCTTGCAATAAAATGCCAATTTCAAAAGTGTGATCACTTAAAGAACTTTTATGGGAATTTGGTCTTACTCCCCGGCTGTTGGCTAGGTATCTGATCCGTACCTAGTCAATAGCGAGGAGAGGTTGTCCGAGCGTACGGTGCCGTCATGTTGTAGTCCGGGACTCAACAGTTGACACCGACCGGGACAGGGTTGAAAAACTGACAGGACTATTACGCTTGGGTGAGATATAACCAAGGTGTAGTTCTGGCTGGAAAATTAGGGACCATCCGTATGGGGGCCTGCTGGTCAAGACTTGTAACTATTCACATACTACGGAAAGCTCTGGCTCCGAGAAATCCTTTATTGGACCGACAACCGCGCACTGGGAGTGGAGAGATGGCGGAAGTAGCATGTACCCACGTGACAGGACCTGTACTCTTGGGTTAGAGTCCCGAGGTACTTGTCGCTGGCGGAAAATTGGTGTGGTGTACTGTACTTCCGGGTGGCGTAGGACCGGGCCCAATCTTGGAGGAATCGTGGTAGACGAGTTGGCATATGCAAGCTTGGGTGCTACATATGCAGTGTGGATAGGGATCCTCAGCTGAGTATTATTTATCCGGATTAACGTTGCTCCTCGGTTATGGAGACTTGGTCCACTGACTGTCAACGGAGAGTGGTTCTCAACTAGGAATGTTTTGAAATGTAAAATGAATCATGAATGATGAAGAATTGAGGAATACTGAATCTTTCAAAATAAAATAAGGTTTACAAAAAAAAGCTTTTCTGCAAAATACTTGATCTTGCTTAAGCCTTACCTTGACTACCCTAAGCCTCTCATTCCTGAGTCTTCTCCCTTTTCTTTAGTCGGGTAAGTCTTGTTGAGTACCCCAGTACTCAGGGTTTGTTACCCATGTTGCAGGTATGCCTGAGACCCCGATGTGTCTCGCACCCTGTTGCGTGACCTTCGTCCAGGAAGAGGCCGATGAGGCCGATGAGTAAATGTGCACCTCAGGCTGGGTGTTACATGTATCTTTATGTTAAGGTTTCCGCTACGTTGTCTACTTTGAATTTCCCGAACAATGGTTTGTAATAATCGTACTCCTTACCTCATTTGAAACCTCGGTTTGTAAAACTATTGTTATTTAAGTCTTCCGCTCTTTATTCCGATGTTATTTGTAAAAGTATGCAATGCTGTAACCGAATTGTGAGATGATCCTGCGGACATTGGGCACTGATGTAGCCCGGTGGCGAACAGGTCTTAATCACATGGAACATGGGTTCGGCTGTCAGAGGTTGACAGGGACACGTGGGCCATGGGATTAGGGTCGTTCCGTCACAATCGGGTGCGTCGATCGCGATCGGGGAGGCGAGCTGAGGGCGCGCTGCTCCAGCTCGTGCCCTTCCGGTCCTCCCAGACCAACAAACACCTTCGTCTTTCCCGCGGGGGTGGCGAGGCCACCGCCACGGTCACGCTGGAGGACGTGTCCACGCTCACGGGCCTACTACCCATCGCCGGCTTCGTCGTGCGCGAGCCTCAGTCCGACGAGCGCGCGCTCACGGCTCGATCACTGCTGTCCTGCTGATGGATCAGCACGAGGGCACCGGCACCGGCTGGGCAGACCACTTTCTTCGTCAGCACGACACCAGCCAGAGGAGGCAGGCCGACGTGGCAAGCGACCGGACAGCTGTTTCTGGTCCATGCGTTGGCAGCAGATCGCGGTGTTCTTCTTGCCACTGGGAGTGTTACATTAGCTGCGACAGGCTTATTACGGAGGGAGCAGAAGCGTCGGCGCTGGCATGGTTGGGAGGACGGAGGAGGTCCCCGGCCCAGCCTAGGGACCTCAGGATTATTGTCTGCTTGCCCTACGTACCGAGGTCCGACGATCTTCTAGGGAGCCTTTTCCCTGTGTGCCATTACGAAAGTTGGCCTATTCCTCTGTGCCCCTCCAAAGTTGGGTCATCCCTCTGTGCCATGACGTTTTTCTCTTTCTTTCCTCCACCCATTCTGTCTCTTCTCCATCCAAAATCCACCGTTAACTCGCCTGACATTGGGCCCGATTCGTCAGATTGACCACTTTGCCCCTCTCTTCCCTTCCTTATCCTCTTCTTCCTCCAGTAGACAGACAGGCAGATAAGCGCCGTCGCCTTCTTCTCCCTCCCTTCTGTCGCCCCTGCTGCATCTCCACCAACACCTGCAGCATCATCAGGGTAGCGAACAACCACAATGGGGCATACACAGTGGTGCACGCAGTAATCACTAACACTCCCAAGCCTCCGCTTGCCGCCTTTCTGGGATGCCCCGAAACCGCGGCTCCCCATGATCATAGCGGACAGCCCAAGGCGCTCAGCCTCGAGGCAGAGGCGCTCCTTCATGTCGTGGTCCTTGACGACGTGGATCTTGAAGGGGATCTGGGCGTCGACCAGCGGCTGCGCGAGGTCCTGCGCCTTGGTGGAGGTGAAGGCGTCGTAGTCCTCCTCCCGCTTCTTCTGCAGCTCCTCCTCGGAGGGCCCGCCCTCGGCGGCGGCGGCGTCCTCGGCAGCGTCGGCCTCGTCGGCGACGGAGACCGGGATGGAGCCCCAGTCGGCGCCGTAGAGGACGGAGGTGGGGCGCACGTGGAGCGCACGTGGAGCAGCACGACGGCGTCCCCGGGGCGGAGGTAGTTCTGCACGGCCCACTTGACGGCGAAGGCGGACTCGTCGGAGAGAGATCGACGGCAATGGCGATGCGGCAGTGCGGGGAGGCCGGGTTGGTCCCGGCCAGCGAGGAAAGAAGAAGCGCGGGAGGAGGGCTGATCGCGGCCGCATGCGCCGCCGCCGAGAGCCGCACCGCCGCCGGGGCCGCGGGGACGTCGGCGCCGGTGGAGGGGTTCGCCACCATGGGGTAAAACGGCGGCCGGAAGGGAGGGAGAAGAAGGCGGCGCCGCTTATCTGCCTGTCTGTCTGTTGGAGGAAGAAGAGGATAAGGAAGGGAAGAGAGGAGCAAAGTGGTCAATCTGACGAACCGGGCCCACATGTCAGGCGAGTTAACGGTGGATTTTGGATGGAGAAGAGACGGAATGGCGTGGAGGGAAAGAAAGAAAAACGTCATGGCACAGAGGGACGACCCAACTTTGGAGGGGTACAGAGGAATAGGCCAACTTTTCTAATGGCATACAGGGAAAAGGCTCTCTTCTAGGCTCATCAACAGCCCATCCGACATATTGTAGCTAGGAGCCTAGGAAGATTTTTTGATGGATCCAAATCTTGTTTGCGGTTTGATCTTCAATGCTCAACGGCCCGTCCGACAGATTGCTTGTAACTCTCGAGGAGAATTTGATACATCCAAATCTTGTATGAGAATTTGATACATCCAATCATGTATGCCTTGTGCCTTGTAGGATAGATAGGATTCTGTAGCAGTAGTAACCAAAAAAATGATGTCATGGTGACAACGTACTACTGCAAAAGTAATTTTAGGAGATAGGTGATTTTTTTTTCAGAGATAAACAAAAAATTTAAATTTCCACCAGCTTTTGTAAATCATCAAGGACCCCATAGCCACTGCACGTCTCTGAAAATGAAAGTGATCGCCTCTGTATATCAGCCCATTTACAAAAAGTATCTTAACAGGCCTGGGCCTTGTTGGACGCATGAGGCTGGGCTTTTTCTTTTATTTGGATTAACAGAGATAAACTCTCACAATCACCTCTGAAAGTCGGGATTAACATGAATGTTGAAGCAGAGGCCGGATGTGTGATGCCCACTTTTGTTAACCTATTTTGCTATGTCTGTAAAACGTTACTGTGCTAGTGATGATGACAACGATAGCAGCAAGCCAGCAAGAGTGTTACTATAAGCTATTTAAACCGATACTTTTAGCTGTCCTTATCATGCATGTTAGATCGACGAAGATGTCCCAATAGTGATAATAACGAAGATGAATACAGAACACCGCAGCAACGTCCCATGCGTATGCGTATGTTGCTGAGCCTTACTCGTTGATAGATTATAAGAATTTCTTAGGAGATTCTCTTAAAGATAATAAAGCAAGACCGGATTACAAATGATCCGCATCAGTGGCTTGACACTAAGCGCATGTTTGATTCTAGGATGTAGTGGGATAGATGGACCCGGCCGAACTCAAATTTTAGTTGGGGTTGGGGTGGGGGGGTAGGAGATTCCTACTTTCCTACTTTCCGTTTAATAGGAGGGGTGAAGGGGAATGAGATGGACATCGTATTTGGCACCGTTTGACACTATTGTAGTGGGGATCCACATGTCAATTTCAAAATCATCTTTTCTCTTTTGTATTAAAATATGTTAGACAAATCAACAAGCTTCCTCTCGGACGAATCACTGTATGCCTCAGTGCATCCCCATCGCGGGCGCTGCCCCGCCACTATGCTTTTGGTTCTGACACCGTCTGAGCATCTCGCTGTCACCTTCTCCTCGAGTTTGGCCGCATTTCGCCCTGTGGACCAAGCAGAAACAACGGTGCCGATAGGAGTTCAGGTCGTCTCCTCGATTTAGAAGGACGAGAGGCCGCTAGCCCAAGTCTGTGGGCCAAAAGAGGGAGAGGGGACGCATATTTGTCGTAGTCAAGTGCCTATGACGAAAATAAAATACTCACAGCTCACTCAAGTGGTACTTATAATATACCACGTGTAGTTAGCATACAAATTTCACTGCCCGAGTACAGCCTTTGTTTAGTTTCTCCAACTTCCTCCAAATATTTCTACATTCCTCGTTACATCAATCTTTAGCTGCATGCATGAAACATTATAGGTAAAAAAAATAGCTAATTGTACATTTAGTAAGTACATGTCGAGATGAATCTTTTGAGCCTAGTTAGTCCATGTTTAAACAAAGTTTATCAAATAACAACGAAAGTGCTACAATATATTTTCTAAATATTTTCCAAAACTAAACAACATCTACAGTGGTTAGCACTTAGCAGCCGCGAGAGGAAGCGGATAGGAGGCGGGAGCCGCAGCAGGCCGCACGCTGGATTGCTAATTCCGGAAACCGGGTGGAGGATCGCAGCCCACTGCTCACCAGACCGGACAAGAGACCACTAGTACTGGAATAGAAGTGGTGGCAGTACGGACGGAGTAGGAGCATTACTGTATTGTATAGTGCCACTACCGTGTGTTTCTTCGAACCACACGAATCTAGTCGACATGCCGACTAGGTGCGTAACTGCATATGTAATTCATTCTGATTGCGAAATGTGTATATGTGTTTGCCGTTGCTTTCCTTAAGCAAAAAGCTCCTCCTGTCCGGCCCAAGTTTGTAAGCTACTGCATCTGCATATGCCAATACCACGCTAGATAGCTACTCCTACGTATCAATAAATTACTCAGCCTGCCGCCCGATCCACTCGAGTTTTGTGGTGAACGACTGAACGTACGCAAAGCAGCAGTCAACATATATAGGAGTACATGCATATATGTATGCACAACAGTGAACACTACAGGAAACACGATCTTCGCCGAGTGCCTGCGAGTTCGCCGAGTGCCAAATTTCGGGCACTCGGCGAAGAGCCTCTTTGCCGAGTGCCGGAAATATGGCACTCGGCGAAGAATGAGCACAAGGTAAAGCCAGCTTTGCCGAGTGCCCAACACTCGGCAAAGAAAAGCACTCGGCGAAGACACCTCTTCGCCGAGTGCCGAACACTCGGCAAAGATGAGCACTCGGTAAAGTCTCGCTGACCAGACGGCACCCGGGCCCGTTAGCTTTGCCGAGTGCCCGCCGTCTGGCACTCGGCGAAGACCATCTCTTTGCCGAGTGCCGGCCCACGTGGCACTCGGCGAAGAGTGCGGGCCTGGGCTATGCCACGTAAGCTGTGCTTTGCCGAGTGTCACATGGCTGGCACTCGGCGAAGTGCTGCTCTTTGCCGAGTGTCAGTCTAAGTGGCACTCGGCAAAGTATTTTTTTTTTGATTTTGGACACCAAATTTTTTGTGGGTCATCCCCACACTACCACTGTCAATATGTTCAAATTTGACAGTTTTTCAAAACTTTTCGTTATATTTTTTGATTTTCTTTAGTTTTCTTGAATTTTCTAGAAAGACGCAAGTTTGAACTGCGGGTGCATCGAATAATGGATTTTCATGATTTAAAAAATATTATTCTTGTTATTAACCGTATGATGAGGCCAAATGCAAAAACTGACCCTAGGTTTCGATCAACGTGCTCACGGGGCAACGCCTCCAAATTACGTGCGGGCGGTTTTTTAATTATAGAAAATGCAAATTAATTCCGAAAATCGTGAAACTTGGCGAGATGTTGTTACATCATATGCGTATGCCGTGAAAAAATTGGAGAAAGTTTCGAGCAAGTTGTCACGTACGATGCTTACAATCCTGGACATCTCAACATCGTCGCGACTTACTGGCCGTCCAGCAGCGGGAGGCGCAGAGGACGCAGGACATAGCTCACTTCTTTGGGAGCCTGAACATCCCGGGTGTTGTCGTGCCTCCCTCGCTGCTCACTCCTTTTGTGCCTCCTGTTACTCCTACGACAGAGACTCCGGTGAGTATATATGGTTGTTTATATTTCTTTAAATTTTACGGCTGTCCTCCAGGTGCTAACGAATTTGCTTCTCCTTTGTGCACTCACAGTCGGAGGGTTCGGCACCGACTCCTGCACCTGGCCTTCCTCCGCACACTCTGCACATCACTGGTGGCCCTCCTCCGCAGCCTGGGTGGCTCCCCGGTGGCCCTCCTCCGCCCTATGGGTGGCCAGGTTACCCTACTCCGCAGTCAGGGTACACCCGGGTGGCCATCTGGACCTCCGCCGCCTAGGTGGCAAGGTTGGCAAGGTGGTCCTTCGGGCGGGTCGTGGGACGCGTGGCAAGGTGGGGTTCTTCACAATCTGAGCACCAAGATGAGCAGTGATGGCTGACTTATATTTGTGATGGACTTGTGAACTTGTGGATTTGTTGAGGAGTGCCGAGTGCCGGACTTGTGGACTTGTGATAAACTTGTTAGCTTGTGATGCATGGAGACTGAACATGTGATATTTGTTTGAAATGGATATGTATGTTATGGATGTGTGATATATATGCATGTGATATTTGTCTGAAATGGAATATGAATGTGTGATATATTTTCTGTTTAGGGAAATGAAAACGGAAAAAAAAATTCCATTTTCCCCAGCTTTGCCGAGTGCCACACTAGGCAAATAGGTCATGGCACTCGGCAAAGCTGGGCAAATTTTTGCTCAGCCCGGCCTCTTCGCCGAGTGCCTTGACCCTGACACTCGGCAAAGGGGCCCTCTTCGCCGAGTGCCGGCCTGCGTGGCACTCGGCAAAGAGGAGCTCTTCGCCGAGTGCCGGACTGCGTGGTACTCGGCGAAGGGGCCTTCTTCGCCGAGTGCCGGATTGCGTGGCACTCGGCGAAGGGACCCTCTTCGCCGAGTGCTGTCCACGTGGCCACTCGGCGAAGAGACCGTCAGGTGACGGCTCCCGTTTGCTTCGCCGAGTGCTGACCTGGCACTCGGCGAAGGCTTCGCCGAGTGCCCGATATTTGGCACTCGGCGAAGAAATCGTTGCCGACAACTTCTTTGCCGAGTGCCTTTCGCCGAGTGCGAAAGGGCCTTCGCCGAGTGCAGCCAGCACTCGGCAAAGCCAACGTCTCCTGTAGTGGAAGCGCGTCGTGTCGGTGCGCGCTTATCTACATTGGGTCTTCCGTCTTCTTGATTGATAACGACTCGATCGTGTTTAGCCGTTGGCATGTACTCCGTACATGCATGTCTCCTCTGATTCATCCGCCCTATGTTAGTAATTATGTTAGCGTGCGCATGCAACAGCTCATTCATGCTTGTCACCTTACCATGGCGCGTGTTTTTTTTTCTTAATCACATTAAAAAGTTTACGGATCTTTATATTAAGATAGAGAACAAATAATATAATACGTCTGCAGCGTCCTAGAAGATTAGAAGAGCTATACATAGACACTCGGATCTTGCCATGGCGCGTGCTCTAGCGCGCTGCGAGATCCAACCCTCCTTAGTACGTCTAATCCGGCCGCTGCCATCTCGATCTCCCTGTGAATCCAACCCCGAACTCTAAGGCTTCCTTTGGAAGACCTAATCCACGGGGCTATCCCGTCCGTTTTCCCGGGCAGGCTCTCCACGTGGAATGTAAGCACGGGTCAGATTGTCTTGGCGTTTGGAAGCACAGACGAAGGGGCCGAGCAGACCCGTCCCACGCCATTTCCCAGGGCGGCGCCTCCCCGCCTCTTACGTCCGGGCGCAGCTTCCCTGTGTCGCGTAAGGCGACGTCCATAGCTCGACCATGTCTCCAAACAAATAAATAGCGGACGAGGGAATACTGGCCTGGAAATGGAGTGTCCGCTAAAATCCCCGTGCGAGGAATCTCTTCCCTGGGTTAGTCCGGCTCTGCTTCCAAAGGAAGCCTAAAAGAGTTATTCGCTGGAGTTTTCAGCGATGGTCAACGTACCTTACGGATTGTGTCAGTTGATAGATTTTATATATATGGTTATAAATATGTCTGACTTTATAAGTACGACACAGTAAAGTTATAGTATAAATCCTAAAGCATGATCAAACGTATACAAATCTGACAGATTTAGTAAAAAAAAATTATTAATAGATAAATAGTAAAGATCGATCTAAAAGGAAAACGAGTGCTGCTGTGGTGGGCGCTATTGAAACGTACACGCTCACGTGTGCATTACCATTAGTTCATCAGCCGAGGCCGGTTTACTTTCTACTCCCTCCGTGTTCTACATTATAAGTTATTTAAAAAATCTTAGACAGTCAAAATTATTAAGTTTGACTAAATTTATATATTATAAGATAATAATATTTATGATACCGATTAAGTATCATTAGATTTTTTATTAGTAATATTTTTATTCTATCCCTATCCGATGTTATAAATTATTGTATTTCTCTCTATAAATTTTGGTCAAACTTAAGATGTTTGGACTCTTCAAAATTTTAGAATGACTTGTAATTTCGAACTAAGGGAGTACTAACAAGGACATGACATTTGCACACACACCACACGTCTTCCCAACATCATGGGGAGGCACATTTTTTGCACACCATACACATTTTATGTTCCCTGCTGTTCCCATGCATGCATCTGTGCTAGCTGCGCATATACATATACATCATTATCTTACTATCTCTCACTAGCTCGTGTCATGGACTCATGGTCCCTCACGCTGCCAACACTCAACTGCAGGGCGCTTCTTCTTCCGCAGGATGGGAGGGCCCCTGTACGGCACCTCGTACATCTGCAGCTCCTTGGGCTTGCGCGTCTCCAGCAGCCACCCCAGACGCGGCTGCTTCTGCTCATCATCCGTGGCGCTGGCATTGGCATTGGCAGGGACGACGCCGTCTTCCCCGGCGACGACCTCATCTGCTTGCGCGCGCGCAGGATATATATATATATACATATAAATGACCAAATTAAACGTTATGATATAGTATTGCATTGCATTATATTACTAGCTACCTGCATCGTCGTGATGCTGCTGGCGGTGTGGTAAGTCCTGGTAGTAGGTGCAGTCCCGGTCCCCGGAGTAGGGCGGGCCGAGGACGTCGAGGACCGCGCACGCCGTGGCGGCGGCGAACCGGTGCATGTTCCCGCCGGACTCCGGGAACAGCACCAGGGCGTCGCACGGCGCGCTCAGGTCGGCGTCCAGCACCCGCTTCGCCAGCCTCAGTACTGCACACAGCCAGGAGCCAGTCAGTATTATTGTATACAGTTACAGACAGCACAACCGGCCGGCCGGCGAGCTTCGTTCTGATTCTGGCAGCAGCCAGACACAAGAGATCATCGATCGACTTACGGCGGCGATCTCCGGTGGTAGTTGAGCCGCCGCCGCCGCCGACGGCGACGGGAGGGCCGTCGTCGGCCCAGTCGTACGACGTGACGTGCAGCGAGCCGAGGAGAAGCTTGCTGAACACCGTCATCCCCGGGTGGTTGTGCAGAGGGATCACCGCGCCTGGGGGCAGCAAGAAGATCACGATCTGCATGCGCGCGCGCAGAGATCACAAGCATGGCCATGCAATGGCCAAGAAACACTCCGATTCAGTATACGTGAAGCTAACATAATAGCACATGCATGCATTTCAGCTGGATCATCATCATATATCCCGGAGCTTACCGAGAAGTTTTTGCATTTATAAATGGTGGTTCGTGTGATGATAGGATGCGTTAACGTTCGAGGGCCGCCAGAAGCCGCGGCGGCCCTGGTGACTGCTGTCAGGTGCACATCTTCTGGTCCCATCTTATCTGAAAACAAAGGACGTGTGATTACTGATTAGCAAACAAAGGCAGCCCGCCGCATGCCGCAGCCTCGTTGATTGTTGGTTGATAATTTGATACTCCTACATAGAATCCCGTCATCCCGATCGAAATGCACAATAAGGCCAGGCCAGGCGATCGAGTAAGAACAAGATTTTTACTAGCCGGCGCGCGTGTAGGCTGATAATAATAAGGTTACAGATCAAAGGTTTCACACAGCATATATACGTAGTACGTACCGAGGATGCCTCTGATGACGACGACGTCGTCGTGCGCCGGCACGGTCCCGGGGCCTCCGAACGCGCGGCGGCACGCGGCAAGCAGCCTCTGGAGCGGCGCCGGCGAAGGCGCTGGCGCGGTCGCGCCCGGCTTCACGTGCACGCCGCCGCCGCCGCCGCCGCCGCTCCGGCGCCTGCCAGCTGGCGCACCCCTCCGCCTCTTGGCGGCCGCGGCCGGGGCGCCGCCGCTCCCTTCAACCACCTTCATCGATCAGCACGTACGTACAGCAAGCAGCGGCAGCGAGAACTGACGATGAGCGAGGTCAAGATCTGGCTTTCCAGCAGATCCGGTCTAGCGTGCGGTGGTGTGGGGGTTTAAATCCGCGGCCGCCCGAGAGTTTCCTCCTTTCCGTCCAAATTAAAGACCCCTCGCGGGCGCCGACGGAAGCATGCGCGGAACCGCGGCGCGGCCGGGAATGAGCAGGAGCATGCGGGGGGAGAGGGAGCCTAAGGCAGGTGCGCAGCGCAGGTGGGTGGTGTGGTGAAAAAACCGCGGGCGGGCGGGCGGGCGATAGGTATGATGGGGGGCGGGGCCGCGGGCGCGTATGATACCGGTGGATTTTGAGGGAACCGTGGTCCGTGGCCTCGCGTTCCAAGACGGACGACTGGAGAGTTGGTCGTTCGACGCCCTGCTCGCCCGGGGTTTTCGCGGGGAAACCGCTGGAGCGGCATGGCGGGACCCGGGGCCCGACGACTGGATCGGCGGCCAGGATGGCGCTCAGCTGCTGCGATGACCGGACGAGAGCGGCGGAAGCAAAGCCAAGGACGGACTCGGTTGCCTGTCCGCTTGCCATGTGAACGCTACCGACCAGCACCGTTTGTACGGAGTACTACAGAACTTGCTTTGCTTCTTTTTTTTTAAAAAAAAAAGCAGTGGCACTGTGAAAAAAGTAAAGTTGTTGTTTTGTGTTACAAGGACAATTTGAGTCTAAAAAATTATAATCACATAATTTATTGATAACACAGACGACTAACCCACTTACAAGAAGTTCAAGCGATAAACAGTTTTGACTTTACTATTTCAAATATCCAAAGCCTTTATTAACACGTCACTACTCACTTGTAAAAAGCCGTAACCTCGATTCCCTCAAAAAAAAAAAAAAAAAATAGAGCATCTCCACCAATTCTCCAAAACTTCATCCCCGATAGGATAACATCAATACTACTTTTTTAGATTATTGGGAGAGATGCTCCAGCAAATCACCAAAAATATCTCCCAATACAAGGGACCTGCATGTCAGATTTTTTTTTTTAATTTTTTCTTTTCTCTATCACCTCGTCTTCTCCTATCGCGATTCACGACTCTGGCGAATTCAGCGGCGACGGCCGTACAGGCGCTCGTAGCCAACGCCATCCCTGCCCAAACCCCAGCGTTCCATGCACCTAGCCCCTCCACTGGCACGACGGGCAGGCCATGGCTCACAGGAGCGCCCACAACATCACCGTCCCTAGCCATGGCGTGCGCTGCCCCATCCGTCCAACACACTCTGTACCTCGCCGCGGCTCTTGCCCGATCGACCAGCTCTGCAGCTAGCCGCCCGCCCGGCCAGCTCCGCTAGGGTGGAGGAGGGCGCGCAGCAATGGCGCGGCGAAGAGCCTCGCTGAGGTCGGTGGAGGCCATGGCCGCAACGGGCCAAGGAGAGAGGTGCGTGGTCCTAGCCGGGAACGACAGCAGTAGCAGCCATGGTTGCAGCGGGTCGAGACGAGCGACGCACGGGCGTCGCTAGGGGCGGCGGTGGCCATGGTCGCGAGCGGCGCACCGGTCTTGGGAGAGAGAGACGCGATCGAGGAAGAAGGAGAGCGACGGTTGGAGGTGCCCTCAGCTATTGGTGGAGATACAACTCCCCCTCTATTTGAGGGGAGAAGAGGTGTTTTTTTTTTGTGGCCACCAAAAATTGGGGGAGTTATTGGGGGACTGCTGAAGAAGAAAAAATAATTCATCTCTCTCAATATAACAGTTTTATGGGGATGAGGGGTAATATTGGGAACTGATGGAGATGCTCTAACCTCGAGAAGAAGCCACTGCATCATCATTGTCGAACTTGGTTGTACCACACAACCAAACTAGCTCTAAGGCCGTGCCCAACGCTCCACACTGGCTATATGCCCCATTGTCCCCGTCTGCACCCAACGTCCGTATCAACCTAAATGTTGGCCTCGCGGTGTGTCAGAATAGCTTGCAGAAGAGACCACTGCTTGGTCTGACAAAAGCACGGAGCCACCATTCTAACGCGCTATGACTATGAGTCATCGAAACGAGAGTCTGCAGCAGGCTTTGCTCACGCATTTGTCAGACCCACATGCAAGGACCAGAAAAGTACCTGCGAGGCTATTAGCCTGCGTTGGAACATTTATCAAGGTTAGTGGCCTTATGTCTATGTGGACTGATTTTTTTTTTTCTGAGGCTAACGATGATAGTTGCCTCCATTGGTGGTGCCCTAACTTTACCGCTTGAGATCCATTCTAAGAGAACCAAAGATGTACCGTAATAATATACCAAACCAAAGGGAGATTGGCCTCGTCAAAAACTCAGGGCTTACATTGAGCATTAACGTTCCATGCGGCAGGGACGACGTCTTTGAGCCCTTGCGGGCTGTGCAACCGAACAAGGTCCTCAAAAATCATAGCCCCGTGATTTACTAACTACTAAGTATCCTAAGTATATTATATATAATAATTTTGGGCTTTGTTTTAGTTAGAAACTCAGCCAAAGTTGTCTTACATATAGCATTGAAGATTTCATTTCAAAGAATGCTAAAAGAATATTACTTTTCAAGTGATGGTTATACAACAGTGTAATTCTTGCCTATGATGCTATACTTTGTAACTACACTAGCCTAATTCCCTTACTTTTCTTGGACAAGCTCAACAAACCTAGCTCATTCTATTACAATCATATGACAGAAAAGAAGTCATTTCTTACTACTATGTAGAGTCCCATTCTGCTAATATCAAACTCGAAAACCAAAGAAGGTCTACATCACCAGACTAACACACCAGTGCTTTATTTTTTAAAAAGAAACAATTGATCTAGTTATTTGGTCTTATTTCTTTTTGTCGATAATCTTTTATGCTCAATGGTATTTATTAAATTGCCATTTAAGATACTTTTGTTTAATTGCCATTACAGTTGAGCCCGGTTTTTGTATCAAACCTATTACTGAGAATACATATGATGAATGATTGACTGTGTTGAGGAAGGTTTGAGGCTTTTACCCGGTTGAGTCATTATCTTGCTATGCGCTTAATGTTATGACTAACCGGGGCGTGAGTTGTGTGGGTGTTTCTGGGTTGGTGTGTGTGTGTGCGACATGTGTCTCTTGGCTGTGTTGATGTGCAGGTGTGGAGCTCGGAGACAGTGGTCTATGGCGAGGTGAAGGTCAAGTTGAGCCGTGCCGTGCTGACGGACCGGGTGCGGTGAAGGATGGGCGTGCCGTGCGGCGGACGTGCCATGCGACGAACCGAGCGGTGAAAGGCGGACGGGAGGCTTGGACTGAGGGACCGGAGGGCCAGAGGACCAGCTGTGGTAGCTGGCACGTGGCATCAGCAAGCAGGAGCACATGGGGATGTGCGGTGCATCGGCCGAGTCGGGAGGAAGGCGCTGGAGTCGGGTCGCTTGGCGGGAGGTCGGACACGGGCTTGCGTGCGGCGCAAGTGCCGTCGGCCGAGTCAAGAAGGAAGGCGAAGGCGTTGTGCCCGGCGTGGAGGCTGGACATGCATCGGCATCGGCGCCGGTGGTCGGGGTGTGAGAACCACATCCCGTCTACGGTGCGGGTTCGGTAGCTGAGCCTCAAAAGCTACCATCGACGGTTTCCAGGTTTGGGCCTCAAAACCTGGGGTGGACGGTTTCCAGGTTTGGGCCTCAAACCTGGGGGGACGGTTTCCAGGTTTGGGCCTCAAAACCTGGGCGCGGGTTTCCGAGTTTGGGCCTCAAAACTCGGGGTGGCCGGTTTGCCTGGTTTGGGCCTCAAAACCAGGGGGTTGGTCCGAAAGGACGGTCGACGCGTGGCGGCACCGAGAGGCTTGCGTTGCGGCGAAGCTATCGGTGAGAAGGCGCGGCGGTCGACGGTGGCGGCACGTGGCGGCATCGGGTGAGGTCGCGTCGAGGCGAAGCTACCGGATGTGCGGGCGTGGCCGTCGGATGAAGATTGACCGGTTTGGACGGTTGTACCCCTGGGGGGGTATTTGGTCGAGTGCTTAATGTAAGGGCGTTTGTGTCATTGGACGTGCGCCTATATATATGAGGCGGGCTGCTAGGGCAGCCGCATCCTTGGCAGACCAGTGGTGGTGTCTCTCTCATTTTGTTCCTGTGAGAGTAGGCTAGGGTTAGGGAGAGTTGGCTCTTGTTCTTGAGCTTTTCGCCATCCAAGCTTTGATCTGCTGGAGTGGCTTGTAGCCCGTACACCAAGTGCTTAATGAATCATCCATTCCTCTGAGTCCAAGGATCAAATTCGTGCTTTAATTTGTCTTGCGATTTTGTTCTTCGCGTTTGCACGTTTTCCCCTCTTTCGTTCTTCACGAGAATTCTTGTTTCGAGGGAAGATTCGCAAATCCGTTTGAACCATCTTGTGTAGCTTTGTGAGAGTCTTCTTTCTACCGAAGGAATTTCTCTAATACCTCACGAACTCACAGATCGGGCGGATTTAGTGTTGGGATCAAGTTCTTGCCGTTCTTCATCCTTTTTCTCCGATTCACCGATTTGGAGTTAGGTTCGAGCCATGATCTCTTAGGAGTAGCTCACTAACATCCTTGTGACCCCTCACACGAAGTTGGAGCCCTAGTGCTTTTGATTTGAGGGAGATCGGGTTGATTCGGTGGATGAACAGAGGTGCATCGCGGTGACCGGACGCACGAGTCGCACCGACCGGACGCTTGGTCGTGAGTCCGGTCGTTTGTTGAACACGTTCTCTGCGTCTCCTTCGTGACTTGACCGGACGCACGCCTCATATCGACCGGACGCTATCCCGTGCGTCCGATCGTTGAAGGCCGAGCGAAATACTGTGCGAGATTCTGACCGGACGCTAGGGTTTCGCGTGACCGGACGCACTGAAGGCACTGTTCATTGCCTCCTCGGTGCTTGACCGGACGCTCAGTTGTAACGACCGGACGCTTGATCACCGTGAGTCCGGTCGTGAACAGAGAGCATCCAGAGAGGTTTTTCTCTGACCGGACGCGTCCGATCGACACTGACCGGACGCACCTCAGAGTCCGGTCAGTGCAGTGTTTGCGCGTTTTCGCCCGTATCTTTTGCGTTCGAGCTCCGATTTGAGATCCGCTTTTTGCGTTGGATTCCCGACTCTGTGCTCTACAGAAACCGGGCTTCCCGCTTTGTGAAAAAGCCTGAATCCCCCTCGCGTTGCTCGGGGGAGGTTGAGTTTACCCAAACTCCATCCTGTCACTAGTTGACTCGCGTGGATTTGGAAGAGGGAGCTTTTGTGGTGTCCCGCTGTGTTCCTAGGGAACATCCACCCATTCTCTTGGGTCGTGGACATCACGTGTGTCGGCTTTGCTCTTGGGGTTGATTTTGTTGGGACAGAGGCCGGAATTTCTGAGAAGAAATTTTTAGGCTCCCATTCACCCCCCCTCTGGTCGCCTTGCGATAGCTTTTTCGGTCCTTCAATTGGTATCGGAGCCAGTTAGGGATCTCTCTACCTTAACCGGTTCCGGATCCGCGAAGGCGACCTTTTGAGAGCGGTTCTGTTTCCGGCTTTTTATTTGCCGAGGTGTTAAGTTTTTGTCTTGCTAACACTAACGGTGCTTTTGGAGTGCACCAAGTTCTTCTTCAAGTATGTCTGTGTCTTTCAGCATGAACGGTTCCATGGACGACATCTTGGAAGAAGGAGGAGTGCAGTTGATGAGAGGGATCGCGAGGTGAACGATCTGCTGAACCTTCTGCAACGTGATGAGCTCACCGGAGGATCTCCTACGTCAACTTGGCAAGGCCAAGAGAGGTATACTTGCTCGTGGACTTGTGAGCTTGCACAAGCTTTGTGATTTGAAGTCTAGTATCTCTTTACCTTGCACCTCCTGTAGTGACATGGTTAGGAAGGTTGATGAGCTACGCTTTTCTCTTGCTAGCTTAAAATCTGAAAATAAAATGTTGAAATCCAATGCCTCCAAACCATGTTTAGCTTGCATTGACTTGGGCAAGGACCTTGATTGTGCTAAAAATGAAATAGCCTTGTTAAAGTCAAATGCTTCTCTGCCATGTGTCAACTGTGAATCTTTTGTTGCTAGACTTAGAGAATATAGTCTGATTCACAGGACATGTGTAGATGACCTTGAGCATGCTAGGGCTGAAATTGTAGAGTTAAATGCTAGGCCTTGTAGCTTGTGCTCTTTGAATAAAGATGTTTGCCATACTTCTAATGCTATTCATGATTCTTTGCTTGATTTCTGGTGATGTTTCTCCCACAGATTTCATTTGCACATCTTGCATTGATTTGGAAAAAGAAGTTTTGGTTTTGAAGCAAATGCGCGATGATATGAGCGCTAAGTTGGTTGAGCACAATGATATGAGTGCCAACCTTGAGGGGGAAGTCGAGCTCTTGCGTACCACATATGCCGAGTGCATAAAAGAGGAGATGGAGAACTTGAGAAACACTCCTTGTGGTACTTGTGACCGCCTCAAGTTTGAAAATGAGGTTTTGGCCACAAGATGCAAGAGCCTTTGTGCTAAGTCATTTGAGTCACGCTTTTCTTCCAACTCCGATGTTGATATTTCCATTTCTGCATCTTTGCAACCGGAGTTGAGTTCTTGTGTTGCGCGTGAGTCTTTTGACGTTAGCACTAGTGCCAAGGTTTCGGATAGCTCTTTCATAGCTACTCTTAACCTTGCTAGTTCTTCGAGTGATGTCCCTTCTCATATTTTGGGACTCGTCCTCCCAATCCGGTTTTTCATTGCACCTTTTGCAAGAAGAGGGACATTCGCTCGATTTTTGTTTTCGCCGTGTCAAGCACGAGCGGCGGATTCGAGCTAAGGCTTTTAGGAAGCCGCGTAGCCTTTCCCATGGCACGTGTGCTCCTAACGTTGGCACCAAGTTGGTGATTGATTCTTCTTGTTCTAAGTCCAAGGGACTTCTCACTTGTCGGAGAATGGTGTGCCTTCCAGTAGGCCTTTGTACCATTGCTCTTTTTGTGAGAAAGATGGGCATCAAGAAAGCTTTTGCTATCGGCGTGCCAAACGTTTGCGCCAAGCTCGCTCTTCTAGGAAGATGGTGATTCATAGCCCGTCTCATGGCATGAACGCTTGTGTTCCTAGTAAGAAGCCCATTTTTGTTGATGGGATTTATGACTCCTTTTCTAGTGGGATAGGTCATGGTCGTGGACATGTTTCTACTGCTTCTTCTCGTGGTCCACGTCATGCTTCTCATGGTGCATCTATTGGTTCTTCTTCAAAGACCTTGGAAGATGTTTGCCTCTTTTCCCGTGGTTCGACTCGTTCTTCTCCTCGAGTTGTCCTTTTGAGGAATGCTTCCAAGGGTGTTTCAAAATTGCATTTGAACCAACATGTGCATCATGCTAACCCACATGAGAAGTTGAGATTTGTGACCAAGTCCTGGATCCCCAAGTACATGCTTGCTAACCCTTCGGGATCCAAGGCTCGGGTTATCTTGTCCTCTTGTGTGTAGATATGAGGACGCGGGGTGGAGAACATGCGCCTGATGGAGCTTGATCTTTTAGATGTGATCAAGTTTGATGGTTCTCTGCATCCCGCCTAGATTTGCCTCCAAAGAGGTTTGTATATCTTGGTGAGCTTTCTTATACACTCATACCTTGTACATCCCCGCTCTATTTCTTGTGGTATGAGATGGTTCTTCATATGCTCACTTGTATAGTTTTTACATGGACATTTTCTTTTGTATCATTTTGCTTTAGTCTAGCATGTGCTATCTTCTGTATATCTTGTCATGCTAGCTTTGTGTATAGCTTCTGTGGATTATCCACTTTTCATGCTAG
This sequence comes from Coix lacryma-jobi var. lacryma-jobi, assembly GCA_009763385.1. Taxonomy (NCBI): domain Eukaryota; kingdom Viridiplantae; phylum Streptophyta; class Magnoliopsida; order Poales; family Poaceae; genus Coix; species Coix lacryma-jobi. The sequence goes on from CM019823.1 coordinate 158,361,831, forward strand.
TCTGTGATCCTTATGAACATTATGCCATGTTTTACCATACCTCTCCATGAGCTTTACTTGTAGAGGTGTGATGTTCATTAGGTGTCACTTTTCAGGTGCTAGTTTTGATTAGCTACATGTATCCTGTTGATATGATTAGTTTGAGCACTAGTCTTTCCTCGATTTTATCATGTTACATGCTTTTGGATCTATTGCTATCATTATCTTGCATTGTAGCATGTGTTGAGGCTTAGGCTATGTTTGGGTTGATCATGTTTTTAGGCTGCATTTTGCTATACAGTGCTTTATCCTGTTGCATGGTAGTCTAGGCTAGTTTGAGTTCAGATCTCCTTGCGGTATCATTCATGGGTAGACCTCTTTTTGTTGAGAGCTTACCTTATGCTTTTATGTGACTAACCGTTTTCGTGGAGACCTTGAGGTCACACTGGACGAGACAACGCCTTGTGTTTCTTCTGCTTTTGAGTGTGCAGGAGAACAGGAGCCTGGAGAGAGCATTTCGGCTCACGGACCCGATCCCACTTCTTCCACGACTTGGGGTTCCGTTCGAGCAGTTCTCCAGTGAGCACCAGCAGCACCTGGGCGAGCGACAGCATCAGGCGAAGGGGAGGCGACTTCGGCGAGGCAGGCGCCCCGGAGTTCAGCAGCATCAGGCGTCCCCTCGGGCATCACACCAGCAGGCGGTCATGTGCTTCATGAGGTACCTCCGACACACTTCTGAGTTCGGTTTTTGGTACACTCCTTCTTCGACCCCTTTTCTGCTGTGTGGTCTTTCCGATGTGGATTTTGCTGCCTGTCGCTTGAGCATTTCCTGGCTCTTCGCTTGTGAGCTGGATGTGTGTTTCCCTTTTAGTTGGGGAAGCATTTTGCTTGTTGTATCTTAGTTGGTCTTCTCCGATACCCTTTTTACCTTGGGTTCCTTTTTAGACTAGCTTTTGATTCGTTCCTTATAGACTGGCTTTTGCATGCATCTCATCATGTACATTTTGCATTTTAGAGCTTCATGTATATAACAATGAGAATGAGACTATGCTCTTTTTGGTATGCCCTGCTTATTCATGATGATGCTTGTAGCTTAGGCTCTTTTTGATCACTTGATACATGTTATGAGCTAAGCTATTTTTGCAAATGGTGAACTTGACTAATTAACTATGAAACCTTTAATTTGTTCACCATTGAGATTGGCAACTAGCATGGGTAGGATGTGTTGAGATCACTTGTGCTATCTTTTGTATGCTAGGTTGCTATGTCTCTTGCACTGAGTCATTCACTTGCTTGGATTGTTCATATGTACATTGTGCTTAAAAGTTTGATCCAAGTATTTGTAAAATGAAAAGATCGAGATGGGATTGCATGTGTCAGCACATCACGGTATCGAGACTGTTTCTCATTGCACATTTGAGTTAAACTTGAGCCGTGTAGTGTAAGACCGAAACCGGTGCTTTAAGCTTCCGATTGCTTTTATTGCATAGGCTTAGCCCGGTTGAAAAGTTAGGCAATGACCATGCTTTCAACCTCTCGCAATCACATGCTTTAATATGAACTTGTGTTAATACCGCTGCAAACTCCAATAAAATTTGAAAAAAAATAACACAAGTCTATGCTTCATTCTATTGCATGATGATTGAACCTTGCTAGGGGTAGTTCACCTTTTATACCTGAGTTAGCACTTGGTTGATTTCCTGTCTATCCATGCTAAGTGTTATTTTAGTGGTGAACACCTTTTCGAATGGCTTAAAACTGCTCATATGCTTAATTGTTCATATTTCGTATTCATTTGATCAGTTTGAGCCTTAGCTAGCATTTGTATTGATTGCTACATTCTCAGGGCAGCACCCCATTGAGCATCTTTTTATTCTGATTGCTATACACTTGAAGCTGTTGCATTGTACATTTCATGCATTCTAGCTTAGTGTGCATACCCCCAGCTCCGATATTCTTTGTGGTCACCTTCAATTGGTTTCGGGCTCTTTTAATGCTTCTCACTGCCCCCATATGCTTTTGGATGACTTGTCTTGTGTTTGTGTCAATTTTGTGGAAAATGTCAAAACCCCTCAGCATGTTCCCTTTTGTCAAGGGGGAGGAGCTGTTTTCAAGGGGGAGCTTGAATGTTGGCACAAAGGGGAGAGTCATGCATTTTGGGGGAGAGCTTTGAGCGAGGGGGAGTTTTAGCTCTTTTGGTTTCTTCTTCAATTGGTATCTTCACTCGGTATAGCTCTTTTAGGTGTTCCAATTGGTATCCATCTTTCGGTATGGAATGCAATTGATGTCATGAGCTGTATTGCATAGCTTTTGTATATAGGCTTGCTTTCAGGGGGAGTCGCTTTTGTCTTGCTGCTTCTCCGCGTGCACCGAGTGTCTTGTGCTCCATTTCGCCTTGAGCCTTTTCCTTGGGCTTTTTCAATTGAAATTGAACCTTCCTTGTGTTCCTTCATTGGTACGCTTCGATTGGTTTTTCATTGGTGCGGAGCATGTTTGGCCGTAAGGCATTGGTATCGAGCGTGCTAGTTGTGTTGAGCCGTTTTGCCTCTCTCTTGAGGGACTAGCAGTTTTTGCTTCGTATTTTTGATTGGTTTGGAGCCTTCAGCTAGTTGTGTTGAGCCGTTTTGCCTCTGTCTTGAGGAACTAGCTGTTTTCACCAATTTGTGGCTGATTTTGAATGGTATCAAATTTTCTGCTAGTTGTGTTGAGCCTCTGTGCCTCTATCTTGAGGGACTAGCAGTTTTGCTTCTTATGCGCTGTTTCAGCCTCATTTGGTGTCGAGCCTTGAGCTAGCGGTGTTGAGCCCTCTTCTGCCTCTTCTTGAGGACTAGCTCATTTTTGACTTGGTTGCGTCGAGCCGTTGCCCATGTCTTTGGGAACCAAGTCTTTTGCTCTTTGTCGAGTTGTTGCTCCGATCCTTCGCTTGGTTGCGTCGAGCCGTTGCCCATGTCTTTGGGGACCAAGCTTTCGGTGTTGGTATCTCAAACCATCTCTTGTGCTTAGTTTTTGTCAATTCAATCATCAAGGGGGAGAAATTTAGAAACCCAAGTAAGGGGGGAAATTTAGAAACCCAAGTAAGGGGGAGTAACCCAAGTGAATCCAAGTGGATAAGTACCTTGGTTTCTTTTGTGATGATTGTTTGACAATTTTTGAGATTGGTTTTTCGAGTGCCTTTTGGGATTCATGAAACTCTTGTCTTCTCTTGACTCTTCGGTTATGTGGAGGCTTTGCCCGCTTTTCCCATTTCTTTCGGGACCGAGAGCTTTTATTTGGAGTATTCATGATCCTCCCTCTCTCAAGTGGCCTTGTGTTTGCTTTTACCTGGCTTTTGGGCACTTGAGTGAGACTGGTCTTCAAACCCTTCCTTTTTGATTTTATTGTCAGTCAATGCATTCATCAAGGGGGAGATTGAGAATACATATGATGAATGATTGACTGTGTTGAGGAAGGTTTGAGGCTTTTACCCGGTTGAGTCATTATCTTGCTATGCGCTTAATGTTATGACTAACCGGTGGCGTGAGTTGTGTGTGTTTCTGGGTTGGTGTGTGTGTGCGACATGTGTCTCTTGGCTGTGTTGATGTGCAGGTGTGGAGCTCGGAGACAGTGGTCTATGGCGAGGTGAAGGTCAAGTTGAGCCGTGCCGTGCTGACGGACCGGGTGCGGTGAAGGATGGGCGTGCCGTGCGGCGGACGTGCCATGCCGACGAACCGAGCGGTGAAAGGCGGACGGGAGGCTTGGACTGAGGGACCGGAGGGCCAGAGGACCAGCTGTGGTAGCTGGCACGTGGCATCAGCAAGCAGGAGCACATGGGGATGTGCGGTGCATCGGCCGAGTCGGGAGGAAGGCGCTGGAGTCGGGTCGCTTGGCGGGAGGTCGGACACGGGCTTGCGTGCGGCGCAAGTGCCGTCGGCCGAGTCAAGAAGGAAGGCGAAGGCGTTGTGCCCGGCGTGGAGGCTGGACATGCATCGGCATCGGCGCCGGTGGTCGGGGTGTGAGAACCACATCCCGTCTACGGTGCGGGTTCGGTAGCTGAGCCTCAAAAAGCTACCATCGACGGTTTCCAGGTTTGGGCCTCAAAACCTGGGGTGGACGGTTTCCAGGTTTGGGCCTCAAAACCTGGGGTGGACGGTTTCCAGGTTTGGCCTCAAAACCTGGCGTGCGGGTTTCCGAGTTTGGGCCTCAAAACTCGGGGTGGCCGGTTTGCCTGGTTTGGGCCTCAAAACCAGGGGGTTGGTCCGAAAGGACGGTCGACGCGTGGCGGCACCGAGAGGCTTGCGTTGCGGCGAAGCTATCGGTGAGAAGGCGCGGCGGTCGACGGTGGCGGCACGTGGCGGCATCGGGTGAGGTCGCGTCGAGGCGAAGCTACCGGATGTGCGGGCGTGGCCGTCGGATGAAGATTGACCGGTTTGGACGGTTGTACCCCTGGGGGGGTATTGGTCGAGTGCTTAATGTAAGGGCGTTTGTGTCATTGGACGTGCGCCTATATATATGAGGCGGGCTGCTAGGGCAGCCGTATCCTTGGCAGACCAGTGGTGGTGTCTCTCTCATTTTGTTCCTGTGAGAGTAGGCTAGGGTTAGGGAGAGTTGGCTCTTGTTCTTGAGCTTTTCGCCATCCAAGCTTTGATCTGCTGGAGTGGCTTGTAGCCCGTACACCAAGTGCTTAATGAATCATCCATTCCTCTGAGTCCAAGGATCAAATTCGTGCTTTAATTTGTCTTGCGATTTTGTTCTTCGCGTTTGCACGTTTTCCCCTCTTTCGTTCTTCACGAGAATTCTTGTTTCGAGGGAAGATTCGCAAATCCGTTTGAACCATCTTGTGTAGCTTTGTGAGAGTCTTCTTTCTACCGAAGGAATTTCTCTAATACCTCACGAACTCACAGATCGGGCGGATTTAGTGTGGGATCAAGTTCTTGCCGTTCTTCATCCTTTTTCTCCGATTCACCGATTTGGAGTTAGGTTCGAGCCATGATCTCTTAGGAGTAGCTCACTAACATCCTTGTGACCCCTCACACGAAGTTGGAGCCCTAGTGCTTTTGATTTGAGGGAGATCGGGTTGATTCGGTGGATGAACAGAGGTGCATCGCGGTGACCGGACGCACGAGTCGCACCGACCGGACGCTTGGTCGTGAGTCCGGTCGTTGAACACGTTCTCTGCTCTCCTTCGTGACTTGACCGGACGCACGCCTCATATCGACCGGACGCTATCCCGTGCGTCCGATCGTTGAAGGCCGAGCGAAATACTGTGCGAGATTCTGACCGGACGCTAGGGTTTCGCGTGACCGGACGCACTGAAGGCACTGTTCATTGCCTCCTCGGTGCTTGACCGGACGCTCAGTTGTAACGACCGGACGCTTGATCACCGTGAGTCCGGTCGTGAACAGAGAGCATCCAGAGAGGTTTTTCTCTGACCGGACGCGTCGATCGACACTGACCGGACGCACCTCAGAGTCCGGTCAGTGCAGTGTTTGCGCGTTTTCGCCCGTATCTTTTGCGTTCGAGCTCCGATTTGAGATCCGCTTTTTGCGTTGGATTCCCGACTCTGTGCTCTACAGAAACCGGGCTTCCCGCTTTGTGAAAAAGCCTGAATCCCCTCGCGTTGCTCGGGGGAGGTTGAGTTTACCCAAACTCCATCCTGTCACTAGTTGACTCGCGTGGATTTGGAAGAGGGAGCTTTGTGTGTTCCCGCTGTGTTCCTAGGGAACATCCACCCATTCTCTTGGGTCGTGGACATCACGTGTGTCGGCTTTGCTCTTGGGGTTGATTTTGTTGGGACAGAGGCCGGAATTTCTGAGAAGAAATTTTTAGGCTCCCATTCACCCCCCCTCTGGTCGCCTTGCGATAGCTTTTTCGGTCCTTCATTATCTAGTCAATCCATCAAAATAAAGTAAAGCGCTAACCATATAATAACTACTCTTTCTATCTCAAAATGTGTGGTGTATAGAAAGTAAGAGAAAGGTACTCTCTCTATCTATTGAAAATGTCGTTTTAAACTTTTCAGAATTCTTGTTTGACTGTTCGTCTTATTCAAAAAAAAATCTATAAATATTATTTATTTTGTTATGACTATTTTATCATTAAATATACTTTGATGACGATTTATTTATTTTATTATTTGTCTAAATATTTGAATAAGTCTGGCGGTCAATAAAAAGTCTGAAAAAAGTCTGAAAAAGTCTCTAAAACGATATTTTCAATGCAACGAAGGGAGTAAGAGAGAAATAGATTAGAGATAGAGATGTATTGAAAAAAGTATATATTAATAGAATAAAACGGTGCATTGAAAAGTAAGAATAAAAATTATGGGATTTGCTATATTTCAGACGTCTGAAATAGAGCATCATTTCAGGCGACGAGTACAACCTTAAGATCTTCGTCCAATGGTTCAAATCTATTAGCACAAATCACAAGAAACAAATGATATTTTTTTCCTATAAAAAGACAAAGACAAAATTGTTCGGACGCCTAAAATATAGGAAATGCGAAAAATTATTTTAGGATAAATTTTAAATATTATGGAGATCAAGTGTTTGGAAAAGAGACGGAGTACATAAAATCTCTATATGAAAGAGCATGTCATTGTAAGATCGGTGTTGCCTTCAACGTCTTCCATATACTCTTTTTTAGGTCTTACTGATTAGAGCCTTGGATCGTACCCATATAGTAAGATCTATCTGTGGGGGAATTGGCGTTCAAGAGTGCATCCTGCTACTGTGCATGAATTGGTGTTTAAGAATTGGTTATGTTCGTTTGAGCTATAAGTTAGTTATAATCTATATAAATTAGTCATGAAACAATATTAATCAGTCATTTTACCTTATTAGTCGGTTTATAAGTTTTGCCAAACAGAGCAAGTGGTAGCATGCCACGTGTATCCTATTGTGTTTGCTTTACTCGGGTGAGAAACAGATGACCAGCGCCTTCAGCGTTGGCCTACGCGTTGCTAGACGGGAGAGCTTCACCATCGTTCTTCGAATAAGGCCTTGTTCAGTTCGCAAAATATTTTGCATAGTGACACTGTAACATTTTTGTTGTTATTTGACAAACTTTATCCAAACATGACCTAACTAGGCTCAAAAGATTCGTCTCGACATGAACCGAAGAAATGTTGTAAAAAATCATCTTTAATGTAAAAGACTACGTCGTGCGCGCGCAGCAAACATTTGGATGAGATCTTCCTAGTTGTCATTGATCATTCATGAAAAGGTGGCAAACCATCTCCTCTGGATGAGATCAATCCCCTATTTCTCAATGGATCTTCTTACAGTGATGTTCGTATCATCACATAAATATAACAAAATAAGGGCTTGAATTCCAACCATGAATCAGTCCAGAACAAAAAGTGGACTGGCCGCTTTTTAAACCTAATAATAAGTAATAACGTTAATATGTCTGCCTTTTGGTGGTGAAAGACTGAAAATCCAGGAACATATGCTTGGACAAGCTGAGGATCGTTGCCACAAGACCTCCCATGCTGCTTGGCTGAACGAAGTCAATAACAAATGGGAACGCCTCCTGTACCAATCTGGTACTAACTGGAAGTCTGATGCGTTTCCAGATGAAGCTAAGGCAATGCTAGTTGATGTTGATAATATGGAGAAGACATCTTTGAAAGGGAAATGGATCAGCTTTGAAGGCCTTGCCTATGTAGTCCTGCTACTTTATTTGTGTTGTTTCTGCCTTTGGCTAGTTCAGAGCTTTGACGTCCTGTCTGTTTAGTCTTGGATGATAAATTTTGTAAGGATGCTTAACTGTTGGTCTTTGCAATATAAAGGCCGGGGGACACCCTTGAACTAAAAAAAAAAGGCGAAATAGCCATTTTCATCCCTAAACTATTGCCCGAGGCTCAGTTTGGTCCCTGAACTTTCAAATTGTCCACTTTAGTCCTTAAACAATAGATTTGCAGCTCAATCCCATCCACCTAGCCAACCCTGTATGTGAAATGTCACTCCTGCCCCTCGCCTCCTCATTTACCTGCTATCTAGGCTCACACGTTTTCCTCTCCCTCTCCCGCTCTAGTAAAGCAATGCTTTATGTTGCACCAGGCAATGCTATGTACCCTTTTATTTTACTAGGTAACATCTTATGTAAATCTAAGACGTTGTTTTTTATTTTTTAAAAATTAATTAATTAGCCTAGAAAAAAGAAAAAGAAAAGAAAAATATCTTTAAATCCTCTCATGCACGGTAGAGACAAGCGGCCTTCGGTAGCATGACTCTTCCTTGTTGATGGTGCAACCTTCTTTTCACTACGTTTTATAACTTAGGATGACAACAAATGTTTGATGTGTGTGTACTATGTATACAACAACTATCACAGTTTATTCAGTTATTAAAATATATTGCATATAGGAAAAATAAATTTAATATTTTAACCGAGACATGAACTTTAGTGATCTAGAACATGTTATATCTTGGCACATCACAAATCTATTTTAAGGACTAAAAGGAGAGTAAAATACCGTGAGTCAAACTACCGGGTAAAGAAAGGAGCAAGGGGTAGGAGCGACATTTCGCATGTAGTGTTCGCTACGTGGCGAGATATGAAGGGAGATGGATGAGATTGAGCTACAAATTCATTGTTTAAGGACTAAGATGGACCATTTGAAAGTTTAGGGACCAACTGAGCCTTAGTCAATAGTTCAGGGATGAAAATGGCTATTTTGCCAAAAAAAAATCAGAAACATACGCTAGAGACCAAAAAAATAAATAAAATCTTCAGCTAACGTCTGAAACTTCAGGTCTCACAGGTTTGCGGTATTTTGTGCTAGGCTTGATAGGGTTATGCTATTGAGATGCTATTTCATTCCTAATGAGCACACGCACCCCTTCATCATGTGCTACGAATACAATATTTCGTACAGAAATAATACAGCGACATTTCTCTTCTGTATCCGCAAAAGCTTGTGCACTTTACATGGAAATCATAACAAATAACAATAAACAACACAGCGGCATGCATACAAAGGAATTTGAATATTTAACCCACTTTGGGGCCGGCATTGGATTAGTAAAGATGCCGTGAAGAATCTGCTTTTACATATGAGGCCATCAACTATGCGTGCGAAGGACCGGCGAGGCAAACTTGAACTGGTCCACGGCCAGCGAAAAATCTGCACCATCTGAATCTGCCCCGTTTCCCTCATTTGCCTATTGTACATATCATATTTCGGATAGAAATATGTAACAACCACAGCCCAGCACTAATGTGTCAACCGCCAAAACGCAATCATCACCACTACAGTGATGATCATACCAGCATACGCGATCCACTTGTCCACACGATGCCGCCTCTCGATAAGCTTCAAAACAGAGTTTGATAGACCAACAGTGTTCAGAACATCCAAAGCTTTCCTTTGAGCACTCTGCAATGAAGTGAAGATGGCTATTAGCAGGCACAAGTTAGACAATTAAGAGCCATTCGGATTGATCATATTCAGTAATCTTCTGTCCACACTTCAACTTCAAACTGATGCTTTATTGTGAATGGCCAATGTGTGTTACCTTCAATCGATCCCTCTGGTCAGCGTACTTGTGAAGGATAGCCACACCTGTCTCGTAAGCTTCTTCAAGCATTCGTGAGGAGTTACGAGCTGATTGCTTTGCTTGGATTTCGTCATCAAATATTCGGAGGACATGTGAAGATTCACCATTCTGCATCAACCGTTTTTTCGATTCTTTAACAAAATAGTGAAATCTTACGGGAAAAGAAAAGGGTCATATATTATACTCAGGAATTTACAGCTCTTTCAAATAGCTCAGCCCTTTCTTTTGCTTCCAGAATCCGTTTTTTTCTGACGCAAAGAATGTCTGTCAAGGGTTTCCTTCAATGAATCAACCTCTTCAGACAGCTGCTCCACTTTTCTGCAAAGACAAAAAAAAAAATAATGTGTCATAAACTTAACACTACTGCAACTACATAGCTCCTATTCCAAGCCCACACAAGCTATGGATTTTCTACATTGAAGTGGAACTCAACCTATAATGTATATACTACAGTATTTCCATGATATCCACCACATGACATGGCAACCTCTAAAGAAAATACCACATGTCCACACAGCAAACAGCATGATGCATGCCAGCGGCCAGCCTGCTGACGCTTGGGATTTTTTCTTTAGATTTGAGGAAGTGGAGAGGCTGTACTAGAGTGCGAGATCATGTTCTCCAACAAGAATTTTAATGGGTTGCGGAGAACTTTCATGACAATAACACTGTTTTTTACGAATTTCAGGGCCAACGCTATGAACAATTTGGACAATCCATGCAGCATGCCAGCACATGAGTCTTATAGACCTCAGCATATCAGTTCATATAAATCCTTGAAGTTACTAGTGCTATTGAAACCTCTCGAACTAAATAGTAGAGGACCAGAAACTGTTATCTATATCTATGCTCATGGAACCAAAAAAATGTTAACCCAAAAGGTAAAAGTCAGGCTTCAAGAAACAGTACAAGAAAGAAAAGATTCCTGTGATTCAATGGTGTACAAGTCATACACGAAATCTATTTAAGTACTACAATATCTTGTAAAGGGACAATCAAACAAATGCAATTCAGGTCAACTGGCTCTATTTGCAGTCATGGATTAAATGGTTAATTCAACATCTCCAGGGAATCAATAATGTATTTGTGGAATGGTTACAGCATTTGATTGCACCTGAAAGTGAATAAATGAATACACCCAAGATAAACTGCTAATCAATTAGAAATAACAAGGAGAAAATGAAGTGTTCCAATTCTTGTGAATTTAGCTAACTTTACTGACACAAACTATGAAATTGAAGTGTACCAAAAAAATTTCACTTACAGATTATCCTGTGAAAGAATCAATGTAAAACACATAATTTTCTATATGGCCATGCACACCTGTACTGCAGAGTTAAATTGCTATTCCTAGACTCCTAGTTAATTCTAAGTAAATCTTAAGTTTGAACTAGTGCCGAATAGCTGACTTTGTAACCTTAATTTCACAGTTTTCTACTTCTTATTATTCAGTATTTACTATTTAGAATGAGACACAATAAAAGTTCCTTACGGAAACAGATAACATGTTCTGGGAACATGGTTCTCTCTTGCTCTGGCTCCTCGAGGTGGCAAAAAAAAAAAGACTTCACCAGCTCCCCATTGTTTTGAGGATAGGAAAACAGCTTCGTGAACAATGTAGCTACAATAGCAGTGCGTCAGCCAGAGCCGGAACCATGAAGAGCTGTACCGAACGGGGCCTAAATACTCACAAAACAAGTCCACTTCAATGTTTTGGCTCATGGTCATGTATAGAGAAGAATACGTGCTGGGAGGTTCAATGAGAGTACATCTATCTCATCAATACTAGTTAGTTCATATTGTCCACTGTCCAGCCCCTATTGCCCACAGGTGTGAAAACAAACTTGAGAATGACCATAATGGCAAAACTAACTAGTTAATGGTCGTTCAAGGAAAGCAGTAAACTTGACATGCTAAAATGAATACAAACATTCTAATTGTTTTGATGTTTATCCATGCATGCCAAAAACTTATATGCTGCACCAAAATCTAACAGCAGAAAACCGAGAAATACTCTACCAGTTACAGTATAAGCAGAAGCAAATTCCCAATGTCATCGTAAATTCAGTACGGTTACTCCTTGACACAAAATTCACGTCCTACCAACTGACCTGGCAAATATCACGGCAAAGTTGCTACTACGATAGAGCTAATGATCTGCGGCACAAGCGGTAAGAGATCTCTCATCTCTCACCTCATACCAACTCAAGGTCGGCACAACCAATTGTGACCGAGCAGCTAAAAGAGATCAGGATTCAGGGATCTAAGGAGGATCCTCACCTCTTCCAAAGGTCCCGCTGGCCCTTGGCGGGGATGGATCGCCAGAGCCGGTCCATCTGCGCGCACAACCCCTGGATCTGCGCCACCTCTCGCCGCACCTCCTCAGCGACCGCGGGGTCCCCCGCAGCGCCGCCACCGACGAGCGGCGACGAGGAGTAGGAGGACGAAGTGGGCGCCGAGGCGAGGCGCTCGACGCGGGCCACGCCGTCGCGCGCCGAGAGTAGCAGCCGCCGCGCGCTCTGGTACATCTCCGACAGGGTCGCACCGCCTCCTGAGTATTCCATCGCCGCGGTGCTCGGCGTCGTCGTCGCCGGGATTGAAGATGATGAAAAGGGGGTTTCTTGCCTTTCTTTTTTCTCGTTGGCCCCCTCTATTGTTTTGTTTTTCATAAAATAAATTCCAATTTGAAGGATGGGGTGGGGTATGGGAAGTAGGGAGTCCTTGTGGTGGGACTCCAGTGGCGTTGTGACGTGGATGGTAACACGTGGCAGGTTATGATTGGACAACCGTTGGGATGGTGATTTTGGCGGTTGGCGCTGCCTTCCTCTCAAAGGCATGAGCAGGGCTCGGTTGCCAATAGGTGAGGGTAAAGAGGAGCTTCTTTAAAATTTGAAATTAAAACTTTTGTAGCGGTTGTTATTATTACTATTATTAATTATTTGTTTAAACTTTACCTGGTTTATTAAAATACCAAGTCACATGATATGACCCACATAGTTGATGGGATCTTAACAGGGCCGTCCCAACAATTTATAGGGCCCTTGGGCAAGCATGATACTAAGAGTCCGCAATCTAATATTTTAGTATGACAATTGAAGAATATAACAGTAATAATAAGAGTTAACTTGCAACATACATTTAGTTTATGAAAAAAATAATAACAGTACATAAAAAAGCTAAAAGAATGTAAAATAACTAGTATGGTTACCTTAAATATAATTATTATGGTTACCTCAAATAGAACTATAGTGCTTCATTGCTTTTTACAATTTTTAGAAAATTACAATTTTACTAAATTAGAAACCTATCACAGTAATATGAAATGACTCTAATTTAAAACAAATTACCTAGAGCATGTATGGCTCAAAGAATTAATAAAAATTAATAGATCAACTATTGCCTTTGATCCCTTGATGCCTAATAATAGATTAGATTGTAAGCGAATTGGAAGTTGTCAATTATCAGATCAAATAGACAATAAAACTGCAGTAAGTGCTGGCCGTCATGCCCTCTATACGGCTATACCTGATAACCGAAGTTTTAGGGAGACAAAGACGGAAGGAAACGAAGCAAAGCAAATGCTGGTGTTGGTCAAATCCAATCACCATCAGTAGATCAAGGCCGAGTGGCAGAATGACCGCAATAGCTGTGCAGCACGCTCTCACGTGAGTCAAAGGGACGAGTGAATACTACTCATCGGACGTCGCGGCCGCGCATGCTAAACTTAGAACATAACTCGGTATAGCTATGATGAGCCAAATAGATAAATATGTACTCTATATACTAAAGATATCTATATTTATGGGCCCCCAAGCATCGTGGGCCCCTGGCCGTCGCACCTGCTGCCCTCCCCTCTGGGACGGGCCTGGATCTTAAAATTCTGTAAAATAAATTGAATACACACAAGAATAAAATGTTGTGACAAACACCGCGAAAACCGATGTAAGCTTTCTCTTTTTAACTTCAAGATAAAATGTTGTGACAAACACCGCCAAAACCGATGTAAGCTTTCTCTTTTTAACTTGATTAACTTGAACTATGCTCGTGATGTTGTAGAAACTTCCCAAGAGTTGTGCACATGAGATTCGCAAAAGTGCCTACACATGATTTGGCACAAACCTTAATACATGGAAGCAAACAAAATATATAGAATTCAAAACATGAAGGAGACATGATATTTGATTTACTAAGTGCTAAGGTTCCCACTTAAACCATATGTCTTCATTAAGGAAGACGTGAGCAACCAATGAATGTCGAACTATATCCAAGTGTCTTTCAAGCAATTTCACTAGTTTGATACTTTCCTTCTTGGAGGCAAGATTGAATCCCGCACAAAGTTTCCTATTGCCTTTGACAACATCGGAAGCTCGCTAGACAACGCATACTATGTGAACCTTAGATCTATCCACACTCGAAATCCAACGATCTTTCTTCAGTAACCATGTCCAAATCGTATCTCTAAGAACTATCCAACACAATACTTGATTTGGTTTGACTTCACTTTGATTCAATGATACTCCAAGATATAAAGATTATAAATCAACTAGAACACAATTTTAAATAGATGAATGACAACTTTTACCCTCGGCTAGTGATGGAAAAGAAAATTTATTCACTAGTGGATCTGAAAAAAACAGAGATAAGATATGATAATGAAAACGGCCAGAAGCAAAATAAAAAAAACAGAAAAAAAGAAGAACCAAGTGTCATGGCTATAAAGAAGGAAAAAAAGGAAAAACGGAGAAAGACCGAGCCAATTTGATGGGCCGCTTTCTCTAATGAACGAGCCCAGTCAGGTGCGTGCACCTACTGAAATCGGCCCAGTAGCGGGCGCGAAAAGCAAGTTGTTCACAGCCCCGGATGAACTGCCTGTCCTGCGTTCACACCCGTCAGCTGTTTGTAAATCTTATTTTTTAGCTGCCTACTAGTACTAGTTTTTTAGGCGTTTTCCTCTAAAAAAAAATATCTGTTTTTCCTCTCCTTCACCCCGCGTGCGCGACAACTAGGGCGACCGGCCGCCGCTCTACGGCCAGCTGCCCATGTCTTCGTCGGGCCCTTTGCCGGCGACGGGAACCCACCACACCGGGTATGCCCGCCCCATCACTTCCCCTTTCTGCTGTGCAAAATTTTGCACCCAAACCCTAACTCGAGCTATTTGTATTCGTATCGGTTCTAATCGAAGTGTAAGACTTATATTGTGCCTACGCCATTTCTTTGGCCTGCAGCCGCCAACCTGAGGTTTTGTGGGCTCAGCGCTCCGAGAAGATCTACTTGACTATCTCATTGCCAGATGCGAAAGATGTTGTGTTAAAGACTGATGCTAAGGGCCTCTTCACCTTCTCTGCTGTTGCCCATGGGGAGCCTTTTAGCTTCACTTTGGAGCTTTTTGATTCAGTACTGCCAGAGGTAAGTGATTATTGGTTGCTGTCCTGGATTTCAATATGGGCTCAGTTTCAACAAATGAGTAATGAAATTAGATGGTTATCTTTAGAGTTGCTTGCTGCTGCATAATTTCCCAGCCAGTATTTGTAAAAAAAAAAATATTACCAATTTCTTATTTGAATGGTTAATGGGCTAATTGGCTAACCATAATTTTTCTTGATCTATAGGGAAGTAAAACAAAGACAAAGATGGGCCTGCGAAACATAATCTGTTCAATTCAGAAAGAAAAGAAAGGTTGGTGGAAGCGCTTGCTGAAGTCAGAGGAAAAGCATACATACATCAAAGTTGACTGGAACAAATGGTGTGATGAGGATGAAGAGTCTGGTATGTGCTAATGATATACATCCACAGATTGCATTCTGAATTCAGTATGAATAAAGAGTTGTAAAAAAGAAAGCCAAGCGGGAATTCAGTAGTTTAAATTGATGAAATGTGTTTTTTTAATGAAATGTGTATTCTTTTGATGAAACTTGGATTTGTTATGGGAGTGACCATGAAGTCCTCCATTTTTTCAAATTAGTTTAATGTTGTTCACAAGCCACTACAATTTATTTTGGATCACAAATTCAAATATTTTTTTAAGGATATATATATATATACATTTCCGCCAGTCTCCAGTTTTGGCAGATCCTGATTTTATCACATTAATGCTATGTGTAGACAATACATTGTGTCTGAGGATCAAGTGCACAGTACATATTCTCAGTTTGCTTAGGCACTGATGTATTACATGACAATATATGAGCATTTTGGTGACAAACTAATTCAGTTTTAATTTTAAAATGTTCCATTCTTCTCAAGTAGTAGTATCTAATGCTAAATATATGGCTACATAACCGCTGTATTACTGTTATTATGCCTTTATTTCAGTGGCTAGAGCACACCTTTATATATTGCAGCTTCTAGTTCTTTTCTTCACTTTTATCTGTACTTTAGTTACAAATGTTGCATTCTTTGTCTATCCATTCGTACCTAACAAGCAATTTCTTTCAGAGGTCTCTGGGGATTCAGATGATGGCTTTGATGAGGTATATGAAATAAAGTCAAAATTTTCTGTTGGTTTGAATGTAGTCCTTGTACAGCTGCCTCGAGATACTCATTGCTATCTTCGCATTGTTGCAGGCAAATGAAGGAGATGAAAGTGATGATGACGATGGGATGCTTTGTGAGTGCCCATCTTGTACTTTCCACCTCTTGCTCTCTCTTGCTCCCTTTTGATATCAATTT
This sequence comes from Coix lacryma-jobi var. lacryma-jobi, assembly GCA_009763385.1. Taxonomy (NCBI): domain Eukaryota; kingdom Viridiplantae; phylum Streptophyta; class Magnoliopsida; order Poales; family Poaceae; genus Coix; species Coix lacryma-jobi. The sequence continues at coordinate 158,378,021 of CM019823.1, forward strand.
TAACCAGATGGTTAGTGAACAAGATTTTCTACTTATAAAATGTACCGAATAGGCCCTAGGCTTAAAATGCACACCTTGCTCATCTAAATATAGAAGGTAATTCAAGTTTTCCATCTCAATTGGACATCTGTATCAACTCTACTGGTTTTCTTATTCATACTGTTCTTTTGGTCTTCTGCTGTTCTGCATGTTAGCAGTGGCAGGCCATCGTGAAATAGGTTAATGATTTTTTGAAGTTTTCAGTGCCTATGGGCACTTTCAGAGTTAAAGAATAAATCTGCTCAAACTTTACTTTATTGACTTTACACCATGACTCCAAACATTCTGACACATGCCTAGTAAACAAACTGATAACTACCTGTGCTTCATGTTCTAACAGCTTTGTTTGTCTGCAGATCTCCCTGACCTTGAAAAGCTAAGGGGCAAGTGATCTGGCTGCTTCAGTGAAGGGAGTAGGTTTGCTGTAACAAGTTACCGTTGACGTGACAGAGTAGGTTCATCATTGACGTAGTTGGTGTTACCTGCTAAGCATCTGCGTGGCTCGAGACTTTTGGCACGATCCTTGCTTGGCATGTCTTTTATCTCCAGAGTACGGTCTTTCCTGATCAGTGAGCTAGTGCTCTGAATGACTGAATGTAGCTATGAGCTGTCCCCATTTTCAACTGACTCGGCCAGTGAATGGACCTAATTCTACTATCACAGTGTGCCTTATGGATTCTGTGGTCTGTCTTTGCGGTTAAGTGGATCTTGGTATGGATTTCCGTTGGGCAGGCAGGGCCGGTGTGATATACAAGTCACTTTGTTTATGCCGTTGAATTGCACTATGGAACGTCTGTATGAAATGCCCTGCCTTTTTAGATTATTGCACATTTTCAGGTTCAAGATGAAGAGAGCTTATACCATTTGTTGCTGCTGGCATAGTGGCCTGACATCCATATTGGAATACCGATGCAACTGCATCGTTGTTTTACTGTGATGGAGTTCTGCCATGAAACGTGCGTAGGCAGACAGACTTTAGAACAGTCGCTACCACTGACCCACTGCATACAGCACAGCTAGTGCGACCATAACAGAAACAAGTTCCACATCAGCATATCTGCAAACAATTTGCCCAGAAGGCGGCAGGGGCTCAAAGCAGATATTTCTTATACAATTTGACCATAACAGACTTTAGAATATGGCTTGTCTCTGTTGCTGTCCTATTTATTCCATTAGGCACTCCAGCAAATCTGTTTTTACAGGATGAAATTATCATATATAATTTTTTTCACTTGAAAAAAAAGCAGAAAACACCCCTCTCAGAGTATTTCCAATTATAGAATACGGACTATATCAATAGACACATAGAGCATGAGTTCAATATGGTACTGTATTCGTCAATAAAATTGATCATGCAATGAACAAAGAAATTGCCTTCGGAAAGGTAAAAAAAATGTGAGCTTTAGTCAGTTATCTTTTATGGACTCAGCGATGATGGATATCAGAGGAAAAATTTAGTGACAAGCTATATCCGTGATCAGTCAAATGGACAAAAAGACTTCACAAGTGCACTTAAACGCTGCTAATAAACAAGTTCTGTATGACTAAGCATTTTCTTGTTGGTCAGCTTTTGCTGAAAGAAGCATTAGGACTTCATCGCTGGAAGCAGCGTCAAGCGAACGGTGGTGGATGGACACGTATCTTTAACGATGAAATTGTTTCATTTTCTTCTTCGTTTTTATATATATACAAAGTCATTCATGCCGACACGGCATCAGATTCTATACCCCAATCAGTAAAAGGTGTGGTCGTGTGGAGATATGGGGCGAAGTTGGGATCATCCTCTTTTTAGTGGGAACCACGTTGTTTCAGATTTTTTCTAAGTTTCAAAGATTGCAATGGGATGCCAGAACATATTAAGCGGCAGTCTATTTATCATGATGCGATTGAAATTTCGCTTCCAAATGCGCAGCCTTTATTTTCGAACATTATATTTTTTTTGGACAAGCTAAATTTAACTGATCTTATTGGAATAAGGCACGGCTTCTCTTTTGCCTACTTGTCGGTGTGATTAATGGTTTATGTTATTAATAAAGTAATCCCCGTATTTGCTTTTATAAGGACAATGAGCATTAGGATCTAGAAAACTGTTTAGAGTATTTCTTCGACCATCAAATAACCTTATAATATAACCATCGATTGTTGCAAAATCAGTTTACATTTAAAGATACGTGAAATGTCCTTAACATGCATATGATTTGAGTAATCCTTGGTCAGAATTATATAAAATGTACCACAAAATTCTGATTTGGCTCGGGGTGCCATCTATCTAGACCTCTAAAATCCTAAAAACACACATTCAATTAATTTTGTAAACTTACTAATCGTGCCACGTGAGATCTAAATCACTCTAATTTAGGCTAATCCGCCTATGTAGCATGGTGATCTCACAAGGACACAGCAATGCCTCCACATGCCGGTTCCATGTCATCATCGTGATGTAGTCGGCGTGCCACACAACCGGGGGTTAATACGATTTATGATGATTTGAATGTCATCTTACATACTAGTAAGTAACTTTTAGGAATCAAAATGAATATTTTGAAAAATACTAGAACCGATGGTACCCGGACCAAATTTAAGAACTGGGGACTCATTTCACTCTTCTATTCTGTATGTATGAAACATGGGAACATATATTTTATTTATTTTTTAGATAAAAGCTAAAGGCTGCTCGGATTGTTTTGGAGCCATATCATGCAGATGCAGCACTCGGGTTACGATATGCATGCCCCCTCCTCTTGCTTTTTTACCATCATCAATCACAACTAGATTGATAGTGCGCACTTCGCTGTGCAGACAAAGGTTAAATTAATAAATACTCCCTCCATCCTAAATTATAAGGCATTCCAAGAATCTTAGAGAGTTAAAAATTTTCAACTTTGACCAAATTTATATAATAACATATCAATATTTATGATACCAACTAAGTACAATTAGATTCTTCATTAGTTATATTTTCATAATATACATACTAGATGTCATAAATCTTTATATTTCTCTCTAGAATTTTGTTCAAAGTTGAAAAACTTTGATTCTCCAAGATTTTTGGAATGTCTTATAATTTGGGATGGAGGAAGTAGATAATATCAAAAGCATCTAATTATAAAATAATTTATATTTAGGAGGTGTTTATTTTTGGTGACTATTTTAACATGTGTAACATCGAAATGTTATGGCACTAATTTAGAGTAGTAAAAATAGGCTACTAATAAAACTAATTATACAAATAAAGACAAAGAATAGTGAACCTAAAAGGAAAGGGAAAAATAACCTAAAGGAGGAGGAAAAGACAAAAAAGAGGAATGAACAGTAGCTCTACAGAAAAGAGGAATGAACAGTAGTGTTAGTCCCTGAAGCAGTGAAAGCTCTCAAAAACTCATAGTTGAGAGATAATATTATGGGTGCACTGATGTCACACCGTTTTTTGAAAAGAGAAAAACCTATGCGAAAGTTTGTTAAAAAATAGGTGCTAAATAAAAGGAAAAGAGAGAAAAAAAACTCGTGGTTCAGGGATATTATTATGAGCGCTCTATGAACACGCTGGTTTTCGAAAGGAAAAAACCTATATGGAAGTTTTTTAAGAAACCTATGCTAAAATGAGAGAAAAAGAGAAAAAGAATAACAATAAAAGAAAATAAAAATGAAATGAACAGTAGAATAAGGCATGAAGAGATAAAAAATAACTCCTCATTAAAAATATTATTATATCTTATAGTACTATTGAACGCGCTAGCGCGCATCGATTTTTTAGAACAAAAATCATGAAAAAAGAAAAGAAGAAGAAGAAAAAAAGTAGAAAAGAAACATAAAGGAAAAGGAAAAAACAAAAAAAAACAAAAAAAATATAGTATATCAAGTGCTGGGAGGCCGCCAATCCTCCCGCGGTCATAGGTTTATATTATGCAATTAGTTTTATTAATAGTATTTAATACTCTAAATTAGTGTTAAACACCCGATATGATATCCCAAATTTTTTAGCTTGAAACTAAACAATCTCTAAATATATCAGTCACTATATAAGCATAAAACGCACACAAATATTGAGAGGGTGTTGTCCCATAATTAGAGTTTGTATTATTGGACGAGCTATCATCACACCGGTTTTTAATTGAAAAATATACCTATAAAAATCTTAAAAAGAAAAAAATAGAAAAAGTAAAAGAAAATGAAAAAAGAAAGAAAAAAAACTACAATAGCCTAACCCGTGGGAGGGCGTCAATCCTCCCGCGAGTAGAGATTACTAGCTTGATAGTGCGCGCTTCGCTGCGCAGGCGAAGATTAAATTAATAAACAGATAATATCAAAAGCATCTAATTATAAAATAATTTATATTTAGGAGGTGTTTATTTTTGGTGAGTAAATTTTAACATGTGTAACATCGAAATGTTATGACACTAATTTAGAATAGTAAAAATAGGCTACTAATAAAACTAATTATACAAATAAAGACAAAGAATAGTGAATATAAAAGGAAAGGGAAAAATAACCTAAAGGAGGAGGAAAAGACAAAAAAGTGGAATAAACAGTAACGCTATAGAAAAAGAGGAATAAACAATAGCGTTTCAGTCCCTGGAGCTGTGAAAGCTCTTAAAAACTCATAGCTGAGAGATACTCACTTACGTCACACCGTTTTTTAAAAAGAGAAAAACATATGCCGAAGTTTGTTAAAAAATATGTGCTAAATGAAAGGAAAAGAGAAAAAAAAACTTGTGGTTGAAGGATACTATTATGAGCGCTCTATAAACACGCTGGTTTTTGAAAGAAAAAAACCTATACGGAAGTTTTTTAAGAAACCTATGCTAAAATGAGAGAAAAAGAGAAAAACAATAACCATAAAAGAGAATAAAAAATGAAATGAACAGTAGACTAAGGCATGAAGAGGTAAAAGTAACTCCTCATTAAGAATATTATTATATATTATAGTACTATTGAACACGCTATTGTGCATCGGTTTTTAGAACGAAAAGCATGAAAAAAGAAAAGAAGAAGAAAAAAGTAGAAAAGAAACATAAAAGAAAAGCAAAAAAACAAAAGCAAAAAAGCAAAAAAAAAAAGCTATAGTACATCAAGCGCTGGGAGGCCGCCAATCCTCCCGCGGTCATAGGTTTATATTATGTAATTAGTTTTGTTAATAGTATTTAATACTCTAAATTAGTGTTAAACACCTGATATGACATCCCAAAACTTTTTAATTTGGAACTAAACAATCTCTAAATGTATCAGTCACTATATAAGTATAAAACGTATTGAGAGGACGTTGTCCCACAATTAGAGTTTATATTATTAGACGCGGTATCATCACACCGTTTTTTAATAGAAAAAGATACCTACAAAAATCTTAAAAAGAAAAAAATAATAAAAAGTAAAAGAAAAGGAAAAAGAAAAAAAAAGCTACAATAGCCTATCCCGCGGGAGGGCGCCAATCCTCTCGCGGGTAGAGGTTGTATTATATTATTCACAACTAGGATAATGTCCGTGCGTTGCGACGGGAAAAAAATATACCATAATAATTTAATATGAACGTGTATATTATTATTAAAAAGTGTCATGTTTTATAGCATTTAATACTTTATCTCATGTGCAATAAATCAATAAATATATCATCATATTTCATGTTTTGTGAAAATTCATATAATATTTTTAATGCGGATCGGATAATATATTTATCTCATATTAAAGCTACGAACAATGTCTTAAAACATTATCATATTTGTCGGGGGTCCGCAGAAGGGGTACCCCCAATCAACGCAAACAAATAGGGGAAACCTAGAACACCGGTTGATAACAGACCTAACTAGTCTAACCCCCTAAAAAGCCGACCCCCCGAGGCCTACGACGCTGGCCCACCGAGCCGAGCCCTCCAAGCCAGGCCTCGGGCGCGCGTTCGTTTTCTGTCTCGCCCGAGCCCTCCATGCTAGGCCTCGGGCGCGCGGTCGTTTTCCGTCTCGCCCGAGCCCTCCAAGCCAGGCCTCGGGCGCACGCTCGCTTTCCGTCTCGCCCGAGCCCCCAGGCCTCGGGCAAGCGCCTCACTACCCTTCGAGCCCCCCACAGCCGAACACCACACCTCGAGACCCCACGCGGGGACCTCGAGCCTCTCTGGCACAGCGGCCTATCCCTCGAGACGCGTTTTGCCTCCCTCGAGCGGTGCAGACATCGGATGCCAGCCCCATACCGCGCACTTAATTCATCCACCTACTCCAGTCACGTCCTCTGTAACACAACGTGTGCCACAGTGGTCCGGGGCAGAGTCAAGTCTCGTTTTCACCACAAGTATGGGCGAAAAGGCACCGGTGAAGCACTGTTAACCCACGCCCTACACTGTGGCACGTCCAAGCCACGCCTCGAGGCCCAGATGCCTGCCGCTCAATCGATTTTCACGGGACTTGCCCATACCTGCGGGGACTCGAGCCCCCCGTAGGCGCCGCCTCGAGGCCGGCTCCGCGCCCCTCAAGCCCTAACTACTTTCATGCTATTGGAGGACAGGTACCCCAAGACCCGGAGGGACCCCGCCGCGTTGTGACGGAACCGCCCAATAATGTGGCCCACTTGCACACGTCATCGTCATAGGGAGCCCAATGACTGTGCAAATGAAACACGTTACTGGAAAGATCCGTCGGGTGTCCCCGAGAGGACCCCGAATTACTCACGAGCCACAGGACCATCATCATGAAGGTTGGAATAATTACAACATTACAACAGTTGATACAAAATACCATCAGAGTGCGGAAGCAAGATAGATAAACTTTACAAATTATGAAGATGTTACTTTTTACATAAAAATAACTGGTATTGCGGAAGTAGAGTAGTATGACAGAACCACACTTAGGCGGAGTACCTAAGTTGGAGAAGAGGAACAACCAGATCACGTCAAGCCCACTGACATGATCATGATCAACACCACCTAATAGAAACCTGCAACAGGGGATTAACAAACCCTGAGTACTGGGGTACTCAACAAGACTTACCCGACTAAAGAAAAAGGGAGAAGACTCGGGAATGAAAGGCTTAGGGTAGTCAAGGTAAGGCTTAAGTATTTTGCAGAAAAAGCATTTTGTAAACCTTGTTTTATTTTAGAAAGATTCAAGCATTTCTCAATTCTTCATTGTCCATGATTCATTTTACATTTCAAAACATACCTAGTTGAGAACCACTCTCCGTTGACAGTCAGTGACCAAATCTCCATAACCGAGGAGCAACGTTAATCCGGATAAATAATACTCAGTTGAGGATCCCTATCCACACTGCATATGTAGCACCCAAGCTTGCATATGCCAACTCGTCTACCACGATTCCTCCAAGATTGGCCCCGGTCCTACGCCACCCGGAAGTACAGTACACCACTCCTATCCAGGTACGACGACCACGTGGGTACATGCTACTTCCGCCATCTCTCCACTCCCAGTGCGCGGTTGTCGGTCCAATAAAGGATTCCTCGGAGCCAGAGCTTTTCGTAGTATGTGAATAGTTGCAAGTCTTGGCCAGCAGGCCCCCATACGGATGGTCCCTACATTTTTCCGCCAGCGACAAGCACCTCGGGACTCTAACCCAAGAGTACAGGTCCTGTCGGTTTTTCAACCCTGTCCCGGTCGGTGTCAACTGTTGAGTCCCGGACTACAACATGACGGCACCGTACGCGCGGACAACCTCTTCTCGACAATGACCACATGCTAGCTAGGCAAGCAGTCATCGAACGGGAAGTAAAGCCAAATTCCCATAAAGATTCTTTCAGTGATCACACTTTTGAAAATGGCATTTTATTGCAAATCTATAGTATAGCATCACTAAGCATTTTGCAAATAGTTTTAAAGCAGGGCTGGTGGATCTTCTGGTGGAGGTAAATAATGCAGGTAATAGGTCATCACACAACTCCTATAACCTAATGCAGTAGTTTAACTCAAAAGCATTTAAGGAAAACATTTTATAAATCCAAGGAAGGGTTAAATGCACCGGGGCTTGCCTTCGTTGCAGGGAAGATAAGATCCAAGAAAGATTGACACAAGTTAGTTCGTTTGCTGCTTGAAGTTAAGTCTTTTTCGACGAAGCCTGTCCAACAAGAACCCTCCTCCGAGGCTCGTTCGACAATGGTGAACACCAGAGCTTGATCAACACGACTTCAACACTCTTGGATACTACACGTGGATAAATGATGTATGTTTTAACATGATGTCATGGAATGCATGCTAAGGTGCAGGACAAGACTACTGATTCTAGAGTACAACTTTCTAACATGTGAGTAACTTCTAGGATAGACATAAAGATTAATTATCTTTATCTTTTTAAGCAAGATTAAACAAACTTATTAAGCATTATTTACAAAACATTTGAAGGCATCACAATCATCATAGACCAGAGGGGTGGGGTCTATGAACAGCAAACAATCCAAAAGGTCACACCATGATTACTTTTCTGTTTTTCCTAATTTATTTTAAAAGATCATTTTATACAGTTGTCCCAAAATTTACCAAATTAATCTCATAGGTTCATCATGGTGTAAATAGATGACAAAACAAATTTCATGACCTTTGGAGGTATACATGTTTTACTAAAAACCTAAAACTATCCATTTATTAATTAAAAGGAGGATTTTTCATATTTTAAACTTTGCAGAAAAGTAGAGTTTCTTATTTTTCTAAAATACTACACAGAGCAAGGAACACACAACATTTATCTCAAGATTTTTAGAACAACAGATTAAACCTCACAAAAAGAAGAAAACAAAACACTATTCATATTTTTAAAAGAAAAGGAAAACTGTGCTTCTCTCGAGGCTCGGCGCGCTTGCCTGTAAGGCGGACAGCGGACCGGTCGCTCGAGGTCTCGGCTGGGAAGGCAGAGGGTGGGGATAGCTTCGCGGGCTCACCAGGAGTTGGAAACGAGGCTCGGCGAGGCGGTGCAAGGGTCGGAGGCGGGAGCTCGATGGTGGCGAGGCCTCGGCGGAGGCTCGGCTAACCTCTCGAGGGTAGCCACGGCGTGCTCGAGGCTCAGTCCGAGGGTGGCTGCGATTCGCCCGAGGCTGAGGGTGGGGCTCGGCTGCTTCGAGGGGGCGCGGTTCGCAGGCATGCTCGAGGGTGAGGCTCGAGGGGACGCTCGAGGGTGAGGCTCGAGGCTGGCCTTGGCATGTTCGAGAGATGCGGCTCGAGGGATGTGGCTCGAGGGGACGCTCGAGGGTGTGCGGTTCGAGGGTTGGCTCGAAGGTTGGCTCGAGGGTGAGGCTCGAGCGATTCGCCGGAGTTGGAGGGGAGTCGCTGCGCCGGCGAAGGAAAGGACGGAGGGGTGAAATTGGTGGCTTGGGAAGGTGGAGAAGCTCAAGGCGAAGGCAGTGGCGGCCTTGGCGGGCGCTGGGGCTGCCTGATGGCTTGGGTTGGCGAGGAAGTGTTGGTGGTGGCAATGGGGAGCTTGGTGGCTTTTATAGGCGCGGGGTGATGCCGGGGTCCGGGCGAAGGACGGTGAGGGTCCGGGCAAGAGGACGGTGGGGGTCCGGGCAAAAGGACGGTGGGGGTCCGGGCAAAGAGAGGTAGGGGCTGGGTGAGGATGAGGTAGGGGTCCTCCAGCTGTGCACAGTGAAAACCTATTCTTCTTTTGAAATCTTGAAAATTACTCCTAAACTTTGAACTGCACAAAGAAAACTCAAAACACCAAAGTTGTTTAGAATTTGAGATCTACAACTTTGCTAAAAGGACCAACTTCAAATTTTGAACAACTTTTGAATTAGAAAAAGGGGTAAAACTAGAGTTTGGAAATTTGGGGTTTTTCAAAAGGAATTTAAATTTTATTTTGATTTTTGAATTTTGGTCCTCATAACACAGCATCAAAACACTTAACTGAACAAGATCTACACAAAAATTAAGCAAACTTAAATGCATGGCAAGAATGATTAAAGACTAATGATGATGACATGTCAGGTTAATTACTTATTAAACACCAGAGGTGTTACACGCGTCCTGTACGTTCCGGATGGGCGCTGCACGGCTTCCACCTCGCCGCGCCTCCACGTCCGCGCCCAGGATGGAGGCCACGCTTCAAGGACGCTTAAACAGCAACGCCCACGTCGGCTACAATGACTTCGACAAGACAGGGTTCCTACCCTTCTTCGTAAGGGACACAATACACCCCGACACCTGTAATACCCTTGTGTAACCCTGGCCTCCCCTTGCTCTATAAAAGGGGACACCAAGGCCCTCATTCCGGGGGTCAGGAAGGGACACGTTAAGACACAAGTCCACACACACACGAGTCCGGACTCCGGTCCACGCTCATTGAGCTTGTATTCGCCCCTGTACAAGCACTTAGGTGCAAGTAATACAAGAACCTCCCCCCGCTGGACGTAGGGCCTTCTTTGCCCGAACCAGGATAAATCCTTGTGTCATCTTGCATCACCATCCAGGAAGAGAGCACGCGATCACATTACTCGTTGGTGTCACACCCCCGGGTTCGAAACACCGACATTATTAGTATGCATAAGTTTAGGAACTAAACAAATTATTGATTTATTGCACATGAGGTGGAGTCATATAGACAAGATTACAATAAAATTCAAGAGATATGCTTTGTGATGTCTTATATTAGATTAATAATAAAATAATTAGGCAAACATATATCTTTTTCTTGTGTTTAATTTAAAAATAGAAGAGAAGGGAGTCTAAACGATTCCTAAAGAGGTAATAAGTGACATGGTGCAAAATATAGGAAAATAATTGTTTTAAGAGTGACATATGAGGGGTGGAGAAAATGTTGTAGTGGTATATCATGAAGTAGGGAGCTTCGGTCCTACCTGGTAGACCTGGACATTTAGTGCTTTTTAGTTGTAAGATAGAGACAGATTCACCATTCACAATGGAGCGATGCCTAGTCTAGTCACACAACTCACGAGTCGCACCGCACCTCGCAATCGCCAAGAATTCAGGGTTCCCGTAACGGCTGGCGTTTCCCGTCACAACTTGCAAGAGAGAGAGAGTAGCGGCATTCGTGGACTCTTGGTCAGGGCAAGTAGAATGGTCTTGTCTCGTAGATGGTCTCATGTATGCCATGTAATTTTAAGACGACTTAGTAGATAACATATATAATAGTTTGTTTTTTTAAGTTATCTCATAGCAACTCATGTTTTTTTAATTTATGGATATAATAAAAATAAATTGTGAGTTGCATGATAACAACAACTCATACAATGATAGAATAGTTGTCTCATAGTCCTAAATTTTAGCTTATGCGAAACAACCACCTCTTCCTCTTTCACTTTATCTCTCTTCTATATCATCAAAAATTCTACGTAGCACTGTATGAGACGATGTACGAAACAACTCATGTGTAGTAATGTCCTTGGCATTAGAAGAGAGATGTTGAGAGAAGAAAAAAAAAGGGTCGGTGTCCGGTGCCGTGGCACCGACCAACGCAACCCTCAGTGCCCGTGCCCCCAGGCCCAGACAAGTACACGAAGACAACGTGAGCCGCACCACCTACGCGCGGCCGATGCCTACTGGCCCGCACGCCTTCGGTCCAGACGACGCAGCTGCGCGACCGCCCAGCGCAGACAGAGGACGGCGCGCGAGGGGAGGCGAGCCGCGTCCACTCGCTTCTGCCGACAGTGCCGTCGGATTCCACGCGGCGCACGTCGTCGGATCGCTCGCTAGCTAGCATGGTGGATGCACACGCCCCCACTTGTCGCCCGCCGACCTCACCTCACCGCTCCGCACGGCTATCTTCACGGTTCACACGCGTTAATGCACACAACGTGTTCTTCCACCCTCGATCGTAGTACGGGTCCTGTTTCGTACTGCTAGTACATACTTGTAGAAAATATTGTTTTTGACAGCGACTCTGTGTTCAAAACATAACTTTGGTGGGCAAGTATACGCTTCACCACTTTCTAGGAGTATTGACTTTGCCCCCATTCATCTGCCAAGAGGCCTATTCAAGACCTATTTGAAAATTTGAAATACCGGAGTGGCACCAAGGGATGAAACTTGGAGAAAGTTGATTCCATATTATGTTCTGTAGCACTAGGTGCAATAAAAAAAAAGAAGATTGAGGATTAGCGGTGGAGGTGATTCCATCAAATCAAAACCTGTCGGTGTTTTGAACCCGGGGTACGACACCAACGAGTAATATGATCGCGTGCTCTCTTCCTGGATGGTGATGCAAGATGACACAAGGATTTATCCTGGTTCGGGCAAAGAAAGCCCTACGTCCAGCGGGGGAGGAGGTTCTTGTATTACTTGCACCTAAGTGCTAAGTGCTTGTACAGGGGCGAATACAAGCTCAATGGACGTGGACCGGAGTCCGGACTCGAATGTGTGTGCGTGGACCCGTGTGTTGTCTCTTGGAGCTGTCTCTCAAAACTCCCTGCGAGGGGCCCTGGCGCCCCCCTTTTATAGGGCAAGAGGAGGCCAAGGTTACACAGGGATGACATGTACAACGCTCGATATGGCGAAGGGTAAGAATCCTGTCTTGTCGGGGCCACTGGAGCCGACGTGGGCGTTGCTGTTGAGGCGTCCTTGGAGCGTGGCCTCCATCCCGGGCACGGACGTGGGGGCGTGGCGACGTGGAGGCCGTACAGCGCCCATTCTGGCATGTACAGGATGCGACGGGGTCCCTCCGGGTCTTGGGGTACCTGTCCTCCAATAGCGTGAAAGCGGTTAGGGCTCGAGGGGCGTGGAGCCGCCCTCGAGGTGGCGCCTACGGGGGGGCTCGAGTCCCCGCAGTTATGGGCAAGTTCCGGGAAACCCGATTGAGCAGCAGGAATCCGGGCCTCGAGACGTGGCTTGGACGTGCGACAGCGCAGGGTATGGGTTAACAGTGCCGTACTTGCGCCTTTTTGCCCATGCTTGAGGTGAAAGCGAGATTTGACTGTGGCTCCGGTTTACTGTGGCGCATGTCGCCGTGCACCAGAAGACGTGACCGGAGTAGGTGAACGCATTAAATACGCAGTATGGGGTCGGTATCCGGTGCTCGTGCCGCTCGAGGGTGGCGTGGAGCGTCTCGAGGGATAGGCTGTCGCGCCAGAGAGGCTCGAGGTCCCCACGTGGGGTCTCGAGGAGCGATTTATGGCTGCGGAGGGCTCGAGGCGTATGTACCGGGGCTCGAGGAGTTGGCTTTTTAGAAGGTCATACTTGCTAGATTTTGCTATTAATTGGTGTTCTAGGTTTGACCTATTAGTTTTGCGTTGATTGGGGGTACCCTTTTGGTGTTCCCCCGACAAAACCTAAAAAAAAATATAACTATGAACAAGGTTTAGAAGCCAGGTTTTGATAAAAAAGAAAAGGAAACTACTACAGCGCGCGCGCGTCCATTCAGAGTCCGGCGTGCGCACTCCAAAAAAGGAAAAAACAAAACACGCGCGCAAATGCATTTCTGGCCGCATGCTGCGGGATACGCTGCGGAGGCCGCGCATCACTTCATGGGCCCGAAAAAAGAAAAAAAGGCCCACCCCCTTCCCGTCCACCCACTCTCCACCGCCTGGAACCTTCTTCCCCTCTCTCTTGCTTGCTTTTCCCTTCCGATACGCAAAACGCCTCAAGACGCCGCCGCCACCATAGGCGGTCGGCAGATCTGAACCAAAAAAAGACAGGAGAAAGGAAAACAAGCAAAAACAGGTACACATTTAGGGAAAACTGCAGATCCACATAATCAGACAAATCCCCCAGTTCTCTTACATCATATCCACCGAGCAGATAGTACTGCAATTCATGCTATTCAGGTATTTACTAACAGATACGCAAATCAGTTTTTTTAAGAAAGCAATTCAGTTTGTGTAACACCTCAGGTGTTTACATGAATAAAATATTGTCATGCCATCATAAGCATTCCATTCCATAGCATCATATGCTAGCTCACTTGAGATGCATCCACTAAAATGAGTTTAATTCTTAATGTGTGAGCATTTTGTTATTGCTTGTGAGGTAGCTCAAAATCCTATTTTGGAATGTCATTATGAAGTAACTTGTGTTCATTCCCTTTTGACTAGAGTCATGTAAAGGCATGAATCCAGGTTTAACAATTCAAAAGGTTACAAGGTTTATTTAGCGTAAAAATGGGAAAATCATTAATTTCTATATAAGTTAATTAACCCTTTCCAGTTAACTCAAAATCTGTGCATATTTAGGGGCTGACCCTAAAAGCTTTTTGGTAGATCTTGAGAAGAGGTACAACTTTGGTATTTAAAGTTTTTAAAGTTTCTGTACAAAATTCCAAGTAATTTTGAATCTATTCAAACCCTGGAAATGGTCCCCTTTTGATTTTAAACTTATATTTCAAAAATTATTTGAAATCTGAGTTTGAGGTTTACATAAAAGTTGTAGCAAATTTCAAAAGGAACATTTTATACATTGACCATTTTTCAAGTATTATTGCAAAATCCAAAGTAATTTTACTTCTAATACAAAACCCTAAATCTGTCCCCTTTTCAAATTCTCAATTTGATTTGGGTTTGAACTGTTTTGGTCAGTTTGACTTATTTCCATTTGAAATTAGCCATAGGGTGTTTAAACAAAGTTGTACAACTTTTCAAACTCTACATTTCATATGTTGACAAAACTTGAAGTGCAGTTTGGGTTTCAAAAGTAATTTTAAGTTTTCAGAAAGGGGGAGAGAGCAAGGAACAGTGCAAAGGGGAGGAACTGTCCAGAGCTCGCCAGCGAGCTGCGCCGCTCGAGCCGTGCTCGCGCTGGGGCGCATGCCTTGCGCCAGCGAGCTGCTTGGCAGCTGCGTGCGCAAGTTCTTCACGCCGCCGCCCTCTCCTTCGTCCTTCTTATAGCACGGAAAGCTCCGTGTTTCGCCTTCTTCTCTGTTCGCTCGTCGTCGCCGTCGTTCCTCTGCTTAGCTACGCCGGCCACCTAAGCGCTCGTTCGCTCTGTTCAACCCCGTCACCGTGTTCGCCTCGTCGTTGCGGAGCCGTAGAGCTAGGTCGCAGCCTCACTCACCCCCGCAGCCGCCCGTCGTGGTCGTCGTCTTCGTCTCCGGTCCCGAACACCTCCATCGACGCCGCCACCGTGGTCAGCAAGCTCGGAGCCCTCTCATCCTTACCTGAGCCCCGTTTTCTCTTCCTTATCTGTTGCTGCTGCTCTAGCACCAGGTCGTTGACCTTCTCTCTCTCTGTCTCAGCCGGAACAGGACATCGCCGTCGAGCCGCACCGCTGAGATCCGCCGCCGTCGTCGTCATCACCGTTCGGAGCCACGTCAGCTTCGGGAACCTAGCTCACTAGAGTCGTGGTGAGCCTCTGGTGCTGACGCGCTTGTTCGTTGGCTCGTTAGAGCTCCCAGTTGGCCGGCGTGCCGCCGCCGTGCCGCCGCGTCCGCTTGTGTCGTCGTCGGGGTAGAGAGAGAGGTCGAGGGAGGAAGTTTGAAGGTTCAACGAGACCGTGGGGTGCTGGGGTCAGTGAAGAGTGGAAGTGATGCGCGGGATCCAGACGAGTTTGTGGGAGGCCTCACCGTCGTCGGAGACCTCGCCGGTGATGAGGTTGGAGGCCGGTCAACGCGGGTGTGTGTTCGGTCAAAGCTTTTGGCTGCCAGCCTCGGGCGAGCCGGAGAGGGTCTCGGGCGAGGCGGAGAAGGTCTCGGGCGAAACGGAGAAAGAGTCGAGGCTACCGGGAGAAGGTCTCGGGCGAAACGGAGAAAGAGTCGAGGCTACCGGGCGAAGGTCTCGGGCGAGCTGAAGAAAGCCTCGGGCGAGGCGGAGAAGGCCTCGGGCGAGGCGGAGGCGGAGATCTGCTAGCCTCGGGCGAGGCGGAGAAGGCCTCGGGCTCGGGCGAAACGGAGATCCGCTGGCCTCGGCGCGAAGCGGAGAAAGAGGACGCTAGCACCTAGGGTCCGGCTGTCTGAGGCCATAGGCCAGAGATGGGCCGTTTGGGTCGGTTTCGGCCCATTAAGGGTTTTATGTTTCCAAACGTTTTAATCTTTTTCCTGTTATGTGCATAGTAATGCTAATGTTGTTATTTTTGTATGGTTTAATCTGTTGAGCCAAAAGTTATGAAAATTTTTGTGCATGTTCTATGAAATGTGTAGTTTTTATGAAAAATATAATATATACATGTTTCTGTATTATGTTTTATAGTAAAAATTATGCCTCTTAATTCTTATATAAGCCTTCAATGATTTTTATAAAATCAAGTTTAACTCCAAAAATGCTGAAATTTATGTTGTGCACTTTATGAATCATAACCAGTCTATGTACCAAGTTTGAACTAAGTTGAACATAGTTAGTTACACAACTTATTTTCGGCTAATTAAAATTGCTTTCTTTGTGGTTAAATAATGGTATAAAACATAAATCCCAAGTTCTTTTGAGTAGTTTTAAAAGGTTAAGATAAGTAAATTATCTTGATCTGCTGGATGATGTAGATAAGAGTCACTCTTTGTAACCATGTATGTTTTTAAGTTAGTTTTGTTGGTTTGCAACTTTACCGTGGAGGCAAGTTGTTGCAAGTCAAGTGTAAATTTCCATTCTTACCATGATCATGACATGAGCATCTCATTAAGCATATACTCTTTTATCGTGTAGCTTCGGAAGTGTTTGAGTGTCCAGGCGAGTTTGATCCAGAAAGTTCAGAGTGTCTAGTTGACCCAAGTTATCCGGAGTTCCAGATTCTCCCGATCAACGAAGGCAAGCCCCGGTTCATTTAACCTTTTCCTTGGTTTTACAATTACACTTGCTTTCGATAACTTGATGCATTAAATGTTTATCAAATAAATGCTTTACACCTGTTGATGCATGATCAACCTTGTTATCGATATATCATTCCTTGATACCTGCTTTATGCAAAGGATAGAAATGCTCAGCCTTGCTTTCTCACGCTCCCGATAAATGTTTTGGTAATTATCGTCTTGGAATGATAACGAGAAAGAATAATGGTTAAGACCAGACGGGCACCTGCGTCGATCCTTGGATTAGATGCAGGGTAACCCGGATGTGTCGATTAGGGTTAACCGTTGTTGGCCTGCTAGATTGAGAAACCGTGAAGTACCGATCATATGCTACGGTAAGCCCTGCCTTGGGGGTTCTTAAATGAGAACGGCTAATCGCGCACTGGGAGTGGAGAGATGGCGGGAGTACTAGCTACCCTCGTGGGTCGAAGTCCCGGATTGGAGGTGTACAAGTACTCTCGGGTGGCGCGGACCCGGTCTTGTTTGGAGGATCCGAGGCTGGGGTTGATATATGTGTGATCTAGGGTCTACATATATCGTATGATCGTGGAAAACTCCCAGATCTGGTTGAATCGATTCGAATCGTCGTGCTCCTCGGTTAAGGAGACTCAATCTTTCGACCCGCACCGTAGAATGAAAATGGTTTTGGTTTAAGAAAGAATAATGATGCTTTCTCACTAATGATTTATTTTCAGTTCTTATCAAGTATTCAAATGATTAAGTAAAATTTGGATCTAGAACTACTTTAGTAAGCTTTTATGCAAATGAAAAATGCTGTTGAGCCTACCCAAGCCAGCATACCTGTTCTTCTCTTCCCTTGTCGGGTCAGTCTTGTTGAGTACCTTTGTACTCAGGGTTTGTTATTCCACTGTTGCAGGTGACGCTCACGAGCAGCCTTGTTTTGAGGCTTGTTGCGTGACCGTCGTTGAGGAGGATGTATCCGGGGAGGAGTAATACAACCCTTAGGCGGGGTTGTTTGTGTGCAATATAGTTTTAGTAATGCTCCTTCCACTATTTAGGGTGAAGTTTAAAACTTTGGTTTGTAATAATAACGTGAGTTTGAACAACTGGTTTGTAAAACTCATGGTGTAATACTTCCGCACTTTTATTCTCTGATGTATATTATTTGTGAAATGTTGTAATACCGCGATGACTCTTGCAATGATCCTGGGGGTGTAAGGAAACGTGGATGAGTCGGGTTACCCGATGACACGTGGTGGGTCTTTTGGGCTATTGAGCACAGTGTATGGCTATCTGAGGTCTGTAGGACAAGGATAGGTACACGTGGGCCCTAATAATCCAGGAGATTCCGTCACAGCTGGTATCAGAGCGATCATTGCAGCAGTCTTGTGGTATTGTTGCAAAACTTCAAAATGATTTGAGTCAAAACTATTTGAATCTTGTTTGATCCAAAATTCTTTTGACTTACCTTGTTCATGCTATTCGATCTATGTTCTGTCTTAAATAGTAGACCGTAGATTGTTAAGTGGAGCAGCATGTTAAGTTAAGCCTTACTTGAAATTGTTGTTAAATTTTTACTCCTATATATAAAGGAGTATAATTTAAATTTTATATGCTTTATGCGTAAGTACGCTTCATGCATCATGCTTAATCAACTTGTGGTATATGGTATAGTAGGGTAAGGGTTAGAATCCAATCCTTTCTTGCTATCCAAAAAGTATTTTCCTTTATCTGCCTAATTCAAAATCTTATCTCACTAGGATGCCACGCGGTAAGGAAAAATCTCGCAAGAGTACAGGTCCTCATGGTGTACCCATGCACCAACTCACATCCCGCAAGGAGGAGGAGTCCAGCGGGAGTCATGAGATCAATGAGGACTTGCGGCAGAGGTTCATGAGTTGAAAGCTCAGTTGGCTACCACCTCTCGGGAGAAGAGTTTAGCACTTGCCAAAGCCGGAGGCATGAAACTCAAGCTGGAGGGGGCCAACAGAAGTGTAGTCAATGCAGAAAAGCTCATGACTAAGATGCTTGAAGAACGGAACACTGCCTGGCAGCGAGAAGATGCCGCGATAGCCCGTCTGCATGAGTTGGAGGCATATGTGACAGATATAGAAGTATTCAATGACCAGTTACATGAGGAAGTCCATGTGCTGTATGATCAACTCCATCCACCTCCACCTCAAGATGCAGCTGAAGATGAGATGGGTACAATCATTGATGATGGAGAGGTAGAAGGGCAGAGTGAGGAAGATCCTGATGTGGTTGAGTCTGCTGATGACAGCGATAGTGAGAGTGAGGGTGACGAGTGAATCGTCTCCCATTAGAGTGTCAGGCGTGGATCTTTAACCCTAGGGGGTAAGGGCTGTGTAATAGTCTAGTTTAACATGATCTTAAGCTAGTTGAATCATGTATCAGTTTGTTATGCATGAATAATGTAACCTGAGTATGTAAGCAGTTGTTGTTTTTGTATCATACCAGAGATCAATAAAGTTTGGTTTGTTTATGAACAGATGCCTCGTACCCGTGCCGCTGATGGGACTGGTTCGTCTCAGGATGGGGAGGGTGTTCCCAATGCACCCCCAGTTCCACCAACGCTGGCAGACGCTATTGCTGCACTTATGCGTGCCACAACAGACAATGCACGTCTGCTGCAGGGCCTAGTTCAGAATGCCCCATATGGACAGCATGGCCGACATCATCATCAGGCCCGGAAAGTACTTATCAAGACTTCACAGAGACCAGGCCACCAGTATTCATTAAGGCTGAGGAGCCTTTAGAAGCTGCAGATTGGCTTCGCACTATGAATCAGAAGTTTGAGCTAATTCACTGTACCGAAACACAGAAGCCAGCTTTCGCCGCCCAACAGTTGAGGGGAGCTGCGGGAACTTGGTGGGCAATTTTGAAGCTGCCCAAGCTCCAGGACACCGCGTTACCTGGGATGAGTTTTCGAGAGCCTTCAAAGCTCACTACATTCCAGCAGGTGTGATGCGGATGAAAACTGAAGAGTTCTTAGCCCTCAGGCAGGGGGATCAGCCAGTACAGCAGTATATTGGCAAGTTTAATCATCTATCCCAGTATGCTTTAGATCATGTGAACACCGATGAAAAGAAGCGCAGTAGCTTCATGAGGGGCTGAATACGAAGATGCAGAAGATGCTGGCAATGTGTGATGATAATATTTCCTTCAATGATGCGGTGAATAAAGCTATATCTGCAGAAGAGAAGCATTTCAAGCATCTCGAAGCTAAAAGAGGAAGGGTGGGAGTTCCACTGGATCGTTTGGTGGCAATAAGAAGCGCCAGCGTATCATACCATCCAGTCCAGCATAACCGTCCACCGTACCGTCCACCCCAGCAACAACAACTAGCTCACAGCAGTCATCTGCCAAAACTGTTGTAAACTCTAATTATCCACGACAGCCGAATGCCCCTGGCATTCGAACCCAGACTCCCCAGATCATAATTACCCATGCTACAACTGTGGAAAGCCGGGCCATTTCTCCCGTAATTGCCCGTATCCCAGGAAGAGCATTTCAAATACTCCACAAGGGCAAAGTGGTCAGAATTCCCAGCAGCGACCACAGCAACCGCCACAGCAGAATCAAGCCACAATAATAATCAGAAGAATAAGACCGTTCTGAAGACTGGCCGGGTATATTATGCACAAGCGGCAGATATTCCTGAAGGGGAACCCGTCATGATGGGTATGTTTTCAGTTGCTCACCATCCTGCTGTATTATTATTTGATTCGGGTGCATCGCATACCTTTATCAGTAAGAGTTTTGTTGAAAAGCATCATATACCTGTTGGGGAAGCAAAGGAAAATTTCCTTATACACACACCGGGAGGTCGTTTATACAAAGGAAGTGGTGCATCAGGTGCCCGTAGAATTTGCCGGGCATACTTATCCCACTAGTATGATGTAATCAAGGATCAGGATATAGATGTGATCCTAGGAATGAACTGGATGTACCAGCAGAAGGCAGTATTAGATGCCTTACATAGAACAGTCAGGTTGATCATACCTAATAGTACTTCTGAGCTTTTCATTCAACTTCCAATTCCCAAGAAAACCGTTGACCAGATGTGCGGCAGTGTCTGTGCAACCGCTGTTAAAGAAATTCAAGATATTCCAGTAGTCTGTGAGTTTCCGGATGTGTTTCCTGAAGACTTGCCGGGGTTACCACCAGACCGGGATGTTGAGTTCAGTATAGAGCTAAAACCCGGAACAGCACCAATATCTCGACGAGCCTATAGAATGCCACCTAAGGAATTGGCCGAATTAAAAGTTCAGTTGCAAGAACTGCTTGATAAAGGTTATGTCAGACCTAGTTCATCACCATGGGGCTGTCCTGCTTTGTTTGTCAAAAAGAAAGACCAAACATTGAGGCTATGTGTGGACTATCGTCCGCTTAATGAGGTGACAGTAAAGAATAAGTACCCTTTGCCGCGGATTGATCTTCTGTTTGATCAACTCGCGGGCGCTAGGGTATTTTCCAAGATAGATCTGAGATCTGGGTATCACCAGATAAAGATAAGGCCTGAAGATATTCCTAAAACTGCTTTCACCACCAGATATGGCCTGTATGAGTATTTGGTCATGTCCTTTGGGTTGACCAATGCTCCAGCTCACTTCATGTACCTGATGAATTCAGTATTCATGCCTGAGCTAGACAAGTTTGTGGTGTATTCATTGATGACATTCTGATATATTCCAAGACTCTACCAGAACATGCTGAACACCTCAGGGTAGTGTGGGTCGTCTGAGAGACCATCAGCTTTATGCAAAGTTCAGTAAATGTGAGTTCTGGTTAGACAAAGTTCCATTTCTGGGTCATGTGTTATCGGCTGAAGGTGTAGCTGTGGATCCAGGCAAGGTGCAAGAAATTCTTGAATGGGAATCTCCCAGAACTGTTCATCAAGTTCGCAGTTTTCTGGGTATGGCAGGTTATTACCGCAGGTTTATTCCAGACTTCTCCAAAGTTGCCAAACCTATAACTCAGTTGTTAAAGAATGAGGTCAAGTTTGTTTGGTCGGATAAATGTGAAAAAGCTTTTCAGAAGCTAAAGGAATTCTTAACTACAGCTCCGTCTTAGCCCAACCCAATATTGAGAAGCCGTTTGATGTGTACTGTGATGCTTCTGGTATCGGGATTGGTTGTGTTTTGATGCAAGAGGGCAGAGTGATAGCTTATGCATCCAGACATTGAAACGTCATGAAGAACATTATCCAACTCATGACTTAGAGTTAGCAGCAGTTGTTCACGCCTTAAAGATTTGGCGTCATTACCTTCTGGGCAACACATGTCACATATACACCGACCACAAGAGTTTGAAATATATATTCACTCAGTCAGAGTTAAATATGAGGCAACGGAGGTGGTTAGAGTTAATCAAGGACTATGATCTGGAGTGCATTACCATCCCGGAAAGCAAATGTGGTAGCTGATGCTCTTAGTAGGAAGGTTCGTTGCAACTGTATCACTGTCAGACCAGTAGATCTTACTCTTTGTTCCGAGTTAGAAAAACTGGGTATTCAGATGATCACTCAGGGCAGTTTGTCTAATATATCAGTTCAATCATCTATCAAAGACCAGATTGTAGCTGCTCAGAAAGAAAACAAAGGTATTGTTCACCTCAAAGAGAATCCAAGCAGACAAAGCTTCGTGTTTCCGAGTCGATGAAGCAGAAGTGGTCTGGTTCAAAGACAGACTGGTCGTTCCGAAGAATCCTGAATTGAGGAAGCAGATTCTGGATGAAGCTCATCTTACCCCATTTGCGATTCATCCAGGAAGTACAAAATGTACCAGGATCTTAGGCAAAGATTCTGGTGGACTAAGATGAAAATCGAGATTGCAAGGTATGTAGCCAGATGTGATACTTGTCAGAAAGTCAAAGCCATTCATCTTAAGTCAGCTGGTGAACTACAGCCATTGTCAATTCCTACTTGGAAATGGGAGGACATCAGTATGGACTTTATTGTTGGGTTACCAAGAACATCAAGGGCTACGATTCTATTTGGGTTATAGTAGATCGTCTAACCAAGGTTTCACATTTCATACCAGTCAAGACCATCTACTCAGCGTCCACATATGCCAAGATATACTTTCAGAGGATTATGAGTCTGCATGGAGTTCCTAAGACTATTGTCTCAGATAGGGGTACTCAGTTTGTTTTCAAAATTCTGGGAAAGTCTACATGAGTCTCTGGGCACTAAACTCTTACACAGTACAGCTTACCACCCACAAACATTGGTCAGACTGAAAGAGTAAATCAGATTTTAGAAGGATGCTCAGGCGTGTGCTCTTAACTTTCCATTTAAATGGGATGAGTGCTTACCATTAGCAGAGTTCTCATACAATAATAGTTATCAAGAGTATCCGTATGGCACCATTTGAAGCTTTATATGGCAGAAGATGTCGGACTCCTTTACATTGGTCCGAGCCTGGTGAAAGATGGTTCTTTGGTGTCAATCTAGTTCAAGAGACTGAACAGAAAGTCAAACTCATACAAAGGAATATGAAATAGCACAATCTCGACAGAAAAGCTATGCAGACAAAAGGCGTAGACCTTTGACGTTTGCCCAAGGAGAGTTTGTGTATCTAAAGGTGTCACCCATCAAGGGTGTTTATCGTTTCGGGGTCAAAGGAAAACTTGCTCCCCGTTACATTGGGCCATTTCAAATCCTGGCTAAATGTGGTAAAGTGGCATACCGTATTCAACTACCAGCTCATCTATCAGAGGTTCACATGTGTCTCAGTAAAGTCTGTCTAGCAGTGTCTATAGTTCCTCCAGTGGTTGATGTTGAAGGGGTACAACTTGAGCCTGATATGACATACTCAGAATATCCCATCAAAATTCTTGATCAGCGAGATAGTAACTCGACGACACACTCACAGGTTCTATAAAGTTCAATGGAGTCAGCATTCTGAGGAGGAAGCAACTTGGGAACCGAGGAATTTCTGATAGAACAGTTTCCTGAGTTTTATGCGACCATACGTCAGGGCAGTGAAAGAGGTTCAATAGAACCTGTTCCCAGTTTTGTAAAAAGTTTGTAATCTTTATCCCGTACCCCAAACTTTAGTAGTTAGTTTAGTTTGAGGTGAAATCTCGGGTCGAGATTTCTTTTAGGGGGAAAGGATGTAACACCTCAGGTGTTTACATGAATAAATATTGTCATGCCATCATAAGCATTCCATTCCATAGCATCATATGCTAGCTCACTTGAGATGCATCCACTAAAATGAGTTTAATTCTTAATGTGTGAGCATTTTGTTATTGCTTGTGAGGTAGCTCAAAATCCTATTTTGGAATGTCATTATGAAGTAACTTGTGTTCATTCCCTTTTGACTAGAGTCATGTAAAGGCATGAATCCAGGTTTAACAATTCAAAAGGTTACAAGGTTTTTAGCTTAAAAAATGGAAAATCATTAATTTCTATATAAGTTAATTAACCCTTTCCAGTTAACTCAAAATCTGTGCATATTTAGGGGCTGACCCTAAAAGCTTTTTGGTAGATCTTGAAAGAGGTACAACTTTGTATTTAAAGTTTTTAAAGTTTTTGTACAAAATTCCAGTATTTTGAATCTATTCAAACCCTGGAATGGTCCCCTTTTGATTTAAACTTATATTTCAAAATTATTTGAAATCTGGTTGAGGTTTACATAAAGTTGTAGCAATTTCAAAAGGAACATTTTATACATTGACCATTTTTCAAGTATTATGCAAATCCAAGTTGCAAAATCAAAAGTAATTTTGCTTCTAATACAAAACCCTAAATCTGTCCCCTTTTCAAATTCTCAATTTGATTTGGGTTTGAACTGTTTTGGTCAGTTTGACTTATTTCCATTTGAAATTAGCCATAGGGTGTTAAACAAAGTTGTACAACTTTTCAAACTCTACATTTCATATGTTGGCAAAACTTGAAGTGCAGTTTGGGTTTCAAAAGTAATTTTTAAGTTTTCAGAAAGGGGGAGAGAGCAAGGAACAGTGCAAAGGGGAGGAACTGTCCAGAGCTCGCCAGCGAGCTGCGCCGCTCGGGCCGTGCTCGCGCTGGGGCGCATGCGTCGCGCCAGCGAGCTGCTTGGCAGCTGCGTGCGCAAGTTCTTCACGCCGCCGCCCTCTCCTTCGTCCTTCTTATACACGGAAAGCTCCGTGTTTCGCTTTCTCCTCTGTTCGCTCGTCGTCGCCGTCGTTCCTCTGCTTACTACGCCGGCCACCTGAGCGCTCGTTCGCTCTGTTCAACCACGTCACCGTGTTCGCCTCGTCGTTGCGGAGCCGTAGAGCTAGGTCGCAGCCTCGCTCACCCCCGCAGCCGCCCGGCGTGGTCGTCGTCTTCGTCTCCGGTCCCGAACACCTCCATCGACGCCGCCACCGTGGTCAGCAAGCTCGGAGCCCTATCATCCTCACCTGAGCCCCGTTTTCTCTTCCTTATCTGTTGCTGCTGCTCTAGCACCAGGTCGTTGACCTTGTCTCTCTCTGTCTCAGCCGGAACAGGTCATCGCCGTCGAGCCGCACCGCTGAGATCCGCCGCCGTCGTCGTCATCACCGTTCGGAGCCACGTCAGCTTCGGAACCTAGCTCACTAGAGTCGTGGTGAGCCTCTGGTGCTGATGCGCTTGTTCGTTGGCTCGTTAGAGCTCCCAGTTGGCCGGCGTGCCGCCGCCGTGCCGCCGCGTCCGCTTGTGTCGTCGTCGGGGTAGAGAGAGAGGTCGAGGGAGGGAGTTTGAAGGTTCAACGAGACCGTGGGGTGCTGGGGTAGTGAAGAGTGGAAGTGATGCGCGGGATCCAGACGAGTTTGTGGGAGGCCTCACCGTCGTCGGAGACCTCGCCGGTGATGAAGGTTGGAGGCCGGTCAACGCGGGTGCGCGTTCGGTCAAAGCTTTTGGCTGCCAGCCTCGGGCGAGCCGGAGAGGGTCTCGGGCGAGCGGAGAAGGTCTCGGGCGAACGGAGAAAAGTCGAGGCTACCGGAGAAGGTCTCGGGCGAAACCGGAAAGAGTCGAGGCTACCGGGCGAAGGTCTCGGGCGAGCCGAAGAAAGCCTCGGGCGAGGCGGAGAAGGCCTCGGCGAGGCGGAGGCGGAGATCTGCTAGCCTCGGGCGAGACGGAGAACCTCTAGCTCGGGCGAGACGGAGATCCGCTGGCCTCGGCGCGAAGCGGAGAAAGAGGACGCTAACACCTAGGGTCCGGCTGTCTGAGGCCGTAGGCCGGAGATGGGCCGTTTGGGTCAGTTTCGGCCCATTAAGGGTTTTGTGTTTCCAAACGTTTTAATCTTTTTCCTGTTATGTGCATGGTAATGCTAGTGTTGTTATTTTTGTATGAATTAATCTGTTGAGCCAAAATTATGAAAATTTTTGTGCATGTTCTATGAAATGTGTAGTTTTTATGAAAAATATATATATACATGTTTCTGTATTATGTTTTACAGTAAAATTATGCCTCTTAATTCTTAAATAAGCCTTCAATGATTTTTATAAAATCAAGTTTAACTCCAAAAATGCTGAAATTTATTTTGTGCACTTTTTGAATCATAACCAATCTATGTACCAAGTTTGAACTAATTTGAACATAGTTAGTTGCACAACTTATTTTCGGCTAATTAAAATTGCTTTCTTTTGTGGTTAAATAATGGTATAAAACATAAATCCCAAGTTCTTTTGAGTAGTTTTAAAAGGTTAAGATAAGTGAATTATCTTGATCTGCTGGTTGATGTAGGTAAGAGTCACTCTTTGTAACCATGTATGTTTATAAGTTAGTTTTGTTGGTTTGCAACTTTACCGTGGAGGCAAATTGTTGCAAGTCAAGTGTAATTTCCATTCTTACCATGATCATGACATGAGCATCTCATTAAGCATATACTCTTTTATCGTGTAGCTTCGGAAGTGTTTGAGTGTCCAGGCGAGTTTGATCCAGAAAGTTCAGAGTGTCTAGTTGACCCAAGTTATCCGGAGTTCCAGATTCTCCCGATCAACGAAGGCAAGCCCCGGTTCATTTAACCATTTCCTTGGATTTACAATTACACTTACTTTCGATAACTTGATGCATTAAATGTTTATCAAATAAATGCTTTACACCTGTTGATGCATGATCAACCTTGTTATCGATATATCATTCCTTGATACCTGCTTTATGCAAAGGATAGAAATGCTCAGCCTTGCTTTCTCACGCTCCCGATAAATGTTTTGGTACTTATCGTCTTGGAATGATAACGAGAAAGAATGATGGTTAAGACCAGACGGGCACCTGCGTCGATCCTTGGATTAGATGCAGGGTAACCCGGATGTGTCGATTAGGGTTAACCGTTGTTGGCCTGCTAGATTGAGAAACTGTGAAGTACCGATCATATGCTACGGTAAGCCCTGCCTTGGTGGTTCTTAAATGAGAACGGCTAATCGCGCACTGGGAGTGGAGAGATGGCGGGAGTACTAGCTACCCTCGTGGGTCGAAGTCCCGGATTGGAGGTGTACAAGTACTCTCGGGTGGCGCGGACCCGGTCTTGTTTGGAGGATCCGAGGCTGGGGTTGGTATATGTGTGATCTAGGGTCTACATATATCGTATGATCGTGGAAAACTCCCAGATCTGGTTGAATCGATTCGAATCGTCGTGCTCCTCGGTTAAGGAGACTCAATCTTTCGACCCGCACCGTAGAATGAAAATGGTTTTGGTTTAAGAAAGAATAATGATGCTCTCTCACTAATGATTTATTTTCAGTTCTTATCAAGTATTCAAATGATTAAGTAAATTTGGATCTAGAACTACTTTAGTAAGCTTTTATGCAAATGAAAAATACTGTTGAGCCTACCCAAGCCAGCATACCTGTTCTTCTCTTCTCTTGTCGGTCAGTCTTGTTGAGTACCTTTGTACTCAGGGTTTGTTAATCCACTGTTGCAGGTGACGCTCACGAGCAGCCTTTTTTCGAGGCTTGTTGCGTGACCGTCGTTGAGGAGGATGTGTCCGGGGAGGAGTAATGCAACCCTTAGGCGGGGTTGTTTGTGTGAAATATGGTTTTTTATTAATGCTCCTTCCACTACTTAGGGTAAAGTTTAAAACTTTGGTTTGTAATAATGACGTGAGTTTGAACAACTGGTTTGTAAAACTTATGGTGTAATACTTCCGCACTTTTATTCTCTGATGTATATTATTGTGAAATGTTGTAATACTGCGATGACTCTTGCAATGATCCTGGGGGTGTAAGGAAACGTGGATGAGTCGGGTTACCCGATGACACGTGGTGGGTCTTTGGGCTATTGGGCACAGTGTATGGCTATCTGAGGTCTGTAGGACAAGGATAGGTACACGTGGGCCCTAATAATCCAGGAGGTTCCGTCACCGCAGTTTGCCAGCAAAAGCAACTCAGATCCATCTTGACCGCCAAAAAAGCTTATGTGGATCTAACTTGTACTTCAGTAGCAAATGATACTGCCCCAGTTTTTTCTTGCTGCTGCTTAACATGCTTATATGCACACCTCCCTACAGATATACATTCTAGCTGCATTAGCTGCTCCACATGGTTACTGCACATTGTTACTGTTCTTTTGTTATGCTTCATACCCCTATACCTGCAGAATAATTAGAAGTACATGATAAGTCATGTAGAGGATAATGATAGAAGTAAGGAAAAAATTGGTTTGTACTGAAAAATTGCAATAGATGTTGACCTTTTTTTCCTAATTTACTACAGTATTATTGCCTGACTCATTTGTCTAAATTACCTACTATCTTAATAAATAAGTATCAGATATAAAATCCTCAACATTCAATTTCAGTTTGTATGTAGAAAAAAACAAAAAAAACTAGTATACATGAGTGCCTTTTCCCCCAAATATGGTCAACACAGTAGTTTGAAAAAACAAAAAAGCATGAAAAGGTGATTGCTAGTTTGAAATGTGCAGGAAAAGGAGGGATGGATCTCAACAAGCTTCCACTTGAGGCATATGATATCTTTGAAGATAGAGTTGACGGAAGAAATCCTATATTCTGTACACAAGTTTCTAGTAACTATGATGCACTTTCTGACATTAGACAATCAGATTTGCCTACAATTTCAGAGCTCCAATGTTCAATAGAAGAAACACACATACAGGAAGCCCCAAATGTAAATGAAGATGACCCAGTGACAACTGAGGCGGTTACAGAGGCTGTAGAAGATGAAGTTGCTGATGTTGACCTACAGTTCCTATCAAAGATTTCTTCACCCGATGAGCCATATGTTGGAAAGATATTTGATACAGTAGAGGAAGCTAGGCTTTGCTATAATGATTATGCTAGAAGGAAGGGATTCCCATAAGAACTGGGACATCTAGAAAGTCAGCCATTACAAAACAGCTTGACAAGCTCTTGTTTGTGTGCAACAAGGAAGGCAAAGGTAAACAGAGGAAAGGTATTGATGAAGAGGTCATTGAAGTTGAAGACTTTGAACATGCTACGACTGAAAGTAGTGATTCTGATGTGGATGAACCAATGGGAAAAAAGGCAAAATTCATAGGGATGAAAAGAAAAAGGGAAAATGAATGAAGTACACAAACTGCAGAGCAAGGATGTTGATCAAATTCAATGAAAACAAGTGGTTTGTGAAGCAATTTGTTGTTGATCACAACCATATCTTAGTGGACAAACCATCGCTTTCTAAGTTCCTAAGGTCACATGCTGGAATACCAAAAGAAGAAGTGCAATTCCTAACCCTTTTGCATGATTGCAATTTGGAAACTAGCCGGATGATGCAGCTCATGTCTGAGCTGTATGGATCTGCACATTTTGTACCTAATCATGAAAAGCATGTGAGCAACTTAAGGGAGGGATAAGGGCACATGCAGCGAGGAGCGATATGTCTGAAACCTTTTGTTACTTCAATGAGCTAAAAAAGCAAGACAATGATTTCTTCTTCAAAATTAAGCTAGATGACGAGGACAAGGTTGAGAATATTTTCTGGGTGGATGGTGCAGCAAGAGCAACATACAAGACTTATAATGACTGCATCTCTTTTGACAGCACATATCTTACAAACATATACAAGATGCCTTTTGCTCCATTCATAGCTATTAATAGGCATGCACAATCAATTCAAGTGGGATGTGCTTTCTTGAGAAATGAAACTACAGATTCTTATGTTTGGCTGTTCCAAACATTTCTAGAAGCAATGAATGGCTTGGAGCCTAGAATTTTATCACAGACCAGGACTTGGCAATGGCAGCAGCAATAAGGACTGTTTTTGTATCTACTCGGCATCGATGTTGTCGTTGGCACATCATTTCAAAGATCGAGTCAAGGCTGGGTGTGTACTTCTCATCAAGAATAGGATTGGAGGAGGAGTACAATGAAATTGTCAACCATAGCCTGAGTCCGGAAGAGTTTGAGAGTAGGTGGCAAGTTATGATTGAAAAGTATGAAGCTGCTGTAATGAAATCCTTTGCAACTTGTATCATATCAGGCATATGTGGGTTCCTGCCTATTTCATGGACAGGTTCTATCCATTCTTGCAATCAACCCAAAGAAGTGAGAGCTTCAATGCAGTCCTAAAGAAATATGTCAATCCACACAATTCCATGCTGGATTTTGTCCACCAGTATAAGAAAATCCAAGACAAGACTGATGTAGCTGAGGATAAGCAAGACTACAGGACAGACCAAAAGTTGCCTCCACCATGGTCAAGGTATCCTTTGGAGAAGCATGCTATCCAGGTTTACACAAGGAACATCTACTACAGGTTTCGTGCTGAACTTCAGAAGATGGCACAATATGTCTGTCAGCAAACATATCCAAATGTGTATCGGTTGAGCCCTATTGAAGATTTTGTTGGAGGATATGGCTCTAGGCCATATGAGGTTACTTATAATGAAGAGCATAATCTAATCAGTTGTCAATGCTGCAAGTTCCAAAGGGATGGAATATTTTGCTGCCATGTTCTAAAAGTTTTGATAGACAAGGGGGTGAAAAAAATCCCAGACCTCTACATCCTTAAAAGGTGGACACCACAGGAGAATGCAACTTCTATATCCGCGTTGCAAGTTAGTGCTCAAATACCTACAATGCCAGAGAAAAATAAGAAGGCGGTCCGGTTGGCAAACCTAGCACATTTATTCTCAAAGATTTCTCAGCAGGCTAGTGTGTCAGATGAGTTTTATAAAATTGCTACTACTCATGGGGATGCAATACAGACAGAAATTTCTGCAATAAAGAAGGCAAGGAGGAACAAGAAGAACTTGGAAGAAGATGCAGCAGCACAACAGGGGCTGCAGCAACCAGGGCCTACTGTTGAGCAGCAAGGACCTAATATTGAGCAGCAAGGACCTACTATTGAGCAACAAGAAGAGTACAGAACGACGCCAACTCCTGGAGCTTCTGCAACTTCTATTATCCCTCCACCTCAAGAACTACTTCAATGGCATCTTACACAACAGAATGGTGAAGCCTCTGACACTGTGTTTCCAAACACACCTGTAAGGCGCGGCCTTAGAGTTGAATTGGCTACTACCCATGAGGAAACTACAGTATTGGATCCAGACATAACAAAAACTAAAGGGCGTACAAGGACAAGAAGACTAAAGTCAGCACTAGAAGTGCATTAAAAAAGAAAGCCAAACAAATGCAGCGTGTGTGGCTCTACAGAACACAATGCAGCAACTTGCAGAAAAAAGAGTAGTTTAGAACAGAAGTGATGAAGGGGGCAAACACATGAACAGAAGTGATGAAGAGGGCTTAGTTTTGTTGCAGTTAATGTAATTAAAGATTGTTTTGGAAGCTTCTATTTCCTAAGTGATATCATGCCCGAGCAGTCATTGTGTGTGGATTCATTTGTTGAAAAAACACACAGATTTAATTGAAAACTGTTGGAGCTACATTTCCTACAAGATAACTAATAAAATTACCTGTCCAAAAGTAATAATTTGCTTACTAGAATACTACTATATTGCATAACTAATTAGTACCGACTGATTAAAGGTTGTTATGTAAATATACACAAACTAGTGTGGTTTCAGATATACATAAAAAAAAGAGCTTGATTTAGCAGACTGTACCTGCTATAAATGTAGCCTGTCCCACCAATTCTTGACATCATTGTCTTTGTGGGTTAGCCACTTATACAATAGAAGCTTGCGTATAATTGGGATGCCACTCTCCTTCAAGTATTCAATGGAACGCCCATTCCAATGTTCGGCATGCATCAACATATGAAAACCACAATCGTGACTGCAGGAGATAAATATGCAAAACTCAGTGCATATAACAAAAATCTGACCATATGTGAAAAAAGGATTAGTTAGAGAAGCAAAAAAGACCGCTCACTTGTTGTGTTGGATGGGAACACCAATATCCTGAAGTTCATAATTGTGTATAGGCTTCTTTGCCTCATAACCATATTTGTTCCAAAGTTGTTTGATCGCTCCAATCATGGTATTGCAACAACTAAAGAGAGCTTCATCTTCCAGCGTTCTCATTGAGTCTAACACCTCAAACTGTTTGTTTCGAAGGTTGAGGACAAGCAAAAAGTAGTGGCCTACTTGTCCTCCAGATTCATTATCTCCAATCATTTGAAGAACAGGGAACATCACCTATGTTGTGGTTGGTTATTATCAAAATACACGCATGTGAATAAAAAACATAGAAAATTCTGCAGCATGGTATAGACTTACCATATGACGATGGTCTAGATGGTTTTCTAAAGGCCTAAATAAACGTGAGATCTGTCTTATCTAGCTTGCCCTCCAGCATGAAATTCTGCAGAGGAAGAAAAATACAACTAATTTGCCTTGACAAATTGAGAAAATTGCTAGTATAAAACATGAATAATTGCTTGGAGATAATGAAAAAATATTATTGCTTAATCAAGTACACTATTTTGCTTAACGCTTAGCACTATTATTGCTTAACACATAGCACAATATTGCCTACCATAGGGAAAAAGACAGAAAAGTAGCATTCATTAACTTTGATATGTGTTTCATTAACAAATGCTATTGGAACTTTTATGATCAATCAAAATTGAGCAATTATACAACATATTACCAATGATTTCTTTTGTTAGAGAGCCATTTAATACACAAGTCTTTTGTTACCGGTTAACATGTGGGCTAACATGTGATGCAGCAGTCAACTCATTCTAGCTGAAAAGATAAATTAGTTCACAGGTGAGCTAGCTAGCTCTGCATGCATCGTGCAGCGAGGCAGTGGGGTTGAGATGGAGTGAGACTTATGGGTGCAGGGAGTGCTAAAACAGCGCGAAACGCATGATGGAGACAGTTAGGGAGTCTGCGTCGGGGCTGCTAAGTGCCATGACAGGCGCTATGCTGCTAGTGGTCAATGTACGATGGTGGGAAACTGATGGTGTGGCCCCCTAGTGACAGCGGCGTCCCATTCATGCTAAGCACCAAGTTTGCCACCACACATGTGCCACAAATTTGAAGAACCATGCTTGAAGGATAGAGGTGGAGCCCTCCTGTACTTGTTAGTCTACCTTGCTATCATATTTAGCAGTACATATCATCGTTTATCAACCTGTAAACTAATGTTTTTACTTTCTTTCTTACTTATTGGTTGCAGTTTAACCAATGGCTAGAGGGCAAAAGACATCAACAAGGTGCATGAATATGCAAACTAATGTTGTATGGACCTAAAAGGCTACTACGAAGGTGTCAAAAAGAAACTGTGAATTTTGGGTCACATACTACTACCAATGCGAAAAGGTATGTATTCTTAGGCAACAATATTGTCCGATTAGGCAATATATGATTCTGAAATAGGCAAAATTATGAATTTTATTGACCAATTTTATTAAGCATCTAATTTTTTATGTGTCGCAGAAATAGCAGTATTTCTACTAGATCGGAAAAGGCAAGTGCTTTTGCAGCCATATCTGATCTATTTATTTAGCCTTGCATTATATGTTCTCCAATTATCACTTTTTTGCCATTACATTTGCAGATCATTAATGTATTCAGTGGGAATTCAAAAATAGATGCATAGCAATTAGTGATAGTAAGTAGATCATCCAGTAATATGTAGTCAATGCAGAACATTTTGGAAAGCACATGCTATGTGCAAATCAACTGTTATATATGTTGTATTTGAGAATATTAAATAGAGAAAGCAAATCTTATGTACAGTCATCCTAGCAGCACTTATGTCAAATAATTTGAAGCATTATTATGGCTCTTTATATATATAAATGTACCCAAAAAAATAGAGGAATAATGGAAGAAAAAACTGAACTAACCGATACTCGTAAAGCCATAACACGTTTCTTCGCTTTTCTAGACGTGTTGTCAATTGCATGGATCGCAATTTCAGCGACTGGGCTCATTAGCTTGCCACCAGGCTTCACAGATAGAGACAAATGATCTAGTGTCACATAGAAGCTCCAGAAGTTGATTATGACCACGCTGCACACATAAAAATATATATGGCCAAAAAAGGAAAAAAATCAGAATAAAAAAGACAACAACAAGTAATAAAAAATCATTTAATAACAAAAAAATGAGGACATGGTTTTCAGGCATACGTACTCTTGAGCTTGAGAAGATCTAGTAGACCTTGATTTTCCATGAACACACACAACAGCATACACATCGGAAACATCCTTGGTGCAAGTCAAAATCCTTTTAGTATCAAAATCAATATAAGGTGACTGGAGAGCAGCAGGCCTTTTACGAATCCTATTTGGGTGAGGCTCATAGTCAGGTGTGACGGAAGAATTGCCACTGCCAAGCTGCTTATGTGTTGATGCAGGTGTAACAGTCTCATTCACATTGACAGTCGCTACAGATATGAATGGAGGTACAGTATCACGAGATGTTGCTGCCTCAAGCGAAACTGCTGGTTTAACCTTTCTCTTGTCATTCTCAATAATAGCATCATGTTCCAACTTAGCTAATACCTCTTCAGGAAATTTTGAAAGTGAGAATGGAGAACCATCCGATGCTGAAGATGCACCCTGTGATTCTACAAATTTCATGATGTCGATTTCTGGAGGTGTGAAATTCAAAGGACAACTTGTGGTAGTGTGTGAGTCACCTGTGTTGGTTTTGTTATCACTAATTAGCAAAAAGCAGTAAAAAAGGGGAAAAAAGATGTATGACGATAAATGTGTAGATGTCAAGTTACCACATGGGAGCTTCAGCTTTTCCCTCATCCTTTCTATATTGGATTTGAGCTTGGCTGTAGGTTCTGGGTGAATGATCGCTAATGGCTGAGGCTCAAGTGAAAATGAATCCTCCTTCATAACCTTTGGATTATGCAACTTTTCCAAACGGACACTCAATGGGGCATGATCTTCAATGTCAGGAACTTGAACTTCCACATGAATTGTTTCTCCTACGGGTGGCTGCTCATTACATTGAGTGTCTACTCTAGTTGAATCCAACTTAGGTTCTTTGGGAGAACCATCACCATTCTCGTTTTGCTTTTCAACGCCTCCATCTTCTTCCTCCGAAACAGATGGCAAATTTCCATTGCCGGCACCAGGAGAGGCACTCTCGTCATCTGACCCTGAATCATCATCCTCAGATACAGAAAAAACTTCATCTTCGTCAGTGTCGGATTCTTCACTTTCATCACTGAGCAAATCCTCTTCAAAATCTTGACCCAAAGATTCATGTTGATCAACATGTTCTCTTGTAGTACTTGCCCTGGTCTGCCTTCGAGCACAAGAAGGTGCAGGTTGTTCCACCTTAGAACGCTTTGATCTACTCTGTCTCTGTGCAGATGAAGGTTCAGCTTCATCATAATTTGGCCTTGGACGCTTAGACCTAACACCACGCTGTGATGCAGTAGCTTCGCCTTCAGAAACTTTTTTCCAAAAACATACCAAGAAGCTCTGTGAAACCAGAGCAGAACTGCGTAACAACACTAGTAATCAAGGTTTTTCTCTGCAGAAAAAAGACAAATAGGAAAAAAACAGTAAGTAATGAGCATTCACAAACACATGAAGTTAAACACATGTTGCACTACACTACAGAGCTAAAAAACAAAACTGAAAACAGGTACATGTTGCCTCTCAATTTTATAAAAAACAAGAATCTGCCTCTTGCAACATAAAAAAGCTACACATATATTAAGTTGCCAGTCTTTTCATATATTATTGCTTCATTAGTGACACTGTTTTGCCTAAACTCTAACAAAAAAGTGCATGACAATCTATACAAAAGAATATAGCTGAAAAATTATGTAATTCAAAATTAACAGCAGCTGCTATGTATATGCACAAAAAAAAATGATTGAATTTGTCTCAATTATGATGTAGAATGTCTAGATCATGTACAAAAAATTATGCAACTCAAACCTGATCTGAAATGCCCCTAGGGACCTTGAAGGAGACAAATCTTGTTATATCATCCATGGCAAACAAAGATTGTTGTGGAGTAGAATACCTTGATTGTTTGAACTGAACACATAAACATGTACGTGCAGAGAAAAAGTTATAAACATATCTTAAAAAATATGGAAATGGCAAAAAATTAAATTGACAATAAGAAAGTAAAAGCCATATTGACCTATTGATGCATACCTTGAGCTTTCCGAATGAGCCATCACAGTTTGTGTCGAGCTTGATGACCTCATTGAGCAGTTTCTTTGACCATGCAGCAATTCTGGGCACTTTGGAAGGGATTTCTTTGACCATGCAGCAATTCTAGGCACTTTGGAAGGGATTTCTAGATTGCCAGCCATAAGAGAGTCTACATATAGAATCTGTAAAAAATAAAATAATAAAATAAAATGAAGGCAATGAAAGAACATGAAAAAGAAAAGAAAAAAGAGTAGGTACATAAAGAATAAAGAGACGCAAGCAAAGCAACTTACCACAAGAACAACGAGGCAACCCTTAAAAGATTTTCTTGTTCCCATTTTTGCTGCAGCACCTTTCAGCTCGTAACAAACAAACTGACACCAATTCTTGTTGTTAACAGAAGAAAGATCCACAATGGTCGGGGGTAACACCTTGGGCTGATAGCTAGGCCAGTGGGTGGGCACAAGAATGTTGAAATTGCTATCATTAACCAAGACCTTAGGAAATCATCATTGCTTGTCCTATTCTCCTTCACCCTGTCCAAGATAGAATCAATACTAGGTGTTGTCCCTTCATCAATACCATACTTCGTGTGTATGAAGTTGATAGCATCAACATCAAGCTCATATTTAACTTCATCGCCCCTATTTGGAAGACCAAATACCCTGCATACAGCATTAGCATCAACTGAAATCCTTCCCCTTCCAGGAAACACAAGCTCTGACGATTCAGCGTCAAAACAGTCAACAACCAGCCAGTCCGCTAGACCTGCAGGAAGGGTTTGACAGGCAATCTTCAGTAGACCGCCAAAACCTATGGCGCATATCCTTTTTTTTCTGCGATGGAGTCAAATCCTTGTATAGCTTCACAAGCCTCGATGGGGACGCCCGTTGTCTTCGAGGCTGAGAATATAAGATGATTTCAAAGAAAAAAAAATTAGAAAAAAAACAGAAGCAAAATAGATGTCAAAGCAAAAAAAAGATGAATATACAAAAGAAGAACAGGTGGACATACCTTAGGAACCACGGGAGACGACGAAGCAGAAGGATCACTTTTCTGCCCTCTACCCATTGACTAAAATGAAAAGGCACAACCTGAAAAAACCAATGTTGGACAAAAGTTTCAGCACTGTTGGGATGAATGTATGTAAGAATAATTACAGGGACTTGAGTAGTTGTAGTTTAAAAAAACAAGTCATTAAATTCAGATGAAAAAAGCAGTTGAAAAAAATATTTTCAGAAAGAACAATTAAGTATTTCAAAAAAGCATATCAATTCAGAAAAAAGTTCACTACTGCCATAATAATGTCCATGTTTCATACGTGTGATACATAAGGAGATTGCAACAAAAAAGGATTCATGTACATGCCTACATCCCCCTAGCTAGCCACATTAAAAAAAGGGACGGTACATACAAGCACATTTCAGTTAAAGTCTTCCCTAACTTTCAAGTTGCGGGAATAAAATATAGCAATTTAATATGATACAAAAGGCAATATGTTTGAAAAGAAAAGCAATTATGATATGGCCCGATCTAGGGCTGCTTGGTACTGTTGAGGATTAATCACTGCCCGTGGTGCTGTAGGACACATTAGTGTCAGCATAGCTGACAAAAAAACACTTGTCAAAAGCCAGATACTGGGGCAGTGTGTGAAAAGGTGGTACCCATAACTCGAGTTGGAGTCTAGTTCATGATGCAAGCAGGCCCATCTGTAGGTAGCCCATCGGCTCCTGCTGAGGTAACGGGAGGCATGCAGTCGTCTGCGACAACAGCCCGCTTACAAAGGAAAGAAAAGGAGATGAGAATGAAGATTGAGCTGCTATCTGTCTTCGACAACAACCTGATTCTGTGCGCGCAGCAGAGGACAGAAAACGACACCCAAAAAACAACCATTTGGAGCAAACCACAACCAGGAAAATCACCGGCAAACGATGCCCAAAGCAAAAAGTGCCTTCCTGGTTGAGTCGAGTCCCAAGAGAGCAACTACGCATGTGCTACTCCTAGTCCTAGCAAGGATCTCAAGAACAAACATGAAATGTACGCGCACGCTGGGACGACCTGTGCTAGTCTCCAAGGACTGGGATGCCAAAGATGCTTATAGCCTCAGACCTCAACACGGTGCTCGGTCGGGCCTAGTAGCGGAGGTGGAGGCCGTGGCGGTGATGGTGGTGCGCCATACCATCACCATGACACAAGGCACACAAACAAAAAAATACGCCAGTCCTCACCATCGTCGACCAACAAACAGCGCTTCTGCCAAGACAGTAAGGACGAATGCAATACAGGCAATCCAGGGTAAGCAGGCTCCCACTGAATCCAAGCAAAGCTTTGCAGACTGATGTGTTTAAGCCCGCCCATTAAGAGCAGGTGTCCGCAGATGTCTGCTTCGATCACTAGTGCATGCGGGCCTAGCAGGTAGCAGGCGATCCCTACGCCTGCTTGCATCGTTAAGTCTAGTGCAGAGGCAAAAACCATTCACAACATGGGATAAGAAACTTAGCCCCATGCTAATCCAGCCCTCAAGATGCGTGTGAAAACACATTGTCACTAAGCTCCCGGAGCTAATTGATGCAAAACCCCAAATCAATTTCCAATCAATTGTTTAACCCATTCTAACCCAATCCATGTACATAGTGAACAAAAATAACAGAGAGGGGGGCCAAAACAAAATGCAACAAGTAGGGGAAAATGTAGTTAACAAACTAAACCTAAATTTCCAAACTAAAAACAAGCAAATACCTAATGCACAAAAAATAGATGTGAGATATCCCAAAATAAACTCACCGTTGAATTTGTTGTAGGAGATTGAAACGCTATGCAGTAGGAGGAAGAACCAGTAGCAGAGTTGTTGAAAAACGGCCAATACTGCACCTGCAATGTAGATCCATAAGGGATTTGTATAGACGAGATCCCCCAGGCGGGTAAATCTTAGGTTGAGACCATTATGCATCGAAATAGGTGAGAAGAACAAACACATCAGAGCAGTGCAAAAAAAGGGGAACGAACCAAGTCGAGTCAATTTTTGGCGCCGAAATCCGAAGCAACGGGGGTCGTGCGAAGCACCTCCCCCCAGTTGCACGACCGACTACCCTGGGGGTGCGCCACGCGGTTGACGACGCGCGCTCGTGAGGGAGGAGGGAAGCCTGCGCTCCTGTCGAGGATAGTGCGCGGCGAGCGGTGTCCAGGCAGTATGGGGAGGCCCGCGCCGCTGCCGAGGAGTGACTGCGCGCCCGTCGGGGAGGCTCGCACGGACCGCCTGTGAGGAGCGCCTGCGAAGTCGCGGGGGCGAGGAAGCCTACGCGGTCGCCATGGGGGAGACTCGCACGGCCCCCAGTGGCGAGCGACTGCGAGGAAGTAGGGAGGAGGAAGGCCTGCGCGCCCGCGAGAGATGGGTCGCGCAGGCCACCGAGGAACGATGACACGGCCGCCGGGCTTGCGCCGCCGCGCAGCGCCTGCGCCGCCTCCGATGGGGTTCAGTGGAGACGAAATGGGGAAAGACGGGATACCCAGGCGCGACTCTCTAGATTTGAATAGTGCCGGCTGAGGTGTGGGCCAATGGTCGCAGACGCATCAGACGGACGTTCGAGGCGGGTGAAGGGTCGAGATGGCGGACTAGAGGGGGGGGGGTAAATAGTCCCTTTTAAAATTAAACTTAATTGGAGCGGCTAACCGAAACAAATGCGGAATTAAAACTATCGGTCTAGCCAAGACTACACCCCCTCTACCTATACTCTATGACACCTTACAAAAGAACCTAATCAATGCAAATAAGGTGTCGGGCTAGCTAGAGCTCACCTAACCAATTCTAGAAGCAAGGTCACACAGCCTATGCAACTAGTACTTCAAGCACGGGGAGCTCCTAAGCAATCTAGCAAGCAAAGCACAAAGCCTAAGCTCACTAGCAATGCTCAATAACAAGGCTACCCAAGCCAAATTAGAGAGCTCAACTTAGCTACACAAACTAAGCAACTAAACACTAGCACAAGAATAAATATTGCAATACAAGCTAGTGCAAACAGCAGGCAGTCGGTACTACCGAGCTGTAGGGCCGGTACTACCGATGCCGGTACTACCGATGCCGGTACTACCGGGCTTCCAAGCCGGTACTACCGAGCACCTGCAGGAAGCTACGAAATCGAAGGGGGTGAGATGCAACCTCAGATCTAGCAATTACCCCACTTCCCTAGATGTTGTAGATGACGATTGTAGCTTCCTCACGTCTTGATTCCTTGCCAAAATGTGGATCGAGCCTTCCCAACCTAAGATAGAGTGATAGAGGGAGGAAGAACACGAAGAACACAAGAACAAGCGTAATATGCAAGGAAACAAGAATAATAAGAGCAACAAGGGACGGGGACACAAGAATTAATCCCGAGGTTCACTTGGTTGCCACCAAGCTAGTCCCCGTTGAAGCAAGCCCAAGGTTGCCGCCGATCCTCTTGCTAGTGGTGACCCTAAGTCACGCTCTCCACGATGGAGTGCTCACCAAGAGCTCTAGCGTTCGATCCGGCCGGACCACTTGGCGCTCTTCACGCCTCTTCTCCACTAGAGTTGCTCTTCGCGATCTCCCGCGGGCGAGCACAATGCCCCTCACAAATCTTCTCCGGAGCCACGCACAATCTTCACGCGGGCTTCACGACGGAGACGAGCACCAAGCCGTCTAGGAGGTGGCAACCTCCAAGAGTAATAAGCACCACCGGCTTGCAACACGA
This sequence comes from Coix lacryma-jobi var. lacryma-jobi, assembly GCA_009763385.1. NCBI lineage: Eukaryota > Viridiplantae > Streptophyta > Magnoliopsida > Poales > Poaceae > Coix > Coix lacryma-jobi. Next base: position 158,418,865 of record CM019823.1, read on the forward strand.
ACACCTAGTGCCACTCGATGCAATCTCTCAAAGCAACGCACTAGAATCGCTCACTCGCAATAGATTCGCACACTAGCAAGGACAAGCGAGTTAGAGGGCTCCCTGGCACATCCACACAAGCCACCAAGGCTTTGGAGTGCTCCGGCAGCCGGCCCAAAACCGGCCCCAACGACTATATATAGAGGGGAGCGGCCAACTAGCCGTTTCCCCTTTTCTGCGCTTCGGTCGGTAGTACCGACCCCCTGGGCGGTGGTAGTACCGACAACTTCACTTATAGCCGTTACACACGACGCGTTGACTAAACGTACAACCGACTCCTGGTCGGTACCTCCGACGGTCGAGATAGTACCGGCCCTATGGCGGTACTACCGACAGGCCAAAGCTGGCCACTACCAGAGAGCCTCCAAAACTTCCTTCAAACCTTGGTACTACCGACCCCCTGGTCGGTACTACCGAGCCCGGTACTACCGGCCCTATGGCGGTACTACCGGTAGGCCAAAATCGGCCGCGAACAGAGAGCTCTGCGAAAAAACAAGTTACTACCGACCTTGTGTCGGTACCACCGCGGGCGGTAGTACCGAGGTTATGGCGGTACTACCGCCAGGCCATTTTTAATTCTACACAGAGAGCCTCGCGAAACCCTTTAGGGCCATGGTACCACCGACCCCTGGTCGGTACCACCGCCGGCGGTAGTACTGAGGTTATGGCGGTACTACCGCCAGGCCAAATCGGACTCAACACAGAGAGCATTGCAAGCAGCCCCGTGGGCGGTACTACCGACCATACACAGAAAAACTCCATTTTCTTCTCTGTGTTGATCCAAAACACTTCCAACCCTTTCTCCTTTGCAAAAGTGCTAACACCAACAAGTGTACAACAACATGTGCATGTGTGTTAGCATTTTCACAATCATTTTCAAAGGATTTTCACTTGCTCTCACCACGCCACTCGATCCTAGCAACATCTCAATGTTAGATCGCTCCAGTGGCACTAGATGACCGATATGCAAACAAGTTTGCTCCTCTTGATAGTACGGCCATCTATCCTAAACCTGGTCATCAACTTCTGTCGGTGGTACAAAAAAGGGTACCCCCAATCAACGCAAACACCTGAACGCTCTATCTCCGTCTCGCCCGAGCCCTCCCAGCCAGGCCTCGGGCGAACGCTCTATCTCCGTCTCACCCGAGCCCTCCCAGCCAGGCCTCGGGCAACGCTCTATCTCCGTCTCACCCGAGCCCTCCCAGCCAGGCCTCGGGCGAACGCTCTATCTCCGTCTCGCCCGAGCCCTCCCAGCCAGGCCTCGGGCGAACGCTCTATCTCCGTCTCGCCCGAGCCCTCCCAGCCAGGCCTCGGGCGAACGCTCTATCTCCGTCTCGCCCGAGCCCTCCCAGCCAGGCCTCGGGCGAACGCTCTTTCTCCGCCTCGCCCGAGCCCTCCGAGCAAGGGCTCGGGCGAGCACGATCGCTCTCTGTCTCGCCCGAGCCCTCCAGGCCCCGGGCGAGCGCGCCCCTACACCTCGAGCCTTAACGCACGGAACCTCGAGCTTGTACAGACAGCCCGTACCAGCCCATACCACGCATTTAATGCCTTCACCTACTCCGGTCATGTCCACTAGTGCACAGCATGTACCACAGTAACTCGGTTGTAAAGGTCAAGTCTCGTTTTCACCACAAGCATGGGCAAAAGGGCACCAGTACAGCACTGTTCGGCCAAACCATGCACTGTAACCCCTCGAGGCCGGCTACGCGCCCCTCGAGCCCTGCACTGTAACACCTCGAGGCGGCTCCGCGCCCCTCGAGCCCCCGTGGCACCACCTCGAGGCCGGCTCCGCGCCCTTCGAGCCTAACTACTTTCATGCTATTGGAGGACAGGTACCCCAAGACCCGAGGGACCCCGCCACGTCCTGTACATTCCGGGATGGGTGCTGTACGGCTCCACCTTGCCGCGCCACCACGTCCGCGCCCGGGATGGAGGCCACGCTTCAAGGACGCCCATCAACAGCAACGCCCACGTCGGCTACAATGTCTTCGACAAGACAGACAGGATTCCTACCCTGCTTCGTATTGGGCGCCGTACGCCCCGACACTTGTAAAACCCCTGTGTAACCCTGGCCTACTCTTGCCCTATAAAGGGGACGCCAGGGCCCTATTCGCAGGTGGACAAACACGTTAGAGCGCCTTACACCCATACACTTAAGTCCGGACCCCGGTCCACGCTCACTGAGCTTGTATTCTCCCCTGTACAAGCACTAGGTGCAAGTAATACAAGAACATCCCCCCCGCTGGACGTAGGGCCTTCTTTGCCCGAACCAGGATAAATCCTTGTGTCCTCTTGCATCACCATCCAGGAAGAGAAGCACGCGATCATATCACTCGTTGGTGTGATACCCCCGGGTACGAAACACCGACAGTTGGCGCGCCAGGTAGGGGACTTCGCGTGTGTACGAGCCGAGTTCTCGTTGATTCTGGATGGCTTCATACCCTCCTTCCGTTCTCGGCTGGTTGCCGTCGTCTGGTTTCGGGAGCTCGAGTTCCTGGCCACAGGCAACGGCAACGAGCTGACTCTGCTCTCCACGGAGGGCGAGCGAGAGGAGCGTGTCACGCCACCCCCGCGGGGGGCGTGACGCGTCGCCCGCACCACACACACGTCGCCACATCGCGAGCGCGCCGTCGTCACCGTCGTCGGCGGGCGCAGGCGGTGCCGCGGCAAACACCCACCCCCCGTAGCCGGTGCAGGGTCCCCGAGGGGAAACCAGCCCGGCGCGCGGCCGGAGACCTCCAGGGCGCACCCGCGCCCGCCTAGCGACTTCGCATTCATCATGCGTACGGACCAGGAACCAGGCCAGAGGCCTCCGAGCCGTGCGCCGTCGACGCCACTCAGCCTCCTCCCGCACGGGTCGCGCCGCGCTCGACGCCAGCGGTTCCCGGTCGGCCTCGACAACTCTGCGGCTGTATACGCCCACCCACCGACGGCGCCATCAGGACCGGACGGTGGCGGACCGGGGCAGCGTTCGGGCGCGCTGCTGCAGGCCATGGCCAACCTGGAGATCGTCCACCCCGCGTGCGTCGACCGCGACTTCTCGCGAGCCTTCGAGCCACCTCGGCGAGCCACCGTCGGAGAATGGTACCGCGAGCTGCGGTCCCAGCATCGGCCAAGGCGGCGTGCCGTCAACAGCTCCGACTCCGACGAATACGACTACCACGACCCCGACCTCTGGGATCCCACCAGGGAGTGCTTCCAACTCGAGGGAGTCGTATGCGATACCGAGGACGAAGGCGACGACGACAGGCCGGCGCTCGACCTAGAGGGACCTAGCGACGTGGCGCGGCAGGCGGATCACGCGTTCAGGGAAGGGACGAACCTCCAGCACCGGCTGTACCGCCTCAGCACGACGACGGCCGGGCGGCGCAACTCGCACAAGTGCAAGAGGCAATCACCAAAGCGAGGAGGAAGAACGGCGACACCTGCTGCAGCTCCGGCAAACCCTGATGCAGGAACCACCCCAGCCCCGAGGAGCCGGAGCTCGAGGCCGGGCTCGAGAGGTCCACCGGCGGATCCTCGAGGACGGGGCACCAGCACGCCCTGAGGTATGTTTCCCGCGAGCCGGGCAGAACGTGGTGGCGGCGGCTATGATGCTCCGTGACCTGCCCGCCGTCTCCAACCCCGACGCCAGGCGCATGCTCGGAGAAATGAAAAACCTCCTCGAGACAGCCGCGGTACAGCAGGCCGAGAGCTCGGCGTCACGCCGACGCGGAGCAGCCTCGGGAGACCGGCGGACACGCCCGCACGACGCTCGCGAGGCATCCGTCCACCAGCCGACGCCTCTCGAGCTAGGCCAGTCCGCGAACGGATCGTCGACAACCGGCCACCTCGAGACCCCAACGACGCCCGCAACGACATCAACCGACGGCGCAAGGACAAGGGGGCCCAAGAGCGTGGCTATAGCGCCCATCGAGGGGGGCGCTACGACAGCGACGAGGACCGGCAGGTCCTCGAGCCCCCGGGCCCCGAGTCTTCAGCCGGGCCATCCGCAGCTCAACCCTCCCCGACCGCTTCCGACCGCCGACCAACATCGTGAAGTATGACGGGGAGGTCGAGCCCAAGCTCTGGCTCTCGGACTTCCGCCTTGGCTGCCAACTGGGCGGAGCGAAGAACGACGACCGCGTGATCATACGTCAACTCCCACTTTACCTCTCGGACACCGCCCGCCGGTGGCTCGAGGGGCTCCCGCCGGATCGGATCCATGACTGGGCCGACCTAGTCAGGGTCTTCGACGGGAATTTCAAGGGGACCTGCGTGCGTCCAGGCAACCCCTGGGACCTACGGCGTTGCAGGCAGGCGGCGGACGAGCCCCCTCCGCGACTTCTTTGCTCGACGGTTCTCGAAGCAGCGTCTCGAGCTCCCCCACGTGCCTGACGAGGACGTCATCTCAGCGTTCCTCGCGGGCACGACATGCCAAGAGCTTGTTCATGAGCTAGGACGCTACCGTCCCGGGACGGTCGAGGACCTGATGGATCGCGTCACCAGCTTTGCTTCGGGCGACGAAGCAGTGGGGGCCTTCTTTGGCCGTTCCACGGACAAAGGCAAGGCGGTGATCGCGCCGGAGGGCTCCAACAAGGGCAACGACGCCAAGAACGACAACAATGACGGCAACAAAAGGAAGAAAAACAAACGCAAGGGCCAGAAGGCGAAGCGTGGCGCCGATGACGACGACGACAAAGAGGTGCTCGCGGGCGCCCTCGAGCCTAAGAAGCCCGAGGCCCCCTGACGGGGCTGTTTTCGACCAGATGCTCGAGGATCCCTGCACCTACCACAGGGGCCCGTAAACCACAAGTTGAAAGACTGCCGACTGTTGAAGGGCTACTACTCCAAGCTCGGCGATAAGAGGGAAGACGCGCCTAAGGGAAAGGATACCGATCGACGCGGCGGCAGGAACGCAGATGGCGACTTCCCCCGGTGCGCGACTGCTACATGATCTACGGGGGGCCGACCGTCGGGCTCTCAGCTCGAGAAAGAAAGAAGGAGCGCCGGGAAATCTTTTCGCTTGGCCACGACGCCCCCCGGTATCTTGACTGGTCCGATGCGCAATCACGTTCTCGACCGTGACGACCATCCGGACCGTGTCATAAACCGGGGGCTTACCCCCTCGTCGTCGACCCCATCATAATCGACGTTCGGTTCTCCAAGGTGTTGATGGATGGGGGCTCGAGCCTCAACATCATATACCTCGAGACCCTCGACCTCCTGGGGATTTCAGAGGGACAGCTCCGACCCAGCGTCGGGGGGTTCCACGGAGTAGTACCAGGAAAGAAGGCCCACCCCCTCGGGCGCATCGACCTGCCGTTTGCTTCGGCACGCCGGCAAACTTCCGTCAGGAAACGCTCACCTTCGAGGTGGTCGGCTTCCAAGGGACCTACCACGCCATCATCGGCCGGCCAGGCTACGCCAAGTTCATGGCGATTCCTAACTACACGTACTTGAAGCTCAAGATGCCGGGGCCAAAAGGGTCATCACCGTTGACACCTCCTACGAGCACGCATACCACTGCGACGTGGAGTGCGTCGAGCGGGGGGAGGCCAACGTCCACCTCGACTCGCTCGAGGCCTTGGCAGCTCTGGCCACCGAGGGGGCCCCAGAAGCAAAGCGTCACGCCGGCACCTTCGAGCCGGCTGAGCACACCAAGCAAATACCCGTCGACCCGACCTCGGCCAATGGCAAGACGCTGACCATCAGTACCAGCCTCGAGCCCAAATAGGAAGCAGTGCTCGTCGACTTTCTCCGCGCGAACATCGACATGTTTGCATGGAACCCCTCGGACATGCCGGGCATACCGAGGGAAGTCGCCGAGCACGCCTGGAGATCCAGGCCGGGTCCAGACCGGTGAAGCAACGCCTGCGCCGCTTCGACGAGGAAAAGCGCAGGATCATCGGCGAGGAGGTGCACAAGCTTTTGGCGGCCGGATTCATCAAGGAGGTATTTCACCCAGAGTGGCTAGCTAACCCTGTACTAGTTAGGAAAAGAATGGAAAAATGCGGATGTGTGTAGATTACACTAGTCTGAATAAAGCATGTCCAAAAGTTCCATTTCCTTTACCTAGAATTGACCAGATCGTCGATTCCACTGCTGGGTGCGAAGTGCTTTCGTTCCTTGATGCGTATTCCGGCTACCACCAAATTAGGATGAGAAAATCCGATGAACTCGCAACCTCTTTTATCACGCCATTTGGTATGTATTGCTATGTTACGATGCCCTTCGGCCTGCGAAACGGGGGCAACGTACCAGCGATGTATGCAGCACATTTGGCGAGCACATAGGCAAGACCGTCGAGGCCTACGTCGATGACATCGTGGTTAAAACTAAAAAAGTCGGGAACCTCATCAGCAACTCGAGACCACGTTCGAGTGCCTCCGGGCCAAGAATGTGAAGCTCAACCCCGAGAAGTGTGTCTTTGGTGTGCCTCGAGGCATGCTACTTGGCTACATCGTCTCACAACGGGGGGATCGAGGCAACCCTGAAAAAATCTCAGCAGTCACGAGGATGGGCCCGATTCGTGACCTCAAGGGTGTGCAGAAAGTGACAGGCTGCCTAGCCGCTCTCAGCAGATTCATCTCGAGGCTGGGGGAAAAAGCACTACCCTCTACCGCCTGCTAAAAAAGACGGAACACTTTGCGTGGACCGCCGAAGCCGAGGAGGCCTTAACCAAGTTGAAGGGGTTGCTGACTTCTGCACCAATTCTCGTGCCCCCGCGACCAGCCGAAGGTGGCGATTCCCCCGAGCCCCTCCTCCTCTATGTGGCCGCAACCACTCAGGTGGTTAGCGCGGTCATAGCCGTCGAGAGGCACGAGGAGGGTCATGCATTGCCGGTCCAACGACCGGTATACTTCACCAGTGAGGTACTCTCCGAGGCCAAGGTCCGGTATCCGCACATCCAGAAGCTGCTCTACGCATCATCGTCACAAGGCGCAAGCTCCAGCACTACTTCTCGCTCATCCCGTGACGGTGGTGTCGTCCTTCCCCCTCGGAGAGATCGTCAACAATCGGGAGGCCACGGGGCGCATCGCCAAGTGGTCCGCCGAACTAATGGGGGAGACCATCACCTATGCCCCGCGAAAGGCCATCAAGTCGCAAGCGTTGGCGGACTTCGTTGCTGAATGGACCGACACTCAGCTCCCGCGGCACAGATTCAAGCCGAGCTCTGGACCATGTACTTCGATGGATCCCTCACGAAGACGGGGGCAGGAGCAGGCCTGCTCTTCATCTCACCCTCGGAGTACACATGCGCTACCTGCTACGCTTGCACTTCCCCGCCTCCAACAACGTCGCCGAGTACGAGGCCCTCGTCAATGGGCTGCGCATCGCCCTCGAGCTCGGGGTCCGACGCCTCGACGCCCGAGGAGACTCGCAGCTCGTCATCAACCAGGTTATGAAGGCTTCAAGCTGCATCGATCCCAAGATGGAGGCATACTGCGGGGAGGTGCGCAAGCTGGAAGACAAGTTTTACGGCCTCGAGCTCAACCACATAGCTCGAAAGTACAACGAGGCCGCAGACGAGCTGGCAAAGTTGGCGTCCACGCGCGGCACGGTACCGCACGAGACGTCTTCTCGGGGACGTCTTCGAGCCATCCGTCGAAATCGACCCGGGGGCTGCCCCTCGACGCCACCCTCGAGCAAGACACGGGGGCTCGACTCTCAACGCCACCCTCGAGAAGGACACCTCGACGTCCGCGGAGGCGATGCAGGTCGACGCACACGCCTCTTCTTCATCACGGCCCCTCGACTGCGGACGCCCTACCTCGACTACCTGACGCAAGGCGAGCTACCAGAAGACAAGACGGAGGCCCGACGCATCGCTCGGAGGCCAAGACCTACGTCATCTACGGCGACGAACGGGAGCTATACCGACGAAGTCCGACTGGGATCCTTCAACGCTGCATCCCACTCGAGGAAGGGCGCAAGCTCCTCGACGATATGCACTCGGGGGCTTGCGGCCACCACGCAGCGCCGAGGGCCCTGGTTGGGAACGCTTCCGTCAAGGCTTCTATTGGCCGACCGCCATTGGGGACGCCAAGCGTTTGGTCCAAGCGTGCCATGGGTGTCAATTCTACGCCAAGCAAACGCACCAGCCCGCACACGCCTGCAGATGATCCCAATCACTTGGCCATTTGCCGTTGGGGGCTCGACCTTTGGGTCCCCTCAAAAGGACAAGTGGAGGGTACACACACATGCTCGTGGCCGTCGACAAGTTCACCAAGTGGATCGAGGCTAAGCCGATAGGAGACCCCACCTCCGAGAGGGCTGTCGAGTTCATCGCCAAATCATGTACCGGTTCGGGGTGCCTAAGTCATCATCACCGACAATGGCACCAATTCACGGGCAAAAAGTTCACCAACTTCTGCGATGACAACAACATTCGCGTAACCTGGGCCTCGGTCGCATACCCCCAATGCAACGGGCAGGTCGGAGGCGCGCCACGGCATGATACTCCATGGGCTGAAGCCGAGGCTGTTCAAGACCCTCAAGAATTTCGGAAAGGGGTGGGCTACAGAACTCCCCTCGGTGCTGTGGGGCCTCAGGACTACGCCGAGTCGAGCCACCGGGTTCTCACTCCGTTTTCCTAACCTACGGGCCGAGGCCGTCTTCCTACGGACCTCGAGTACGGCTCACCTCGACTTCGAGCCTACAACGAGCAAACCAGTGACGAAAGGCTCGCCAACGCCAAGGACCAGCTCGAGGAGGCCCGAGACGTGGCGCTCATCAACTCTGCACGCTACCAGCAAACACTTCGATGCTACACGACAAGCACGTGCGCAAAAGGGACCTGGCGGTGGGGGACCTCGTGCTTCGACGGCTGCAAGATAATCGAGGGCGCCATAAGCTCACCCCTCCGTGGGAAGGCCCATACACCGTGGCCGAAGTGCTCAAGCCAGGAACATACAAGCTCTACGACGACCAAGGCAGGATCCTGGCGAACGCGTGGAACATATCTCAGCTACGTCGCTTCTACCCTTAAAGGCCTCGAGGCCTTGTTCATTTTATCACTTTGTACAAACATGTCAAAATGAATGAACAAACTCGTGCATTGTCGTTCATGTGGCTTCGCATCTTAAGGTAGCCTCGACCCTGCTTGCTCAGGGTCAAGCCTCCCTCGGGGGTGACGGGGGGGCCTCCCCCCCCAGACTCCGGAAAAATGCGCGTTTTCTTTTTTCAAAAATGTTGACCCTCGTCTCGACTCGCGCCTCGAGTGAACTAGCGACGTCTAAATCTTAAAGTACCTCGAGCCTCCAAGGTCGGGAGGCGTCGACGTAGACGGCCACTACGCCCCCGGGCTACGGTGCCCTACCTACGCCTCCCTCGAGGGGCTCGCGACGTATCGAAGGACACAGACTAAGTTAGCAGAAACCTCGAGCTTGCGACAAAAGAGAAGTGGTCAAACGCATTTGAAAGGAAAACAACCCCTTTAAACAAACAAGTCATATATACATTCGGGTCTCGACGTACCCTCATTCACGTCATAAAATTCTTACAAGGGCCTCGGCGCCCAAATTTGGCGGCAGGCCTAGTCTTCGTCGGTGCGGTACTCCTCCCCGAGGTCCTCCGGGCGGGCTCAACCTCGACGCCCGAGCTCGAGGAGAGGGCTCCCGACACGCTGCTGGCGCAGGAGGCAGCACGTCCTCCTCGAAGATCTTCGCGAGCGACGTCCCGGCCTCTCCATCTTCTCCAAATTTTGTCGACACGGCGGTTGTCCACTCCTCATCCTTCCCCTCGATCTCGATGAAGCCATTCGCGACAACGTGGACCGGAAGCGGAAACCGAGCGAACGACCGCGAGTGTCTGCTTGACGCCTGTGATGGAGAGCTTGCCGGACACGGTCCCGCGCGGCTGCGTCGAAGAAGCACAAGGCGTCGACCAAGGCATCGCCCCGAGCCACTGCACCTTCTGCCGCGGTCACAGGAGGAGCACCCCACATGGGGCCGAGCCGGTCGAGAGAGGTGCGAGCCCGCTCCGCCACCATCGTCTCGTCTTGGAGTTGGTCCAAGAGAGCCTCATTCGTCCCACGGAGCTCCTCGACCGTCTTCTCGACCCCTGCGCAACAAACGAGGAAGAGTGAGACTGCGACGTAGCGAAAACTTCGAGACCCGAACAAGGACAAGGTGTAAGCCTCACCATCGCAATGTCGACCCAGTGCGGCGAGGTCGCTGGTAAGGCCCTCAGCGCGCTGCTCGAGCCTGCGCTTCTCGGTCAGCATGAGGAGCCTCTCGGACTAAGCTCCTCGATCAGCCTGCCCACCTCCGCCAGGGCCAGATCCTTTCGGATCACCTCCTGCCGCGCCGCCCCCTCGGCAGCTCGGGCGGTGGCGGCACCACTCTTGGCGTCTTCGGCCTCTTTTCTTGCCGCCTCCGCTGCGGTTCGGGCGGTGGTGGCCTCGCTTCGGACGTTAGCGGCCTCCTGCTTCGCCGCCTCGGCTTCAGCCCGGGCGGAGGCGGCCTCGCTTCGCGCGTCCGCGGCCTCCTTCCTCGACGCCTCGAGAGCGGCGGTGGCCTCCTCCTTGGATCGGCGACCTCACCTCGAGCCGCCCGGACCTCCGCCTCCGCCTCGTTGAGCCGGCTCGCCATTTGGGCGTTCCGGCTCAGCTCCGCGCGGAGATCTTGAAGCTCCGCCTCAGCCCGCGCGCGGGCGGCTGACACCTGCGCGGACCGGCCCGCCTCCTCGGAGCAGACGACGCTCCGCCTCCGCCATAAGCTCGGCCACCTCCCGGAAGATGGACCGCGCCTCGCGCGGGCCCCCCCGCTGGACCGGTTGCTCGACGGAGACCATGGCGAGGGACGGGCTCGGCGCATCGGGAAACGGCCATCCTGGCCGGTCAAGCTCGATGTCGGGCAGATCCTTCTCCGCCCCGAGCTGCCCCGACTGCGGCCCGCCGCCTGACGGCACGAGCCCCGGCTCTTCCCTGGCCGGGCCTCCGGCGCCTTGTCGGCGCTAGCCGGCGCCTCGGGCGCCTCCACCATCATCGAGCCCGCGGCGAGGAGCGGCCCCTGCTCCAGCTCGTTCAGGAGGTCCTCCACCGTCGGCTCCTCCTCTGCCAACTCCTCTCCCCCCTTTCCCTCCGCCGCAGACCGGCTCGTGTCGGTCGGGGCCTCGAGGGGCGCAGTCTCCTCAGCCCCAGACACCGGCGGGGCCGTGCTCGCCCCAGGCGCTTCCCCCGGAACAGCGTCGTGGTGAGGGGAAGGGTGGCGCTCCCAGCTGGCACCATCGCGGGAGGAGGAGGAGGGGGAGGAGGCAGCGCTTCGGCGGATATGGTGGTGGCGGGCTCGATGCCATGAGCTGAGGCCCCTGCAATACGAGATGACGGCGATATCAGAACCAGGAAGAGTACCTCGACCCCTGTGGTCGATGGCGACGGCCTCACCAAAATTCGCGACGATCATCTGGCCTCCTCGAGCCATGGCAGCTCGGGCCTTCTTCAGCCAAGCGGCTTCTCTAGCGGAGGAAGGTGCCATACCTCGAGGTGCCTGTGCCTCGACGGGGCTCGAGGTCTTGGCCCGCTTGGACGAAGCAAGGTCCACCTCCTGGTAGGAGCGCTTCCCCCTGAGAAACGGAGATAGCACGCGTCATCAAAAGCAAAGAGGTGAAGCCTCACTACCGACGAGACCCAAGGAAACTACTCACCCGAAGCGGCGGCTGGGCTTCTTCCCCGAATCGCCGCCCACTCGGGGCTTCGAGCCCACCCCACGGCTCGAGCCCTGTGCCTGGGCCGTCTCCGCAGGGCTGGGATGGGGGAGGGCTCCCGACGCCTCCCATGGCTCGACCTCGAGGGAGAGCCCTCCTTCCGCCCACATCGCGGGAGGGCGACCGTACCTCCCTCGTGCTGACGTCGTGGCGCCCGCCCCGGCGCGGGCTCCGGGACCTTTCCGGCGCTCGCGCTGGTGGTCGCGCCCTCCCGCGTCCGCTTCCGTGTCCCGGCGGCGGTGCGGCGATGGACTCCGGGGACGCTCACGCCCCTGGTCACGAGACGCACGGGGGCTCCCTCCCCGACGCTCGTGATGGCGCGGGCTCGACGCCTCTTCCTGGCGCCCGCTCCTCCGCGGGCTCGACGGCGCCCTTGACGGCTCGCGGGGGTCGGGCCCGAAACCCTTCTCGACCTGTCGACCGCTTCTCGAAGCCCGACCCCTCTCGAGACCCCCCGTCTGGGCTGACGCGGGGCGGCCTCCGTTGGCGCTGTGGCGGAGGCGCTCCGGGTCCGGGGCTTCCTTACGACCAGGGGCACATCCGGCGCGGAGCTCGACGGACCTCGGGCCCCCGACGAGGCAGGGATCGGCGCCGCCTTCCGCGGCTGCGTCCGCGCGACCCTTTTGTCGGTGGGACCTCCAGTGTACCCTCCTGCACAGAGGAGCGGTCAGCCCTGTCATCGACGAGCCCCGCGCGCATCAAGCGCGCATCCATCCCCTCGTCGTCGCCCTCCTCCTCATCACCACTCTCCTCCTCCGAGCTCGAGGAGCTCAGCTCGGGGACCCGTCCCCAGGCTGACGGTTACGACGAGCCTTCGCCAGTCTCTGCTCCCGAGCTAAGCGACGCAAGTTTTTGTTTTTCTCTTTCTTCTTTTTGGCATCCTTGCTCTCCTTGTCCTTCTGAGCAGAGAGGCGCCTCACCTGAGAATCCGCGGCGTCCTCCCTCACCGGGGGCCTCGACGCGCGACAAGTAAATGCCCCCTGAAAAAGAAGAAGCGTGATGAGACAAACCACAAGACGGATGCAAAAGGATCGAAGGAGGAAAAGGGGGAGGAGGCTCGAGATAGCTCGACTCGAGGGAGGCTTACCAGGTCGAGACACCCCTCGTCGGGTGCCATCGCAACAGGTTGGAGTATTCAGGGACGAACGGCCCCTGGATCGTGATTGACACCCGGAGACGCCCTCGTTCCGGGACAGCCTCCCTTCGGCCATCCTCGAGCGATTGAGCGCCTCGAGCTGAGCCTGCGGGCCATCTCGTGCATAAGAAGGGGGCGGTCCGCCAGCGGAGAACTCTTCGCTGGTGGAACGCCCAAATGACCGCTTGCACGGTCAGCTTCTTCTCGTCCCCACAGCGTCTTCATCATCTCCATCAGCGGGGCCAGGTGGCGTTGCCTGTCCGCCGCAACGCCCCAGGTCCACTTCTCCGGCGTTGAGTGAGGACCCTGCCGGTGTACTGCGGAAAGAGGCCACCTTCGTTCCGCAGATAGAACCAATGGTCGTCCCACCCGGCCTGGTTGGTGGAAAGCTTGTATCGCAGGTACTCGCGGGGGACATTGGCCGACGAGGTCCCCGCCCTCGCGGTAATGGCAAGGGAGCCCATGCGCACGGGCCGCCTCCCGCTGGGCTTCAGGGACTTGATGAAGAGCTCGCCCCGGAAGAGATGGACGAACA